>CM076570.1:1553150780-1553549861 GCA_034641835.2 Pinus albicaulis
TTCTGAGTCATTATCGAGTCATTACCTCGGCCTGGTAGCTGATCGATTCCGTTTTTTAAAACATTGACGCAGATTGACGCAGAGGGTGCATGAGGTCATCCCGTGTGTCGAGAATGCTTTCGGATTGTCCGGAAAATTCATATCAGGTGTACGCTATTGATTCTGCTCGTCATGAATTCTGTAAATGATCTTTTCACTACATAATATTAATACAAACTCTCATCTGCTGCACCGGTTTTCCCACATTGGGTTTTTCCGGGGACAATTGTCCAAAAATAAGTGTATTCATGTGGTTGTTTCTATTCTGCTATATGTGTTTTAATTTGTTCTTCTGCTTAGAGTGAATGCTGCAGCTTTGTTTACTTTAATATTTATTGAACCATCTGTAAATAACTTATCATAATAAGTAGGCGAAATAAACCAACTACTGTAGTAACAATTTTCAGAGTGAAAATTTCACATGGTATTAGAGCTAAAGGCAAAAGACAGAAAGGGAGGTCCTGAATTGGAACAGAGATCCGACGTTAATACAGTTCAGAAGGGCCCACGCAGTCCTCCAGAGCACATAGAGAAACAGAGGGAGCATGATATATCTGTTCCAACATCCAGACTATAGTAGGATTTCGCTTGTGTGTCAAGCACAACTTCTCCAGGAGTTTGGTATATTGACAGTGGAGCATCTGCTCATATGACGGGAGTTCGAGAATGTTTTTCGAGCTATCAAGAACAACAAATGAATTTCCAAATCACAATGGGAAACAAGGCCAAGTGTACCCCCGTTGGAAGAGGTACCATAATATTTCAGACAGAAGCTGGCAATAAGATTTTGGCCACAAACGTTTTGCATGTACCGGGTCTAGGGTTGAACTTACTCTCGGTGTCTCCGCTCCAGAACAAGGGTTATAACATATACTTTATTGGAAATAAAGTTTATGTCAAACATCCTAGCTGGAAAAGGAAGGTACAAATTGGAGTGATGAGCCATAAATTATATAAGCTCCAGCTTGAGTCCCCAATGGCACTAATCGGCAATACGAATGAAAGGGATCTGAATGAATTATGGCACAGAAGGATGGGGCATTTACATCATGGAGCCTTAAACATTCTCAAGAAAACTGTCATAGGAGCTCCAGAACTCAGCACAAGGAAAGATGAGGTTTGCAGGGTGTGCGTATTGGGAAGTATGCCAAGGCAACATTTCCAAGAAGCAGCAGTAGAACCAAGAGTGTATTGGAGTTGATACACTCAGACATCTGCAGTCCAATGTCCATGATTGCTCTCAGTGGTGCAAAGTATTTTGCTACCTTTATTGATGACCATTCCAGGAAAACTTGGATCTACTTTCTCAAAACCTGAAGTTTTTGAGCGTTTCAAAGAATTCAAGGCGCTAGTAGAAAATTTAACCAGAAAGAAGATCAAGAAGTTGCGATTAGATAATGGTGGAGAGTATATCGATAAAGATTTCACCAGTTTCTGCGCAAAGGAAGGCATCAAGAGAGAATGGACAACTCCATACAATCTAGAGCAGAATGGACTTGCAGAAAGGAAGAACATGACCATTGTAGAAGTTGCAAGGGCAATGCTATATGACCAAGACATGCCCAAATTTCTGTGGGCAGAAGCCTGCAATACAACTGTGTATGTGCAGAATAGGGTGCCCTATAGAGCATTGGGGAAAGTGACCCCTGAGAGTGTGTTTATAGGCAACAAGCTTGAGGTAAGCCATATCAGGATATTTGGCAGTATGGTGTATTGCCACGTACCAGATGAGAAGAGAAAGAAGTTGGATCAGACTGCGGAGAAGGGTTATCTTGTGGGGTATAGTGAAAATGCGACGGCATATCACATCTATATTCTGGAAAATAGGAAGATCGTAGTAAGGCGGGACGTAAAATTCATTGAGGAGAGAGCCTTCAGAAGATCCCAGGAAATGGCTACAGATACGCATGTTGAGGAAGATCCACTAGTTCAGCCTCAAAGACCTACAGAGGATGGCTCGAGTGCCTCTCCACAACATAGTTGCGGCAATGGAGGTTTAATAGAAATAAGTAAGCACGGCGGTTCGTTATGCCATTCGGCAGAAGCCTTGCGGCTTGACTATCTGGGAGCATTTAGCCATTTTTTAACAATCGGACTGGCAAGCAGGTTCAATATGTAAATACTGTGACCCCATTTCCGACGTAGGTGATGTTTTAGGCTGGATTTGGAGCAGTGGGAGGTCGTTTTCCTCCACACCCTCCCAATCTTTTATAAGTAGGAATCGACTTTTCTCCTTTTGTCTAGTTGGCAACTCATTTGCTGTTTGTGAGTTTGATTGAGAGCTTGGAGAGTGTTGAGTGTTTGTCGGAGCAGCGATCTTGGAGGCTTGGAGTTGGAGTTGGAGCTATCTTGGAGGCTTGCCGCTTGAGCTAAGTATATTGTATTAGCCATCATGCCTCCAAAAGGCCAGGATACTGCATGGGCTCATTGTGATATGATTGATGGAAAAATGATTTGCAGATATTGCCAAAAATCTATTGCAGGAGGGGGTATTAACAGGTTCAAGCAACACTTGACTGGGATAGGAGGCCATGTAAAGCCATGTGGAGCACCAAATGAAGTAATAGGGCATATTAGGGCAGAATACCTTCAGAAGTTTGAGACTCGAGTCACTGAACCAATAGAGACTGCAGTTGCAAAGTTTGGCAGTCGAGAGTCAGGAGACTCAAGTTCAACCAACTGAGTTTGAACTTTGATTATGATTAGAATTTAGTAGTATGATATATCATATATGTAGATTTGTACTATGTAGTAGACTGTCACTGTAGTCTGTACTATGATCATAGCTTGTAGCATTGTTTTTGGACATTATGGGCCATTTGCAGCCTCATTTCTTATGTATTTTTCGATGATATGTATTGCACTTGGTGCCATTTTGATATATTCACCTTTGCATGGTATATAAATGAGCAAACTTTGCATATTTTGTCTCTATTGGCTTGGAATCATGGTTGCAAATCTTAAAAATAGTTTTTTTTATTAAAAAAATAATTATTTAATGTATTTTTTTTTAAACAGGTTCATTGGCATCTGACCGCTCTCGGTTAGACCGGTTCCGGTTAGAAACCCGGTTCATTAGGTCCACCGGTTCCGGTTTTTAAAACTATGCTCCACAACACAAGGATTTTGAGGAAAGTTCTTTCGAAGAAGAGCAAGCAGGAGAGCAAGCAAATCCACCCACTACCAATGGGAGAATGAGCAGAGAGTTCCAACAAATTCTGAGGGATGCAGAAGAGTTTGTTGGAGTCCCTAGAGATGGAAAGAGGGTACGTAGGCAACCTGACAGATACCAAGCACTGGTAGCACAGGTCGGAGAACCCTCGGGTTTTCGGGAGGCAGCTCAACATCAAGTGTGGGAAGATGCCACGGTGGAGTATAGCTCCATCATGACGAATGATGTATGGGAAGTAGTCCCTAGACCTCAGAACATATCGGTTGTAGGATCAAGGTGGATCTACAAGATCAAGTACGCTGCAGATGGCAACATTGAGAAATTCAAAGCCAGGTTTGTGGCTAAGGGGTATGTAGAGAAAGAAGGGATTGATTATGAAGAAACCTTCGCCCCTGTAGCTCGGTACACGTCAATTAGATCCGTCATCTCTCTCACAGTGCAGGAGGGATGGGAGATTCACCAGATGGATGTCAAGACAACGTTCTTGAATGGGGTGATAGAAGAGGAAGTGTACATAGAACAACCATAGGGCTTTGAGACACATGAACAGGAGACTCATGTTTGCAGGCTTAAGAAAGTCCTGTACGGTCTAAAACGAGCCCCCAAAGCATGGTATGGGCGAATTTATAGCTACTTGCAAAATATGGGATTTGTCAAGAATGACGCAGATCCCAACTTCTACTATCTGAGAGTAGGGGATGAGCCGCTAATCTTGGTATTATATGTAGATGATCTGTTCCTTACTGGAACATCTAATCTCATCAAAGACTACAAGGGGAATCTGGCTATCGAATTTGACATGAAGGATCTGGGGCAGATGCACTATTTTCTTGGTTTGGAGGTCTGGCAGGAGAAGGGAGAAATCTTCCTTGGGCAAGGAAGATACACTACAGAGATCCTGAAGAGGTTTTAGATGGAAGACTGTAGACCCATGGCTATGCCAGTGATTAGAAACTGGAAGAAGATAGACACGTCAGAGGATGATGAGGCTGGCCGCTGATCCCACCTTGTATAGGCAGCTCATCGGATCATTGATGTACCTGGTCAACACTAGACCAGACACCTGTTATGCAGTGAATACCCTCAGTCAGTTCATGGTGGAACCAAGGAGGGCTCACTGGGCAGCAGCTAAACATGTTCTCAGATATTTGAAGGGGACAACCGAGTATGGGTTGAAGTACACCAAGGGAAATGAAGTCCAGTTGAGTGGGTTCATAGACGCAGATTGGGCTGGAAGCACAGTGGATGGGAAAAGTACCAGTGGGTATTGTTTTAGTCTCGGATCAAGAATGACTCCCTGGTGCAGTAGGAAACATAAATCCATCGCACTGAGCTCAATCGAGGCAGAGTATATGGTAGTAAGCACAACTTCGTGCGAGGCCATATGGCTTCGTAAATTGCTCTTGAACCTACTCAAGAAGAGGATGGAACCGACCAGAATTATGTGTGATAATCAGAGTTGCATCAAGCTCTCTGAGAATCTTGTGTTTCATGATTGGTCAAAGCACATTGACATTCGGTGCCACTTCATCAAAGACTATGTCCAACGGGGAGCTGTGCAGTTGAGGTACACTCCTACAGGAGAACAGGTGGCAGATATCCTCACCAAGGCTCTGAGTAAGATTAAGTTTACTTACTTCAGAGAAAAGATGGGGATGGTCGAGAACCCTTTCCAGTAAAGGAATGGGTGGTCTACAGAGACAAAGGGAGCTGTAGTACGGATGAGGCAGTGGCACAGATAATGTCACAAACAACAGTACAGAGCGCAGCAACGCAGAGTTGAGAGGCAACAGCCAGGACATCAACAACGCTATAGATACTTTAGAATCAGAGTAGTACAATTGGTACCTTGTTTGAACACTTTCCTTGCTAAGAGGGAGTGTTGATTTTTATAGCATCGGAAAGTGTACCAGGTCTCAAATTTTGAGGAGAGGCTTGGACAACAGTATTCCAGAGAACCCAAAAATCATTTGTGGAAATTCCACTCGGATTTTGCTTTATTAAAATAATTAATTATTTTAATGTGATCCCTAAATCTAAACTTAGGGAAATTAAATAATTAAAGGGCATTAATAAAGCAGAGTGTGAATCTTCTAGAAAATGAAGATCAAATCATCTTTTAATCTGAGCCATTGATTAAGGATATAATTTGGGCCCTTGATTCATCACGGAGAAGACTATAAGAGAAGGCTTGAGGGTCATTTGGAGAGCAAGCCGGGCACATTCTCAGGACCCAAAGGAAATCGATTCTGAAGTAAGAGAATTCGATTTCAGAGGGTGAGTCTGTAGAGGCGGGATTGCAGAGACAGAAGGAGGAGGGAGAAGTAAGCAGAGACGGAGAAGAAGGAAGACAGAAGACGAAGGGAAGGCAGCGTTGAGCAGCAGCACTAGCCCTCCATGCAGACTTACGCAGTCCAGGCAGTGACTGCACAGAGGGGCTACGCAGATTGACGTAGAGGGTGCAGGAGGTCATCCTGTGTGTCAGGAATTCTTCCGGATTTTCCGGAAAATTCATATCAGGTGTACACTATTGATTCTGCTCGTCATGGATTCTGTAAATGATCTTTCACTGCTGAATATTAATACAAACCCCCATCTGCTGCACCGGTTTTCCCACATTGGGTTTTTTTGGGGACAATTGTCCGAAAATAACTGTGTTCATGTGGTTGTTTCTATTGTGCTATATGTGTTTTAATTTGTTCTTCTGCTTAGAGTGAATGCTGCAGCTGTGTTTACTTCAATATTTACTGAAGCATCTGTAAATAACTTATCATAAAAAGTAGGCGAAATAAACCAACTACTGCAGTAACAATTTTCAGAGTGAAAATTTCACAGCATACACACTCATCTTTCTTATGTCTTGTGTGTTTACATACCTGGGTTTAACAAATTTTGAAGAGTTAGATCTGCGATTTATTGAAGGGTCCAACAAAGTAGAGCAAATCCTTGTTTCGGTGGGATCTTAGATCAACAAGGATCTGGGTTCATTGGCGTATTCTTGGAGAATTGTTTATATATATATATATATAATATATATATATATATTACCAAGGCAAGCCTGAAGTGTGGATCTATGGAGCCCTGAAACAACTTCAGTTGAGGGAAGTTTTATATGTGTTTGGCACTTGGTCTCATTATTGCAGGAAGAAGGCTAAAAGACAAAAGTCATCACTGCGGCCTAGTGACTAAATTGCATTAGACCAGCGAAGCAAACTATTGATGCATTTGTCCTTCGTTTGTGGAAGACTAGAGTTCATTGAAGCTTAGAAGTAATTCAGTACAACTTTTTGTCCCATTCGACCCTAGAACAACTGAAGATTGAGGCCCTTGAATGCTATTGGAGACTGAAATTCACATGTGATCTATCTCTGCAGATCTCCTCTATGTATAAGGCTCATGACCAAGCGATGAAGAAACAGTCCCACCAATATATATAAGCACTGTACTCACTAATTTGTGCATTCAGTTAAGCCGACGCTTGCATTAAAGTACTGGAGCAACAATATTAGTTATTATAACATTGTTGATCTGTTGCAACAATCCTGAGGTCCACTCTTAAGACAACCCTTGGTTAGATTGGTCTCCCACATCATTGTTCTGAGTGAAAATTGCCTGCTAATAAAGACAGAGGTTGGTTTAGAGGATCTGTTATGACATAATTAAGTATTATGTTGAGACGTGTCTAATCTGTACAGTAACATTATCTTCAGCAAAAGAAAGGATTTACATTGTGTAACCTTATCAAGCAAGTTTGGAATAGATTGGTTGATAGTAGTTTGGTTGGGGAATCAAGATTTCTACAACAAGCAGAGGCACAATATCACTTTCTTTAGCAAATTGCAGTTGTTAAAGATATCGTTTCAGAGATCTCTCCAGTCAAAAAGGTACATCAACTCAACATTTCATTACAACAGACCATAAAAGGCTTCTATGCAACATTTATCAGTAACGATGTTTTTGCAGTTTTTGTGGCAGCATTTAAGAAGTGTCTCACTTCCAACAGCAATCAGTTTGATGTCGCTTCACCTCTTGCAGCAGTGAGGATTTTTTCAAGCATCAGAAAACATTTATGGGGTAAGGGTTTTGTAAGGGTTGTCATTGATGTATTTGTACTCATTGTAAGTGGGTCATTGTCTCTGGTACGAGAGCCCACAATAGTTGATCTGATTTATTATTATTTTCAGGGAGGTTGGGTGGTGCTAGGTAGGTGGTTAAAGTCACCTTCAGGTTGGAACCTGAAAACACTTTAGGGTGGTAGGGTGGTGCTAGGGCATGTTGGAGCTTGCTAGGGCGTTGGAGCGTCCTTTTAGTTGGAGCTAGAAAATTGAATGCTTTTCTAGAGTACTAGGAAGTTGGGGCTTCCCTTTTCAGTTGGAGCTGAAACATTTGATGTACCCACAAAATTATTAGAAAATCGTTTGGTGGTTTTTTGTCCCAAAGGGGGTTTTCCTCCTAAAATTTCTTATTTCTACTGTCTACTGCTCGTTTATGTTTTGAATTGATGCTGAAGATTAATTAATGCTTTGAAAAGGATTAATAAGTTACTAAGTGCTAAGAGAAACTGATTCACCCCCCTCAGTATTTCCAACATGCACTTCCTAAGGATAACAATTCGAGTTCCAAATAAGTGATGGGGTTTTAGTTAAGATTTGATTTGGAATGAGTTCTAAGGGTGGTCTAGACCACTCTAACAATTAATTTCCATGACACCAAATTTACCAAATGTGCAAAACAAATAGTCTCCTCAAGATCTGTGTAGGGGGGCAAAGAAGGGTTACGATTTTCTTGCTTGGATCTAGACGTTTCTCCTTTGGACCAAGACGTTTTCACTTGGAGATGAATCCTCTATCGAATTTTTCTATTTAAAAGAGCCTTTGGCTCCTCATTTGTAACATTGAAAAATCGAGCTACTTGGCTAAGCGAAGCTCTGCAGGATTTTTGTATTGGAATTTTTTTTGATCTAATAAAGAAAGACTTTGGGGGCATATTCTTTGTGGTGTTATTCTTTTGCTTCTATGGTAATATTGTTCAAATATTTTTGTGCTTAATGTTCTACATCATCTAATCTATAATTTGTTAGTTTCATATGCATTTTTGGATTAATTTATGCAAGGTATCTTATGTAATGTTTTGGATTGGGGGACCACTCTAGATCTAGAAGCGCTAGTGGGTTTTTGGTTAAACCCCTAGTCTTCTTTTTCATTGTATAGTTCTGTTGTCGCACAGAATGTCTAGGCACCGCGACAACGGCTTAGATCAGGGGTTGTCAACCTGATCCCCAATCTCTCTATCTAAGCTGTCTCCTTGCAGACTAAGGGAGGTAGACCCTAACGAAAATGAAGAAGGAGAACTGATTGAAAATCAATCAATTCAGGAGACACAGTTAAATGACCAAGTACCTGTTAAGATTAACGAGATTTTACAGATCCAATTAGATTTGAAGTTTAAAACCAGTGCCTTGTGGAGTCAAAATATCCCGTTATGAGATTAAAATCAAGTAATTGATCAGTAACTGCTGCTATGAAAGAATCAATCCACCACGATAATATTTAATTCCTCAATTAAGTGCTCAATTGATCAAACTGGAAGATAAGCTCTTTTCAATAATACGATTCAATATTCGATAAAACACCTTCGTAACATGCATTAACAATGTTCGATAAAGACATGCAATTTATCATCACTTGAAATATTTCCAAAGTTGACTAAAGCAATTAATCACCAATTCCAAACAATTTAAAACCACACTTATAGATAGTTCAACGATCATCAACTAGAGCTAAGCATAAAAACACTTCGAACCAACCATTTAAATTTCGAAACAAAAAATATTATCATGAGAGAACCATCGAATTTAAATGCTAGACATTTCCAATAATTCCGAATTTAAATGATATTCTAAGTAATTCTAATTCAGAAATCTATAGTCAAACTTTAGATAAAAAGAAATTTAAAGCTCACCTTTGACCATGTAATTTTTTTGGGAAATTTTTCAAAAGTTAAAATTTTTTTGGCCTTTTTTAATTTTTTTATATTTTTTATTATTCTCAAAAAAAAAAATACTAAATCTAAAACTAAAGCTTAAAAAATCCAAAGAAAATAAAATCTAAAATACAAAAATGAAAAAGTTAAAAGGTGTTAGATTTTAAATTTTAAAATTTTTTCTAAGTCTAAAGATTAAAAAAGAAAACTAAAAAGTCAAACCAAAAGATTAAAATTAAACGTTACCTAAACTAAACTAACCTCAACAAAAATATAAAATCGAAAATCTAAAGAATAAAAATCGAAGAATAAAAATTTTAGATTTAAAACTATAGCCAAGTTTAAAAAAAAAAATGAAAAATTAAAATCTAAGTCTAAAGCTAAAGTCAAGTCGAAAATCTAGAATTTAATGTTGTCGTGAGTTGTATGTGTGTGTGCAGGTTGAAGGGAATTGTAGAGGATCCGTGGAAGGCTGTGCGGAAAGAGCAGATGCGTGGACGAATGGTCAACGGAAATAGAGTTGCTGGAGTGGAGAGGCTGCGGGAATGTTGGTCGAAGGACAATGTATGGACAACAGAAATGAGGATGCACAGAGAGGAATTATAGCCGAGGTCTGAATGAGAATGCAGGGATGCGGATGATGGATGCGATGAGGAGATGCAAACAAAACTGGCAGCGCAGGGGATGCAGATGGAACCTGGCAGCGACAGAGCTGGTAAAGGGGCAACGTACAGGAAAAAAACGTAGCAATGAATACACAACTTCGCAGAGGAAAAACGCAGGCAGAGCTTTTAAAATTTTTTCTTTTACCCACAGAATCAGATTTTTCTTCTTTCCATTTGAATGCACCTGCAATTATTTAATCTTTAAAACAGAGATCGAGCCCAGATCTGCAACCAGATTCAATCTTGAGACCAGATCATCTAGCCCAGATCTGAAATTTTTTTCTGAGAATCTGCCAGTACAACCTGCACAAAACTAGAAAAAAGAGACCCAAAAAACCCAGTATATGCACAAAATAAAAACCCCAAAAACCCCGGTGAATAAAAAATAAGCGGGATTTACACTACTATTTTACAGATCAGAGGCCCTCATGGCCAGATTTAAAACCATTTTACACAATTAATAAAAAAACGAAATTAAGAGAGACACAAGCCCAAGAATACCTTGCAAAAAAAATATTTCGTAAGATAATCTCAGAGATTAGGAAACAATGGGCTTTTTCAAATTTTCTGAAATCTGAGAGTCGGCTGATTTAACTGAAGATTTCCCCAAACGCCCAAATCTTGAATAATGATCTCTACACACTTAGATCTCAATTTTAGATTGTTAGAGATTTAAAAAGTAACCATGAGACCTTTCAGAAAAATAGATAACTGATATTTCCGTCCAATCAAAACGCAATTTTAGAAACCCAGAAAACTGCACAAGATACCTGTATGCAGATTAATCCATAAAGGCCATTGACCATCAAATACCAATAGAAGTAGCAGAGTTTAGAGACAATATCACCACATAGCTCTGGAAAATGAACACCAAAGTTTGTAACCCCAAAGTCTTTATGCTTTATTCATAAAAAAAAATTACAAGAGCTTCTGAGAATAAGTGCATGATTCAAAGATCGGGTGCAAATGTTATACAAAGACCTCTAATTTATAAGATAAAATATCCAATGGCTAGTTCGGTTGATCCTTGTCAAAATAATCTCGACCGTCGAAAAAGATTTAATTATCTTTTAATCTGGACCGTCGAAATTATAATTTTGAGGAAATTCGAATTTATCATTTAATTTCCATTTCAATTAATTACTTCAAAATTTTGACTTTGATTTAACCACCAAGGTCCAAGGGTCCAAAATTTCTTGAAATTCTCAATATTCCCTTGGCTTGGGACGTTTAAAAATTTGTTTTTTAAGGACCCACAAATTTTGCTTTTGAAGAATTTTAACTCACTTAGGACTTAAAATTAATTAAATTTTTGACTTAGGATTTTTAATTTAATTTGGCTAGAAAATTTAATTAATTGACTGAGAGGGGATTTAATTATTTTTCCAACCCTCTTTACATAAGATAAATACATTTAGACACATAAAGAGAGAATACCCATTCGTGATAGACTCTCAAATAGCTACCCAATTCTGCGACTCAAAACATGATCTAGTAGACCAAGTAGCTTGTAATAAAATAATCTAGCCAATTAGCTAGGATTATTCCCAAACTACTTTTACAAAGACTTGATAGAAAACACTAGGACTCACTTAGCATCTTGATGACAATTTCCACCCTAACTTTTGGGTGAGGCTGGAGGGGAAAACTCTGTCGATCACTTGTGTCGAGAAACACGAATGAATCAGTGAGACAAAAAACCTCCTAGGATAGAAATCATCACCAAAATACTAGGCTTATCTAGGTTGTTACATACATGGTGGTCTTACTTAGATCATTTACATCATAAACATGCAGAATTAGTTTACATCATTTATAAAACTGTCGTCTGACGATGAAATCTGAATGGCGTGAACACCTCGAACATGATAAATCCCATTTGCAAAAATGGGGGTGTACTGCTATGGGGTTGTTGACACGGAGTGGTCAACAAGTCTAATCCTTTGTGGATCTAACAATATCTTTTGAAGTGTAGAGATCTATAATTTTCTGAATCGAATCTTGAGCGCTGGGTAAGTTTTTTGTTGAACAAACCAACTCTCAAGGGATAGAAGTGGAGGAACCCACATCAATTTCTCTCAAAGGCTTATCAAACAATTTTTTTAAAGAGTGTTTCCTTGCCATAACTTGCAAACATCATCAATTTTAAGATTTATTTCTCTACTAAGGAGCTTTTACTGAATAATTTAACTATTTTAGAGCTTATTTCTTGCTTGCCCAAGAGTGGAGGTGTTCTCATACTCTTGAGGCTTGCAATTTGTATTTTTAACTGTATATTCTTATTATCTTGTGATCTGATTTCTATTTCTTTAGATCTAAACTTCCTCTTGGTGGCTTGCGTAGATCCTTTGTGGAATCTCAAGGACTTGAGGGTTTTAAAATCGATTTGAAGGCTTGAAAATTCACAGATCTATATTTTTGAAGCCATCTATACTCTTGGCCGCTAGCAAAGTAAGAGGGCTTCTCCCCCTCTTCTGCACAAATCTTTTTCTCTAGAAGCCTTGGACGTCAAAGCTTGAGTGAAGATCCCTTAGAGGAAAGCAAATTTCTTCTCAGGGAGGTATTCCATTGTAAATTTTGTCATAATCATTGAAAATATTTTCTCTTGTATCTTAAGGAGGGGTATTTGCTCTTTGAAACTCAATTTTGTAAACCCTCCTCAAAGATCTAAAACCCTCACTTCTCTATAAGAGGGTTTTACTTGTAATAATAATAAAAGATAATTTTTTTTGGAGGGAGCTTTGGGGTTTTTCCCCTTGGTATCCCACCACCTCATTTGGAAGGAGAATCTCTTGGATGATCAGTGACTAACTAACTGATTTTGCGTTGTTAGCTTAGCTTATTGTCTTGCTTATTGCCTCATCTAATTGCTAGATCTAATTTCTTGTTCACTTTACAAGTAGTTTTAATCACTTACCATTGATTTAGACTAAGTCGCTTTTGTTTCATTGGCTACTTGATCTAATTTTCATTTTTTATTTAAGTAATCTCATTAGTTTCTTGATCTAATTCACAATTTGCTTCATTGAGTAATTTTCGCTTGCTTCATTGATCATTAACATAAGCTAATCTCACTTTGATATCATGATTTGTGCTCAATTTACTAATTGCTAATTTGATCATTAAAGTGGAATGGTATTTCTCTATTGATATTCTTAAGATATTTCACATTTGAAACATCTCACTTTAATTATCAATCTCGTTTGAAGCAATTGTATAAAATAGCATCTAAATTGCATTTTTAGGATCTCTAAAGTTTATCTTCAAACATAAGCTTGGTTGATAGCCATTTAGGAAACTTCCTCAACTATCATTCAATCTCCCTAAATTTGAGTTTGGATGAATGGTTAAAATGCATGACCTCGCAGTTCTCTTGAGTGGCTAGGTCCCTTGTAGGAACAAAGGCATGCTGGTTGTCTTGAAGTCCTAGGTGGGTATTGTTAATGAAGCCATTGCTTCCTCATCCTAGCCTTCTTGCAACTACCTACTAGTCCTTACCAAGTTGAAGGAATTGAGGGGAAGTCACACCTTAGAATAGGCATATAATAAAATTTACCAAGGCCACTCTTACTTCACACACTCACATATAACTTTATTTCATTTTGCACATAATTTGTTATTGTACAATTTGGATTGTGAGCTTATTATATACTTGCGAGTACCTCACTTAATGCTCTTGTATGTGAAAATTCGGTTTCTTGATTCCTACTGCAACAACTGATGAGAATTCTTCTACTTGTTAATTACCTGAACGAGTTATTTATTGTTTTCTACGGTAAACACTGAAACCCATAGACTACAGCCTTCACAAAATTAAATTGTAGAAAATAAATGTGTGGAAACAAGATCTGAGCAAGAATAAATCATAGCCACATCACATCGTCATTTTTGGACCAATGTCCCCCGACAAACCCAATGCGGGAAAACCGGTGCAACAACTGAGGGCTTGTTTATTATGCAATAATTTTCTAAGTACAAATCTATGATTGTCGAAACTGACAAATCATACAGAGGGAAGCTGACAAATAAAATCTTGTGAGAAGATCTCACTCTGCCACGGGATTCCGACACTGACCTTAGCTTGAAATGAGCTGCTTTGCGTTGCCTCTGCACAGTGACTGCGTCACAACTGAAGCTGCCCTCTCTCTCTGCTGACTGGAAATGAGGCCCTTTTGACCTCCAAAATCTCCCTCTGGTGACTGGCACTGAACGCCCACTGTTTCCTCAACAGAAAATCGAACTCCCTCTGCAACACTGCGCAGTCCTTGTGTAGCCTCTGCGTTGCTCTCTGTGGCCTTTATTGCCTCCTCTTCTTTGCACACTCCGGATCAGGAAACTCTTCCAATCATAAATTATCTCTGCCCCTCTCTGCAAAAATCTTCTCGATCGATTGTCTCCTTGAGCACTATTCACTAAAGAATTTCGATTTATAGATTTTCTTTCTCGATGTAATTTCCAAATGATCCATCAAGTCCTTATAATCTTCTCATTGAGTCTTCAATGGCCAAGATTAAATCGTTAGTCAACGACTAAGATTAACTTGACTTGATCTCTGACTATTCTAGAAGATTCACGCTCTGTTTTAATTAATATCCATTAATTATTTTAATTTCCTAAGTTTAGACTTAGGGTCCCATTAAAAATAATTAATTACTTCCATAAAACATAATTTGAGTGGAATTTTTCAAAATCCTTTTTGGGTTCTTTGGACTACATGTGCCTAAGCCTCCCTGCAATTTTTGAGACTTAGAGCACATCTAATGCTACCACAAATCAACACTCCCTCTTAGCGAGGAATGTGCTCTAGCAATACAACTAGCTAAAGTACTGCTCTAATTCTGCAACATCTCTCTCTGCGTTGCTGATGTCTGATACTGCTACCCACCAACACCGCGTTGCTGCATCCATGCTGCTACTGACCCTGGATACTGCTGCCAACTGCCACTGCAATCAGAAGGGAAAACCCATGGCTCCTCCTCCTCATCAGGATCTTCAACTGGAACTGTAGAAGTAGTAGCACTAGCACGCTGAGCCTGAGATAGATGAGTTAAGCGCTTGCATCGTGGCTAACTAGAGGAAGTGCCTACGACTGCAACTGGAGGGCTTGGGGCTGGGCCTAGTAGTGGTACTAATGGATTTGCATTTAGCTGAGCCTCTACCTGTAAATCGAAGTCCAACCCCACATCAATATCCTCATCAAATTCAAACTCTGGTGGACGAGTCTCCACTACCCAATCTGATGTTGGATCAATATCATCCAACACAATGGAATCTGAATCAGGTCTTTTGTTCAACAATTGGTTGCGTCTTAGTCAGAGGATGTATTGGACATAGACTAGATTATTTAACCGTTTTTGCTCGAAACGGTTTCTCTTCTTCGTGTGAATTCTCTCAAAGACAGACCAGTTGCGCTCACACCCAGAAGCACTGTAAATATGACTCAAAATGTGGATTGCAAACTTTTGCAATTCAGGACAATGGCTACCAAATGCCTCCCACCATTGTGCTGCAAAAAACATAGTTGTGTAATGAGTTTCAGTTAGCTCAACAAATTATATCCAACTTTCAAATTACAAACAATTTTACAAAATAATAAAATATGAATTTGAAAATTGAAATTCTTTGTTTACCTGGCTCATCTGATTCGCTTGCAATCCTTGCAAGTTTCTTGCTAAAGGTACCGTGGCTTTGCTGAAGATAGTGATCTGTTTGTGTATCAACAGTTGGTCACTCTCCTTGGGGATCATGTGATCAATGCAGTCAATCAATCCATCTCAAACCTCCCCAGTCAAAGCTTTTGCATCCAGAGCTTTATAATGATACCTTGGGTTCAGAAAATACCCAGCTGCATGTATAGGGCGATGGAGTTGATTGTTCCACTAGATGGGCTACATCAGACGAGGGTCTTATGGTCAGGACTGCCCTGAATGCAGTCTCTGAAGAGTAGGAGAAATTTGTCCAAGCCATTTTGGGCAGAGCAACTCTTCCAAATTGGGAAGAGACGTGGGGAGCTCTTCGACAAGAGATTGGAAGGATGACCAAGGGTGAAAGCAGCAGTACGGGGATCAAGATCAAGGAGGAGGAAGAAGAAGATGTGGCTCACGCATCTATAAGGGACAACATGGGCAACAGAGGAGGAAGAAGAAAGACCTCTCGAAGGTCAGATGCTTTGGGTGTGGTGAATTAGGACATTTCGCCACACAATGACCTTAGAAGAAGAAGGGCAAAGAAGATTCTGAGTCGAATGCTGCTACAACTAAGGATGATGATGGAGATGATGACGATGTTGCCATGAGTGCTCATGTGCCTCAAGAGAAGAGGCGGGGCGACATAGATCTGTAGCTCTTTGAGCCTCAAATGTAAGGGGCAGGATCCTTGAGGTGCCCAAACTCTTGGATCACATACGAGCTACGGGAGCCCTTAATGACAGTAGCAGGATGACTGGAGTCAGTTGGTGTGAGGAGGATGGAGCAACAATGGCAGATTTAGAACGTTGAAGACTGGAGCAGCAATGGTAGATCTAGAACGCTGAAGACTGGAGCAGCGCAGAGCAGAGGCAACAACAACACAGTGGTTGATGGAATTCAACAGTGTAGTGCAGAGCAGTAGCATCAGAAGGTCAGCGTAGATTAGTGGCAAAGGGAGCTTCACCATCGAGATGCATCCAAACTGACTTGTATGTCAAGTTTTTGGGTGGCTTTTCAGTTGCTTAACTCTTAGCAACTGAGTTGCGGTGTAGTAGTTAGCAGTGGCAGTGCTATGCGCAGCGTGATGCGACATTTGAGAGGGAGCTGCAGTACAGATGAGGGAGTGACATTGGCAGAGTCATGGGCAATAGTATAGATAGCAACAACGCAGTGGATGAAGGGCGACAACCGAGCATCAACAACGATGTCGTGGATCAAGGTGATGCTTCTGGTGAAGAAGTATTGCTAGAACACATTCCTCACTAAGAGGGAGTATTTATTTTTGGGTAGCATCAGATGTGCTCTAGCTTTGAAATTTTGTGGAGGGGCTAGGACACATGAGATCTCCAAGACCCAGAAATCGTTTGGAGAAATTCCACCCTGAGCTTAAGTTAATCAAATAATTAATTATTTTAATGGGGATCCTAAGTCTAAACTTAGGGAAATTAAATAATTAAAGTGAATTAATTTAAAAATGTGGGTGAGAATGTTCTAAGTGACGAGGATCAAGTCTAATTTAATCTTAGCGGTCGATTAGAGATTAGATTCTGGCCGTTGATTCATCAATAGGAAAAGTATTAAAGGAAGGCTTGGGGTCAGTTGGAGAATACACACAGTGTCTAATTCTAGAGATCGAATTCTTCTGACGGAGCAGTGCTCGAAGGAAGATCGGATATGAGTGATTCAGAGCAGCAGTGAGGGGCAGAAGCAGTTGTTGGTCGGAGGACCAAGAGTACATTGTAGAGAGGCAAAAAATATGCAAAGGAGACAACACAACCACTAGAAGAGGTGATGCAGACCCCAAAGAGGGTGATGCGGGCTCACGCAGGGGCTGCGCAGAGGCTCCAAGGGACAGTCCAGAAATCGCTGGAGATCAGGGTTTCTGAGCCGGCAGGGTTGAAACTTGATTTCTGGAAAGGCAGATCAACGCAGAGAAAGGTTGACATAGTCTTCAGCTAGACCCACGCAGGCCTACGCATCTACTGCGTAGAGAAAGGGTGACGTAGTCTTCAGCTAGACCCATGCAGGCCTATGCATCTACTGCGTAGAGGCAGCTGGGGTTTCACCAGTGTCTGATCTGGATCAGCCGAGACCTGCAGTGTGAGGTAAAACTCACTATTCTATCTGTCTGCCGAGGATATTCCCTGTTGGGTGAGCCAGATTATGGCACCCTAGTTGTACTCCGATTACTACTGCTTAATAATATAATCCCTTAGAACTGCTGCTCTGGTTTTCTCGCATTGGGTTTTTTCAGGAACATTTGTCCGAAAATAAGTGTGTCCTTTGTCTGAATGCTTTACTTATTTGCATTAGTATTTTTGCTAAATATTCAGAAAAATAACTTGTAATTTAATAAGACAATTAGGCAATGCAAATCAGATTTTTGCAGTAGCATTTCTGTAACATAGATTCATAAAATTTCACACTTCTTACCAAACTATTTTACAACCGATAGATACCTCTTAAAGAGGAAGATGATCTCAATCATAATAGAGGCCTTTCACTTCTTCTTTCTTAGGTTTCTTTGAATCTGGTTCTTCCATTTCTCCGACGACATGGGCTTATTCCTTTTTCCTCTTGTCCTCATTAGATTTGGGACAATCCTTCTTGTAGTGCCCATGTTCATTATATCCATAACATTGTATTTTATCCAAGTTTCTTCTTTTCTTTTGAGGACCAAACTTATCAAATCTTCCCTTTCTTCTTGACATGGCAGCATAGGCTTGATTCTCTTCATTTGATCCTATATCAACTTTGGCTTTTAACCTCGTCTCTTCTATCTTACATAGAGACCATAGATCTTGGAATGGTGTTGCTTCTTTCTTCCCATAGATACTTGAAGTAAAGTTTCCCCATCCCTCTGGTAGAGCATTCATCACCACTGTAGTCATTTCATTACTTCTCCCTATCGAGAATTTGGAGGGCTAGAGATTAATTCAAATTCTGTTCTTGATAATTACTTGTGAGCTTACTTGAGTTACTTATGTCTTATCTTCTTTAGTTTATTTAGTCTTTCATCAAGTCAATTATCAAAATACACGAGACACAAAAATTAGGCTCCTAGAGTCAGGGCAAAACCTCTCCCTCTTGGAGAGGAAACACCGTAAGGAATTCTTCTTATAGATCTTCAAATGACAAGTACCATGACCAGGACTCAGACCCTTGACCTAGGAATGCCTCCAAGACCTTGTCAATGCTTCTTTGTATGCTCGCAACGCTGATCCTTTTTTCCTGCACAAACTTACACTGATCTGCACCAACCTTAGAGAACTCGGTCTCTAATTCGATCTTTCTTGATTTCATCTCCGTTTATCAAAACTCTTCTTCATATTCACTTGGCATATATTTCTTTTGGGTACTGAAGATAGGACCTTCCTTCTATTCTTGCACTTTCGAGTGCACATCATCATGGAGAAGATACAACTTTACAAGATCCACACCTTCCTTCAGACTGACTGCATATTTATACAACAATATAGCACAGTCAACTATTGCATTGACTTCGCATTTAATTCATGTGACATCATGCTGTGATGCCTCATATATACCCGCACATCTCTCTGTTTTAAGCCCGCATTGATTCCTGTCAAGTGATCCACATCCAAACACAGATTCATTCTACCCGCACTTCTCTCTGTCTTCAGCCGACACTAGTTCCTGTAATCCACACTCAAACACAGAGATATGCGAGACTCTAATACAGAGACGATACTCCTTTTCTTGATCCAAACATAAAGTTATTTCTTGTTGAGATTGTCTCTGTCTTAGTTCCTTTCCTCGCACTAAATTGCAGTCCTTAATTCGCACTACAACCACAAAACTTGATTCGAGATACTTGTCACAAATGAAACCACAACCCTTCTATATATAGTGACTGTCTGCAATCTCTAGGCTGGCATGTCCATCTGTGTGTAGGCCGACATCATCAAGGAGACTTCTAGCATATTTTAGGCTGACTTCAAGAGGCTAGTTGACAAGGTCTTGGAACATAAAATTACAACAATATTTTGTCCCTTTACAAGTGTAACATCACTTCATATTTATGACAAGACGACAAACTCCTAAAGACATCAAGAAGAATTCTTTGACCTATAACAAAATCTCCTTGCTCATGAAACCCATGAGGCAAGCATTACAAAATACATTTTATTATCTTTGTCTTCTTCTTTACATAAATTCATAATTACTAGTCATTATGAAGACCGATCCTAGTTACCCTTTCTAACAACCTAGATGTTTTTACATGGCTTCATAGTCATACGAGAATCCTATTTTAAATGAAACTGCAAAATTTGGGATTACAATGATGACAATGACTTCAAAATTTTTACCCATTGCTGTGTACCATGCTTCTTGGAACTGTTGACATATGCATGGTCAAAAACCATTAACCTAGCTTTGTATTTCTCGATGCTGCCATTTCCACCATGCTTGATGTTATAGATCCAACGTGATCCAACCACTGCTCTATCTGTCGGTCTTGGTACAACCTCCCAAACATCGTTCTGCATGATTGAGGTGTACTCCTCAACCATTGCATGTCACCACACCTGCTCCCATGCAACCTCTTGGTAGTTGGAAGGCTCATTATCTACCAACTGGTCGACCAATGCCATGTAGCTAGTGTACCTCTCTAGTTGTCTCCATTTGCTCCTGCCCGTCCTAGGAGTCCCCACAATCTGCTGAACTTCCCGGTTCCTCCTGCCAACAGTGGAGTTAGGAATGTCCACCTCCACATCCTCCTGATGGATTTCTTTGATCTGCTGCTCCATATTTTGTGCATCCTCAGGAGCACTAACACCTGAACTCGTGCTCGTATTGGTCACTGTACTCATGCTCTACTGTTGCCCCTGATTTCGTTGCTCAATTCTATGAGATTCTGCTTGTTGCTCACTTTGATCTTCAAATGTTGGCAACTCTCTTGACCTTTGTACGCCTTGTCTTCCATGAATTTGACACCCCGCCCGACTATAATCCTCTTGGTCCCTGGGATGAAGAACCTGTATGCTTTTGAGGTTTCGCTATAACCAACGAAGTAACCTCGCTTCGTAGTCTGATCCAACTTTGAACGTGTCTCGCATGGAATGTGACAATATGCTATGTAGGCAAATATCTTGAAGTGATTGACATCTAGCTTCTTCCCTAGGAATGCATATTGGGGTGTCATATTGCCAAGTGCTCTATGTGGGACTGTATTATGAAAATATACCGTTGCATTGCATGCCTCTGCTCATAGATAGCGTGGGAGATCCTGGTCAAACAACATCGCTCTAGCTGCTTGCAAAATAGACCGGTTCTTTCTCTCAGCAACCCCATTTTGCTGTGGGTTCTAAGTAACCGTCAACTCCGTCCTGATTCCTACAGAACTCGTGGAACTCCTTGTTGGTATATTCCCCTCTGTTATCTAATTGAAGGGTCCGGATCTTTTTGCCTGTTGCATTCTCCACTAGAGCCTTATACTCTTGAAAGCAACTGAAGACCTCATCCTTGGTCTTCAAGAAATAGACCTAGGTCTTCTTGGAAAAATTGTCGATAAAAGTGCAAAGGTACTCATACACCCTAAGAGATTTCGTCGACATTGGCCTAGATATGTCTGAATGCACTAGATCAAGTATATCCTGTGATCCACTTTCACTCCTTGGAAAAGCTGCTTTTGCAAACTTCCCTAACACACGTCCTCTACATACATCATTGTGCTTTGTGCTCACATCCGGAATGCCTGTCTACATCTCACGAAGCAATCTAAATGCTCTGTGATGAATATGGCCCATCCTCCCATGCCATAGCTTCCCCTAGGCTCTCAAACTATTGCTGCTAATTAGTGCCTTAAGCGTGTCCATCTGCAACTTATATAAACGACCACTCCTGACCCCAACTTCTATAGGTGACCTCCAATCCTTCTGCTGTAACAACACTCTTACCCCTCTAAAGATGACTTTGTAACCTTTGTCTTAAAGGATTGATACTAAGATCAAATTCATTGCCAAGCCTGTCACATGCAACACATCATGGATAGGTATCTACTTTCCATTCTCCATTTGAAATAGAACAGTCACTCGTCCTATAGGAGTGCACTTGGACTTGTTCCCCATTTGAATTTGGAACCTGATGTCCTCCTTGTAACTGGAGAAGTACTCTCTAACTCTTGTCATATGGAATGACGCTCCATTGTCTATATATCAGACACCCTGTGAAGTCCAGCTAGTTAGGAAAGCGATCAAAGCGAACTCTTGATCCATCCTATTAGAGAGCTCATTCACACTTGCTTCTTGCCCTTCTTCTTCCTCAATGGGCAATCATTGACATAATGACCAAACTCGTGACAACCATAACATTTGACCTTTGAAAGTTCCTTCCTCTTTTCTCCTTTTTAGCCTTGTTGTTGAAATTTGGTTACTGGAGGACAGGTGGTTCCCTAAGGCTTTGATCTTTGGCCTAGGGAAAAGTGTTCAAAAGAATTTAATTTTTCTCCTAAAGTGGCTTTATAAAGTTACAAAGTAAAATCTAATTTAAAAGTGACTTTAAGTGAAAAAGTTACTAAAGTCTAATTTTAAAGTGACTTTAATAAAGTTAATGTAAAATTAGAAAGGAAAAGTGACTTTGGAAATAAATGACTAAGTGGGTCTTTATTAAAGTGGGGTGAATTAAAAAATAGAAAGTGAGATTTAAAACAACATTTAATCTCAGCCCTAGATCTAAAGCTATTTCAGCGATTGGATTTGGGGATAACCCAAAAGTCACTTAGAGTTCTATTAAAGGAGGAAAAGGAGAGAAAAGGTCATTCATTCATTAATTCTTTCATGAGCAGATTGAGAGAAGGAGAAGGAGAAAGCTGAAGAGAATTTTTTGAGCTGTGAGAAGGAGGAGGGCAGCAACACTAACTTTCAGCAAATCCATACAGCAGGGCAGAGCAGAGCACGAAGTTCGAGGCAAGTGGGCACAAATTTCGAGGAGAGAAAACTGCAGATTTCGAGGGAGGCCATACAGTTATTCTGGCACTGTTTTTGAGGCTATTCGTATAGTTTTGAAGGCTGTAATCTCTGTTGTAATTTTTCTGTTTTGTGGGCACGGAAACCGAGGTGGAGTTTAGCACGGTTTTCGAGATAAGTTCTATTTCGAAGTTGCTATAATTTTTGTTGCTGTGTAAATTTCTGCATCACTGTAAAAGCAATATTCAGAAAATAAAGAGAAGCTTTCGAATTGGTTTTCCCCAAGTGTTGTAAGGGGTTTTTCCAGGGTCATGTTGACCAAAAATCATTGTGTTAAAATGTTTTGTGTGGCTGTTTTAGTCTGCTGATTTTTATTTCTGCAATTTCCAACACTGTGAAAATTTTCCAGAATTTGTGTTTTCAGAAAATATTTATTTTCCAGCTTGTTGAATGTAAGGCTATGGGAAAGGGCGTTTAACTATTTGGAGAAATAAGGTGAAACTGAAAACTAGGGTGGGAAAATAGAAATTTCTACACTTGTCCCTTACTCAGACCCTTCTTCGCTTTCCCTTTTCCTTCTAGGGCAACGTTCGTCTGCTCCCTCTCAACCTTTGGTGTCTTGTCGCTGCTGCTACTCCCACTAACCTAGGTGAGTCTAAGCTCTTCCTGAGTGAAGTCACTCCAAAGGTGTTCCCAATCTGTAAGTTTATCTCGCTTATTGATCACTTGGACGAAAACACCCCACTCGTTGGTAATTTATTGAGTGCAATTCACACTATCTCATAATCATTGGGCTTATCACCCACTGCAACTAGCTCATCTTTGGCAAGTCTAACTCTAATGAGATATGAAGTCACATCTTCTCCCTTATTTTGCTTGATGGTCCTCAACCTCTCTTTGAGAATCAATTTCCTATTTTCTGTAGGATCCTGGTATAATTTTATGATGGCATCCCACATTTCCTTCACTGTCCCTTTCTCTGCGATATGTGGAACAATATGATCCTTGAATTCATCAAGAATCATTCTCTTTTCTTTGCCATTCTCTTTCTTGTAGGTGGCCAACTGCTGTGGATTTGTCGGTACAACAACAACGCTATCTGCAAACTCCTTCAGACCATAGGCATACAACAAGAACAACATCCTGGCCTTCTAGACACCAACGTTGGAGGCTCCATCCAACCTATCCTAATTTGTTAATCTTGTTGCGACCATTTCTGGAAAAACTAGAAATTCCATGAACTCAAATAAACTAGAGAAATAACCCGAGGAATTTAATCTAGGTAAAAACCGTTGTGTGCTTCTCTTCCCATTTCTATGCAAATCCTCCTTCTACCCTCAGATCCACTTTGATTCCACGGGAAATTTTAAACTCTATTGCGGTCACTGGTTATTATTCTCCTATCTATTTTAGATTATTTGTCTTTTGTAATTAACTTGTTGCAAATACTGAATAAAACACAACTACAACTTCTAAGAAAATAAATAAACCACAGGAATTGAGAAAATTATGCACACACACAAATAATGAACAGTAGTATTTTCTAACAAATGTCACTGGAAAAACTTCGAAGGGAAAATCATTTTAGCATATGAGGGTTTTATTATTATTAATCTTCAACAATTTGAGAAATACAACTACTTTCATGCCGTTGGAAAAACTTCGACAAATTTCTCTATTGCTAAAATAATCTGGAAAGCCACGTTTACTCTGCAAAATATATCCGGCCTCCTCAGTGCTATTCGCACCTCTTACCTGCTCTACGCACTGGCAAATCTAGAAATGCTAGCGGCCCAAACTGGAACTCGCATAGCTATAGAAAAATATTTCTTGCAATCCCTTTGTTCGCCTGCAACTCACGCTTCCTCCGACACCCGTCTCTAGCAACTGGAAATTGATCTGTTAACCGGATCTGTGCACTGGCTAACTCACTTTGCTAGGTACAACCTATCTGTAGATAAATTCGGCCTCCCTTCCTGTCACTGGAATGATGGAAAATCACTGTGGAAATCCTCTTCGGAAATCTTCTCCCAAATTCTCTATTGAAACCCTTGCCGCTAGTGTATCTGTGATGCCTTTGTGCCCTTGCACTCACTGCAAATGTGTGTCTCCTTCATTTTCACCAAATGACCCATCGATTTCCTCTTAAAATCTCTCGTTGACGAATCAACGACCTTGATCTAATCACAATCGATGGCTAAGATCATCTTGATCCCATCTAGTGACTTTTCCGGAAGTCTCTAGAGGAAAATTGATTTACCTCAATTAATACTGATTAGTTAAGCTTATTTCCCTAAGATAGACTTAGGAAAATTAATTAACTGATTAATTAAATCTATTCAAGGCCTTTTCTTGTGAAATCAGTTTTGTTTATTGGAGAAAATGTGTTTCTTAGCCTCATAGAGACATTCTGAGACTAGAACACTTGTCCGAGCTACACCAACTAACAAGCTAGTGTTTTGAGACTTAGGGTTTTGTCATTCTCTTACTCCTTGCCAAGGTCTAGCATATTTTACAATTCCATAGACTCCATCATTGCAAGGATTAGGCACTAGCGTTGACACTTCATTGATCACCTAATCTGGATTTCAACCACTTAAGAATAAGCCGCTAGCTAGGGCTAGGTCATGAATTAGACTAGTGTTAAATTCATTGGCTTATACAGGGATTCAACATTGAAAGGAGTGTTGGTTGCCTCAAAATCACCTTTTACCAACTAATCCAACCATTTCAAAGCTAAATTCTTTTGCCCTAGGTATATCTTGCCCTAGAAAAGCTGTAGTTTTCCCTAGGCTTCAACTTGGGGTTTGTTGAAGGCTTCTGGTTCCTTTGGTTGCTAGTATTCATCGTTTGTAAGCTTTTTCTTGGCCTTGTGATTCTTGGTTAATCCATTTGGCTTGCTACTCATCAAGCCCTAGATCGTTTGTGCCATAAATAAGCTACATTGGAGGATGCAAATTGCCTTTATCTTGCTTGCTGAGCCTTGTTCTTATGAAGAGTTGTCCTTTATAAGTTTATCTTGTTACCTTATCCCTTGGAGTTAACATATCTCTCATAGGTGACCTTTGTCCCAGTGGTGAAAGTCCACAAAAGAGTAGGAGCTAGTGGCTATGGTGACAGTGGGGCACACCTCATTGTTGTCTCTTGGTCTAGCTTTTTCCTTGTGAGCTCCCCCTACAAGACTTGCTAAATTTTGAGGCAACATTTCTTACATATAGTGAGGATCTTCAGTGACATTGCCTTATGGGAGAGAGTGGTACCCCTACCGTGCACTTTGCTTCTTAGAGGCCCTTGCCTCGGATGGCTATAGATGTCATGCACAGGGTTGGTTCTTAGAGGCTTCTCTACTTCTTCAGTTGATTATCATCTCCTTTAAGCACATTTCGCCTTCCAGGTACTCCCTAAATGCTCTAGGCCTGCTCTTATTGATTAGGCAATAACTAAATTTGGCATTAGAGAACATGTTTATAGATTGTCTATCTAGGTTATTTTGATGTTACCTTCAGAGAGCTTGGGTTCAAAGATGTCTTTCTATTTAGAGCACTTCTTGAAGTTGTAGGTTCGCATCAATGTATGTCCCCATACATGTATAGACATTGGATGCATTCATTTAGGATCCCTCTAGGCTTGCTCCAGGTTGGCTCTGATAGACTCGGGGTTCAGATTTGTCACCATATTCCTTGGCCAGATAGGATTTGGTAAAGGTGTTGCCTTCAGGTGCTAGAGAAAGACATGCACCTTATTTTTAGGTATCCCTTCTTCAACGTGAGATCAGACTCTTAGAGGGAAATACCACTGCCTCTATAGGGACTCAGGAAGGTCCCTCTCTTCTCTCTTTTGGTAGTGTGATTAGATATGCTTAGCCTGCTTCTTCAGGGAGGTACTCGACCATAGATCCTAGTGCTTACATGCATAGCCCTGCCATGAGACTACTAGGAGGGTCACTTCATACTTTCATGTTGCCTCATCAAATTTGGGCAACAAGAAACTGAGAAATTTTCAGAATATTCTAGATCGTCGAGTGGTGAGACTTCATGTTTCCCCTCAACCTCCCCCCCTTGGGAGGTTGAGCAATATCCTTGAGACTGGTTTGGAGATGTTGGACCAAACCTTCGACCTGACATCATCATAGTGACAGATTGATAGAATCTAGATAGATCTAGATCAGGGCACCTCTTTCCCATCGAATTACCTTCTAGCTCTAGCAGAGTAGCCACAGTTCTATCCAGAGCTTCTTTCTGCCACAGTTCTATCTAGAGCTTCTTTCGTTTGACCTTGGATGGTAGGAGAGTAGGGCTCCATTGCTCCTATATCCCCCTGGAATTGTTCAACGAGATCCCACTATGATGTCCCTTGATTCTGAGAATGAGCCAACATTGTAGTTGCCTCTTCTGCCCTCAATGATCAGGACTAAGAGATTGTGACATCATCCTCATTTCTCTCACTTTGTTGATCACTACCACAATGTCTAGTCTTGTATTCACTTTGCATCACTACACCTATGACACTATTATATATCTTTTCGGTTTGGTTTTTGTTAGACCTATTGATTAGCTTAGCTAGATGCTTATACAGACTCCACTTTTTCTTTTTCTTTCTTAATCTTACTTTCATTATATCCTAGGAGCTGCTTTTGCACTCCCACAATGTACTCACATTGGATGTATTTTTTAGTCCCAGGATTTATGGTCATTTGTTGAAAATTAATAAAATTATTTTATCTTTTCTATAAAATTGCCAATAATGAAAAGACAACTTTACTTATAGAATCAAGACTCAAATGGAGCGATACGATTGAAATGGAGCAATACAAGTTCCATCCTATACGCATATGACAATTGAATGTTCAGGTGGTCTGTTTGCTTAACAACGGCCCTCTACATTCCCCTCCTTTATAGCAGTACGGAAACCAGAACAGTAAGATGTAGCTAAGACTGGGAAAGTGGCTTTATATAATCAATAAGGGAGGACTTTTTTAATATTGGCATTCATTTGAATTTTTCTTCTTGCCAACCCAGCATTCCCATGAAGTGTGGTTTCAGTATATTTTGGGCTGGGTCGGCTAAAGGGTGTATCAAAAGAGTTGTCATATTGAGAAAGGTTGGTGAATACACACCCCGGTTTATTACAAATAAAGTTTTTGAAATGCATCGTTGGAAAATGAAAGCTTTATTCACATAGAAAAAGATACAAAACTTATGAACTGTGTGGTAAGCATTTGTCAAACATCTGACAGGATTAAAGCGATGCAAAATGGCATGAATTCAGTTTTCTATGGAATGATAAAAAAAATGCAGTGATGTTGTAACAGTCAAGTAAGGAAATTAAATCCTTTGTAAAGTTGTGGGCACAGAAGATTTTGAGTAGTGTAAATTAGGATTACAGGGTAGCGGTTTGTTGGTGCTTATATCAAACCTTCATAAATTTTGTCTCTATGTTTTGCCCTATACTCTTCTTGGACGTTTTGCATATTAGCTTTTCTTAGAGTTTAGGTTGTCTTGCTATTATTTCTGTTCTACAATCTATGGATTTGCATCTTGTTTTAGCTTGAAGAAGGGGAACTGGGTTTGTGCTGAGTTAATTAATTTTTTTCCTATATGCAGTTGTTTTGCCTTATTACAAAGATGGTAGGGTTACGACTGGCCAAGCAAAGGAGTTGCTGAAAGATTCAGGAAGGGAAATTGTATTTCGACGTCATGTTGTTCAGCAGATGCCTGTTGATTGTTGGACTGACATTTGGAAAAAATTGCATCAACAACTAATCAATGTAGACGTTGTGCACATAAATGTACCTACCCAAATATTTCCAACAATTGCCGTTTCAGTGGAATGGGCCATTCGGATTGGTATTATAGTTTTCTTATATCTGAGGTTTGACAGCATTCTTAAAAATCTTTATCTAAGGAAGTTGCCCGCGCGTCCACAACTCCAAAGGCTGAATCTTTCTGATAGTTTTGGAGGCCTGGGATCTCTTGGGCAGAGCAGGTAAGCTGACTTAAGACTTCTGTTTTTACCTATATTGATTCATTGTGATTTAAAATTAAACGGTAAGCAATTTCATGTTAGTCTAGGTTTAGTTCTAAAGTGATGAACATTCTCCTTAACTATGTTCTTTTGAGTACTCTTTTTTTCTTTTGAATAATAAATTAAACTGTTATGTTCCCCTTACAAGTTCAAATGAGTTATGTATAACTGCTGTTTGGAAATGATGGAAGTAAGCTATTCTTTTCCTTTAAAAGGTGCTTTCTTTTTGTGGTATGTAAATGCATTATGGTATATGCATAAATCCAATGCTCAAAGGAATAGGTAGCTATGTGCAGTTCTGTATATATCAAAGTTTTCATCGAGAAAAGGAGGAACACATTCTTTGTTTTGTTTAAGTGTGATTGCATATTATTAATCAAAAGGGCAAAACTATAGTGAATGAGTTATATATACTCTCAAGTCTCCATGAAAGGAAGAAACTATCTCTCTATGCAGCTTTGATAACACAACTAGGTTTGTGCTTCTTGAAAATCATTATCTCTATAGTATTGATTACTGATCTGGGTGGATTGATGAACAAAGAGTTGCCCTAACCCAACACTTGAACATGTCCATCCATTCACTGAGGTTACTTCCATTGTTTGACTGGGTCATCTGTAAGGACTTGGATTGTGCATCGCTATATTGTTTTAGTTCGATGTGTCAGGTTTGGCTGAGGCTTTTTGATGGACATGTTCCATTTATTTGGTTTCTATCTTTGTATATATCAGTGTAGAAAAAATTGTGAAAAAATCAACGATTTCCATGTTATTGTGATTTTTTCCCATCTCGAGAACTGGTGAAGAAAAAATAACAAGTTCTGACTTCAGAAACAATAGTGTTTTTTTGCCAAAAGCTCATGATTGTTTTTAAAAAATTTCTGTGTTGCCTAGAAAAGGATACAAGGGACACATTGGATCTGGTTTCACTTATGTTTCACTTGCTCTCTGCATATTTGTCAGAGGAGAGTGTTTAGAGGGGAAAACCTTGCTGTTTAATTGGTGTCAAAGAATCTTTTATGGATTGGGTAACAATTTTTGTTCATTTGTTTGTCATGTTCAAAGTATGTTTCTACCTTTTTTGTTTTTGGATTTTTTCAACAAAGACAGGTTTTTATTTTAGCAGATCTTTCATAGTGTCGGTCATAGACTTTTATATAGTGTTTGTTACAGTTTTTTTTTCGTATATTTTTGCAAATTATGATTCAATTTCAAGGTCTGAATTTTTTATTTTTTATTTTATTTCGTTATTTTTTATTTTTATTTTTATTTTCTAATATAAATATTCGTTAGGCTCAAAATATTTAATTTCGTCCCCCCGGTTTCATTTATCTTCAACCAACATACTAAAGGGTCTGGTTAAATTTTTGCAATATGGACCTTTTGATGGGTCTCACAAGAAGCTGCATTGCAAGCTTTGCCAAAAGTTTTTGGTTGGATGGGTTTGTTGTTTAAAATACGATCTTGCAAAAATCCTAGGCAGATATTGTGAATCTAAATATCTCCAGAAGTTCACTGTGCAACTTATGTGGCTTGTGAAGAAGGAGGGCAGAAGAAAAGAGAAAGATAAGCTCCACGACTTGAATTTGCAGCTGGTGGAGTTATACAGACAAGGGAATCTACATGGGAGGGGTGTTGATTTTTTGAAAGTCTTCTAAGTTCTAATCTGATAATTAATTACTTCTAATGATTTAATCTTCCTTATATTTACATTCATCATTAAGTAATTACACAGAAGATCTCAACAGTAAAAACATTAATGTCAGTGTAGAAATTTGATAACCCAACCTTGGTTTTCAGTTTATCCTTATTTCTCCCATATAGTTAAATGCCCATTCCCATAGCCATACATTCAACAAGCTGGAAAAATAAATATTTTCTGAAAACACTAATTCTAGAAATTTCACAATGTTGAAATGCAGAAATAAAAATTCAGAAAATAAATTAGCGACAAAGAATTTTGACACACTGATTTTTGGTCAACTTGACCCTGGAAAAACCCCCTACAACTCTTGGGGAAAACCAGTTCGAAAGCTTTTTGCTTCTTTTTTTTTTTTTTTTTTTTTTTTGTTATCTGATAAATGCTTTTACAGTGAACAATAAAACACAGAAAAATTACAGCAAATACAAAACCCACTTATCTCGATTTCCGTGTCAACCTCCAATCTTGAAAATCGTGCCAACAGCGAAACAAAAATTTACAGAAAATTTACAGCATTAAATGCTGTACTTGCAGCCTCGAAAAATGTGCCAGAATCTGCCTGTATGGACCATACGGATTCTGTACGGAAATGTCAAGCAGCCCCCTCGATTTTCGAGCCCTGAAACAGCCTCGAAATTCATGCCATTTGTTGCTGAAAACCGCTCCTCGAAATCTGCGATGTACCTTGCCTCGAAATGCATGCAACCTTGTTGTACGGATTTTTTTTGTCTCGGTAAACGTGCCAATAAATGATGCTGTACGGAAATGTTGCCTTGGGAAATGTGCCCTCCTGCTGTACGGATTCGCTGTCTCTATTGCTGCTCTCCCTCTGCTCAGAAATTTCTCTTCAGCTCTCTCCTCCTCTCTCAGTGTGCTCATGAAAGAATGAATGACCTTTTCCCCAATTTTCCTCCTTTAACCTAACCCTAAGTGACTTTTGGGGAATCCCTAAATCCAATGGTTGAGATAGCTTTAGATCTAGGGCTGAGATTAAATGCTCATTTAAATCTCACTTTCTATTTTTTAATTCACCCCACTTTAATAAAGACCCACTTAGTCATTTATTTCCAAAGTCACTTTTCACTTTTTAATTTCACATTGACTTTATTGAAGTCATTGTAAAATTAGATTTAGTAACTTTATCACTTAAAGTCACTTTTAAATTAAATTTGACTTTATAACTTTATAAAGTCACTTTAGGAGAAAAATTAAATTCTTTTGGACACTTTTACCTAGGCTAAAGATCAAAGCCTTAGGGAACCACCTGTCCTCTGGTAACCAAATTTCAACACTCCCTCTTATCGAGGAAGGTGTTCCTCACCACACCCATCTTGTCTCTAAAGTAGACATGCTTGCCCCGTGGTAAGGCTTTGGTAAGAATATTTGCAACCTACTCATCAGTGGGAATATACTCAATCTTCACAGCTCCCTTCTGAACATAGTCTCTGATGAAGTGATATCTGATGCCGATATGCTTTGACCTGTCATGAAATACTAGATACTCCGTGAGTTTAATGTAACTCTGATTATCACAGTATATCACTGAAGGTCTCAACGACTGACCAAATAAGCCAAACAACATCTTCCGAAGCCATATGGCCTCACAACAAGCTAGGTAATTTGCCATATGCTCTTAATTCTGTTGACTCAATATACATTTCTTTGTAGGTGAACCATGACACCAGCTGCCGGAACCCAACCCAAGCAGCCTTGCACAGTGCTCTTCCTATAAAGGAAAGCACAACACCTTTAATCGAGAATCGGTGGTGCCAATCTCCTCCATCTCCTTGCCGCCTATAATCTGGACATAATCGCCATGATCCACTGCAAGTACCACAGAATGTGTTTTGCAGCCACCCAGTGAACCTTCCTAGGCTCACACATAAACTGACTCATCGTGTTGACTGCAAAACAAATATCTGGTCTAGTGTTGACAAAATACATCAAGGAACCAATCAGCTGTCTGTACAATGTGGGATCCACCAACTCGGAATCCGAAGCATGAAGCTTCTTCCAGTTGGTGATCATCGGTGTCGACATGGGTTTACAATCCTCCATGTGGAATTTGCCAAGGATATCCACAATATACTTCCCCTGCCCCAGGAAGAAATGCCCCTCCTCCTGCCACACCTCCAAACCCAAAAAGTAATGCATCAAGCCAATGTCCTTCATCTCAAACTCTGACGCAAGATCTCTCTTGTAGTGCTCTATGAGTCTCTCTGCACCCGTAATGACCAAGTCATCCACATACAACACCAGAATGAGAGGCTCCTCACCTATCACAATAAAGTAAAGGTTTGGATCTGCATCACTCTTTGTGAAACCCATCTCCTGCAAGTATGTATCTATCCTGGAGTACCAAGCTTTGAGAGCTTGCTTCAGGCCATAGAGGGCCTTCTTCAGTCTGCACACATGGGACTCCTTCCCATGCACCTCAAAGCCCTGTGGTTGCTCAATGTACACCTCCTCCTGTATGAAGCCATTGAGAAATGCGGTCTTCAGATCCATCTGGTGGATCTTCCAACCCATCTCTGCTGCTATCGATATGATGGAGTGAATCGAAGTATATCGAGCCAAGGGAGCGAAGGTCACTTTATAATCTACTCCCTCTACCTCGGAGAACCCTCTAGCCACAAACCTTGCCTTGAATTTCACAATGATGCCATCTGCAGCATCCTTTACCTTGTAAAACCATCTGGAAGTAACCACGGATTTGCCCTCAGGCCTCGGCACCACCTCCCAAACATCATTCTTCATGATAGAAGAATACTCCTCTTGCATGGCCTCTCTCCAGACCTGCTGGCTAGCTGCCTCCTCATATCTAGAAGGCTCAGAGTCAATGATGTTGGCAACCATTGCCATATAGCTACATAACCTATTAGGTGGTCTAGTCTCTCTGACCGGCCTCTTCGGCCCAGCAACAGATGTGGCCTCTCTCAAGGTATCTTGAAGCCACTTGGGCTTCCTCTTCCCTGAGCACACTTCTCCCACAGGAGACTGGAACTCCTCCTCCTCATCACTAGGAGCCTGAACTCCTGACTGTCTGTCTGCTGTCCTCCTGCCTGAACCTGAACCTGTAGACGCTGAAGTACTGTGTGAACTGTCCATTAGTGGACTCCCTAGTGAACTGCTCTGCGGACTGCTCTGCATGCTGCTCAAAGCACCACCCCTTTGACTCTGCGAGCCACTGCTCACTGACGGACCTGACACTGTAATCGATGTACCTCCAGATCCTCCTGATCCCTGCCCACTGGATCCCTGCGACTAACTCAGCTGCTCTCGAGGGTCTGGCTGATCCAGATGCTCTAACTCCCGTGACCTCTTGAAAGCCCCGTCCTCCTCAAAATTCACTTCACGCCTGACAACAACTCTCCTCTATGCGGGAATATAAATCCGAAAGGATTTCGAGGTCTCACTGTAGCCCACAAATATACCCTTCTCTGTGGTGGGCTCTAGTTTGGTCCTCTTCTCCTTGGGTACGTAGGAGTATGCAATACACCCAAAGATACGAAGATGACCAACATCAGGCTTCTTCCCAGAAAAAGCCTCCTCCGGAGTCACATGCCCCAAGGCACGATGCAGACTCCTGTTCTGCAAATATACGACAGTGTTGCAGGCGTCTGCCCATAAAAACAATGGTAACCCTTGATCATGTAACATGGCTTTGGCAGCCCCTCCGATGGATTTGTTCTTCCTCTCCGCAACCCCGTTCTGTTGGGGGTTGTAAGGAACTATGAACTCTCTCCTAATGCCTGCCTCCGCACAATACTCAACAAACTCACCAAGGGTGTACTCCCCTCCATTGTCCGATCTCAGGGACTTGATCTTCCGACCTGTCTGAGTCTCCACAAGAGCTCTGAACTCTTGAAACCGCTTGAAGACTTCACTCTTGGTCTTCAAGAAATAAATCTAGGTCCTCCTGGAGGGATCATCAATGAATAAAACATAATACTCATATCCACTCAAGGAAACATGAGACATCCGACCGCTCACATCGGAATGAATCAAATCAAGTATCCCAGTGGATTTGCTGTCACTGCTGGGAAAAGGGGATTTGGCAAACTTGCCCATAGCACATCCTCTGCATGTATCAAAGTGATCAGTATTGAAATCTAGCACACCTGTAGTGATCTTCCGCAATGTCCTCAAGGCTCCATGATACATGTGCCCCATCCTGCAGTGCCAAATCTCACACAGCTCAGAACTGCTAGCTCTGCTGCCGGTTCTACTACTTAATGCCAAAATGGGCTGAAATGCAAACTTGTACACCTTTGCATGGCGTACACCAATCACTCTAACTGACTCAGCTGGAGCGCCCCTGGGATATATCAACACCTGTCCTCTTCTGAACAATATCTCGTATCCTCTGTCCTCTAATGCAGAGATGGATATGAGGTTCTTCCTCATCCCTGACACATATAGAACATCTGACACCTTCAAGGGAGGTTTGGGTTCCCTATCAAATGTCAATGTCCCCACACCGACTGCTCTAATAACGCTGTCATCTCCGAGTACTACCTCTATATATCAGTGGCCACTCTTTGAAAGCTCTGAGAAGTACTCACAGACTCCTGTCATATGACGTGAAGCCCCACTGTCAACATACCAGATACCTGAAGATGCTCCGCTAGTGGAGGGAAATGCACACTCCCTCTCAACCTCTGTGGCAGGTGATCCTGCATTAGTGGACTCACAAGCAATGAACCCAAACTCCCGATCAAAGCTATCAGTAAAGTCCTATATCTCTGCTGATGCTGCCATGCTCTGGTTCTTTCCCTTCTTCTTCTTCTCCGGACACACAACTGCATAGTGTCCCATCCTCTGACAATTCCAACACTTCACCTTGGAATAGTCCTTCTGCGTGTTCCCCTGTTTACCTTTACCTTTGCCTTTGCCCCCGCCACTGCTTGTGGAAGCTCGCTTCTTTCCCTTGCCTTTCTTGCCTCTTGCCAACAGTGCTACATCCTCATCCTGCTCAACTTGTTTGGCTGCCCCAAGCTGGTTCTTTCTGATTTATGTCTGTATGCAATTATCCCAGAACCTCTCCCAAGAGGGAAGGGTCTCATGTGCACAAACCCCATCAACAAAGTTTAGCCATGAACTGGGAAGGCCATTCACTGCAATTCACACCAACTCAGTGGGTGGAATGACCTCTCCAACTGCTGCCAACTCATCTCTCACATTAGTGATCTTTGTGAGATATCCAGCTGCACTATCAGTCTTGCCCATCTTAATGGTCTTCAGCTTCTCCCTTAGGACCATTTTCCTGTTCTCATTGGTACTCTGATAGAGATTGGTCAATGCTGTCCACATCTCATGAGCATGTCTTTTTCCTCTCACATGAGGAATGCAATGGTCTTTGATTCCATCTAGAATTAGTCTCTTACCTTTGTTATTCTTTTTATTAAATGCTGCTAACTGAACAACATCAGTAGGCACATTAACAGGGTTCTGTGCGGTATGCACCATGATATCCCAGACTTCTGCCCCCTCAAAGATGCTTTGCATTCTCTCCTTCCATACACTGTAGTTACTATGCCCATCCAACCTATCCTCCACCCTCAAGCCCAAAGACATGCTTGCTGTCTTAAATAAATTGAAAATAACACTGCTGTAGTAAAGGTAATGATTTCTGTGTGAAAAATCAGCTTGCTGCCCCAAACTACACTTTTCAGCAAAATAACTCTGATACCATGTAGAAATTTGATAACTCAACCTCGGTTTTCAGTTTCTCTTTATTTCTCCCATATAGTTAAATGTCCATTCCCATAGCCATACATTCAACACGCTGGAAAAATAAATATTTTCTGAAAACACTAATTCTGAAAATTTCACAATGTTGAAGTGCAGAAATAAAAACTCAGAAAATAAATCAGCCACACACAGAATTTTGATAGGTTGATTTTTGGTCAACTTGATCTTGGAAAAACCCCTACAACTCTTGGGGAAAACTAGTTCGAAAGCTTCTTCTTATTTCTGATAAATGCTTTTACAGTGAATAGCAAAACACAGAAAAATTACAGCAAATACAAAACCCACTTATCTCGATTTCCGTGTCAACCTCCAATCTTGAAAATCATGCCAACAGCAAAACATAAATTTATAGAAAAATTACAGCGTTAAATACCGTACTTGCAACCTCGAAAAATGTGCCAGAATCTGCTTGTATGGACTATACGGATTCTGTACGGAAATGTACAACCCCTCGATTTTTGAGCCCTGAAACAATCTCGAAATTCGTGCCCTTTGCTGCTGACAACCGCTCCTCGAAATCTGCGATGTACCTTGCCTCAAAATCCATGCAACCTTGTTGTATGGATTTTCTGTCTCGGTAAATGTGCCAATAAATGCTACTGTACGAAAATGCTGCCTTGGGAAATGTGCCCTCTTGTTGTACGGATTTGCTGTGTCTCTATTGCTGCTCTCATTCCACTCAGAAATTTCTCTTCAGCTTTCTCTCCTCCTCTCTCAATCTGCTCATGAAAGAATGAGTGACCTTTTCCCTCCTTTTCCTCCTTTAACCTAACCCTAAGTGACTTTTGGGGATCCCTAAATCCAATGGCTGAGATAGCTTTAGATCAAAGAGCTGAGATTAAATGCTCATTTAAATCTCACTTTCTATTTTTTAATTCACCCCACTTTAATAAAGACCCACTTAGTCATTTATTTCCAAAGTCACTTTTCACTTTCTAATTTCACATTGACTTTATTAAAGTCACTTTGAAATTAGACTTTAGTAACTTCATCACTTAAAGTCACTTTTAAATTAGATTTGACTTTATAACTTTATAAAGTCACTTTAGGAGAAAAATTAAATTCTTTTGGACACTTTTCCTTAGGCCAAAGATCATAGCCTTAGGGAACCACCTGTCCTCCGGTAACCAAATTTCAACAGTCAGTAGAATCATAAAGAGACAGTCAAACAAGAGACAAATATTTATCCCAGTAAAACCCTCTTCTAGGGAGAAACGCAAAAACCTTTTCTTTGAGAAATTAATCTAGTTCAACAAGAGATACAATCTAATATCTGTTATGAACAAAGTTAATATACACGGAAAAATACTCAGAGGATTTGAAATATATAAATTTCCATGAGAGGACAAATATATTTATATAAGAATGTACAAAAGATATGAGATGGTGTAATTGTTACAAATGAGGGCCTGCTTATATACCTAGGCAGGTGGCCCTTCATGAACGGTCATGTCTTTATGAGACATGCCTCTTCAGTATATTAATCACTTTTAACTTTTTATTATTAATAATTTACATTCATAACATTGCTTTCCTCTTGAAAGAAGCTTTGTCCTCAAAGCTTATAACTGACAAGGCGTGTCCTCTTGTTTCTTTGTCTTGTAATCTATTTGCAACTTTTGGAAATCTTCGAGTTGTCATCTTCGATGATAAAATATGGCACTATACTTTGATACCATGGTTCTATTTCCCTTTTCAGTTAGCTCCACAACTTAGGTTTACTTTAATTTTTTTCTTCTATTCTGAAGTCCCAACCATTGCCTTTTCTCCAAAATTTATTTAATACCTCACTACTTATTCCTCCTAATTATATTTATCTAAAATATTTATTATTTGCCAAAATTGCAAAATTGAGAATTTCCCTTACCAAAATTATTAATTGGGGACATTACACTGTGAGGCATACATATGGACACCACCATCACCTCTCAAGGCACATACCCCATCTGGATGTTCACCAGTTATGTCCTTACAAGACTATTCTTATCATGGATTCCCAATCCTCAAAGAATATTGGTCCTCTTCAACCACTCTTATCTTGGATACTCTGTCCAATCCTCAAGGAGGGCAGGTCCATGGGACTACTTCCTATCTTGGATTCCCAACCCTCAAGGAGTATTGGTCGCAAATGCTTATCCAATCCTCCATTCTCCCTCCCAGTGACTTCACTAGATGTATGGTTGTTAGTCCTAGCCTAGTTCATGACACATGGAGAATACAATGTTCATCATCACTCCCTCTCAACCAGGAATGAGATCCTTACTCCTTTTCAAACATGAAGGAGATTTCTTACTCCCTCTCAATCAGAGGGACATCGTCACAATCCTTAGCTAGTTTCATACTTCATCATTACATCAACTACTTGTTCTTCTGTGGAGATATAATCATGTAGAGCTCCTTTCTCACATTACATCATACTTGAGCCTCAACCTTTATGGATGCCACACATTTTATGAAGCTAAATTCTTTTACCTTCTTTCTTCATGATAGGGTTTCTCGGCTCCCTACAACATCACATCATATCAAACTTTGACCTTTCTGGATCTTGTCAATCATCAAACAACTTTATCATCGTCTGGTTCATTTGTCATTTTCAAGGAGCCGAGCTTCCTCACAACTGCTAGCACATGCCTTCTATTCATAGAGTTTTGCCTCGTATTCTTCAAAGAGTCATATATGCTTTTCAATATCAATTCTTCTCTCATGCTTGTCTAGGCCATCAATAGTTCTATCCACACAATCCATGTGTTCCATGATCAAACCATGCAACTGTAGGTACATTGACATCATCTAAAAAAATTTCGACTGCTATCTTTTTAGCCTCTGCATATACTTCAACAATATGCCTTTCCGGGGAATCAAATCATATCTCAAACAAATCATCAATATCAAACTTGCCAAATCATATTGGTCTTAAGTCAAGGTGTGGGATTCTTTATGTCAAATTCTACTACTTGCTCCCTCTGAGGTCATCATTCTTTTGAATAGTCTATCACGTATTGTAACAGAGTTCTACTTCATGCTCTTTAGCTTATAATCATCAAACATGAACGAGCCAATCAACAAGCTACAATATCATATTTATCAGAGTCTTTAAAGCTCCCTTTTACTTCATTTTCATGCTTTACCACTTGCTTTTACTTCTACCTTTTGCTAGTTAGGCTTGACCTGCAAACTTTATGAAAGAGCAAAAAGGAAAAGTAAAAGGATGAAACAACTATAGTAATAATCAAAATGTAGAACACTTATCCTTTTGAAGAGGGTTAGCTCCCTCTTAATCTTGGACTTGTTCACCACTCTTGTCTCCATATCATCATGATGACATATTTGTCAAACTCAAAAGCTCAAATCTTTTTACAGTAGAGGCAATTAGTTAGGGTTTCCTTTTCTAGGGTTTTCCAATCCAAGTCTCATATAGGGTTTACAAACCCTAGATATCAAAAACCTTCAACATGTTAAAAACTATAACATTTACAAACCCTGTATTCTTTTTAGTCTACCACGCAAAACTTCTCTAAGTATGCTGTAAAACCCTAATGCATATCATTTCTTGATCTCAAGATCTAAACTTCACATGCAACATATCATCAAACCCTTATATTTAACTGTCTTTAATTTATGTAGACCCTTTCCTATATCATTACCATGACCTAAAACATTATAAGTAATGTTGATTTTTGGTAGCTTGAGAGGTACTCCAAGCCCTAGGGTTCAGGGTTCAGAGGTTGGAGCACCACAAAAGCATTTGTGGGCGTGAATCCCAAGCCTGTGGGCTTTGCACCCAAGCATGTGGGTGTGGATCCATGACGAGATTTGTTGATTTTTAATGTACCTTGGACAAGTGGTTTCTGATGGGTTAGTCTCTACCTAGGGAAAAGTGTCCAAAATAATTCTTTTCCTAAGTGTGACTTTTTAAAGTGAAAGTGACTTCATTTTTTTTCTTTTCTAAATAAGACTATTCTATTAATATGAAGTTTGAACATAGTATACAGGTTGAAGCTTACCTCCGGAATTGCTATGCTAGCCAATTCCAGAGGGAGCAGAGTTCAAAAAGACAAAAATATGACTGCCCTAGATGGGGAACCGGTCCAAAAATTGCTGCCCTTAGTAGGGAACCAACATTAACTAGAAAAGGCTAAGAGTTTTCCAAATTGTTCAAGGAGAGTGTGGCACCATGAAGTAGAGCTCAGGGCTACAGACCGGACAGGCATTAAGGCAAAAGGTAGAGGCAGTAATGTCAACTTGAGGCGAGCAGCTGGAGCATTTAAGGGCTGCAGGACAGGCCCCATGCGTGGCCATGTGGTTAGGCCATGTGCATCGCAGTGGAGTTGCCACCTCCTGTCCCAGTTTAAACACCCGCATCCGGGGGTGAAAGTGACTTTATTAGTGGTAAAGTCAATATTAAATTATAAAGTGAAAGTGACTTTATAAGTGGTAAAGTCAATGTTAAATTATAAAGTGAAAAGTGACTTTAGATATAAAGTACAATGTCGGTACTTTATTTAATAGGTGAGTTAAAAAATAGAAAGTGAGAATTAAATGCACATTTATTCTCATCCCTTGATCTAAATGAATATGAGCCATTAGATCTTAGGGTTGCCCAAAAGTCATTTAGGGAAACAAAAGGTGGAAAAGAAAAGAGAGACTACATTCATTCATTCTTCATGAGCAGATTGGAGAAAGGAGGCTGAGGGTTGGAGAAAAGTTTTGAAAGAGAAAATTGTTGCAACAAGCTGAAGGAGTGATTTCTGGGCAAAGCTGGGCACAGAAATCAAGCATAGAAGACAACAAAAGGTACAATACGAACATCATTTAATGCTGTGAGCTGCACGCAGTTCGAGAGTAGTTTTCGAGCAAAAAAAATTATTTGAAAAAAAATCCGTATAGTACAGTCCGCATTCGTACAATACATTTTCAACTTCAAGTGGGCATGAAAATCGAGGCAAAGTGGGCACGGTTTTCAAGGAGTTTTGGGTGGAAGAGAGAAGTTGTATTTTGCTGTTTTGTTTTGTCTGCAAATGTACTTTTCTTGAACTTGAAAGATAAATATATTTGAAGAGCTCTCTAATAGGTTTTCCTCGGAGAAGATCGAAGGGGTTTTGCCTAGGTCTAAGTTGACCAAAAATCTGTGTATTTTTTTATGTGTTGCTGCTCTGTTTATGTCCATATTTATTTTCAGCATGTGTTACAGTCCCATGTGTTTTAATTTGAAAATTTCATTTCCAGAATTCTATATGTTGAATGTAAGTTTATGGGAAATGGCATTTAACTGAATAAGAGTGATAAGGTGAAATTAAAATCGGGTTGGGATTGCAGGAAACTTTTTAGTCATCAAATTTCAACAAGATTTCGACATGTGATGGATGAGGATGATAGTGCACGTCGAGGCGAATTCGACGCATCGAAAATCATCCGATTCAGAGCTGTAGAAATTGAGATATGAATTTTTGAAGTTTGTGTGTGGGCTTGTTTAAGGTCGGCCTAGTGATTGGAGGCCTTGTGATAGCTAAACAAGCCCTCTTGGACGTTATGGTTGAGCCACACCTTGAAGCATAAATAAGAGGTGTGGAAGGAGCATTAGGACATATCCATGGAGCAACACAAGCGGGCAACTCGATTTATTTTGTATCCCTGTTTGGGCCACAGGTTAGGAGCATCCAAGTGAAGGAGGAGGAGCTTAGTCTTGGAGATTTTCCATGACTGTTTAGGTGCCGAGTCAACCTAGTAGTAGGGCCACATAAGAGAGGAGTGTTTGATGGAGTTTTGGGGCAGGTTATCTCTGTTTTGAAGGCTGCAGGAAATTGTCTCATTACTGAGGCCAAGGGCTTGATAAGACTGTTGCAAGGGAGCTGCAGACCTTATCTGAAGTGGGGAGAAGGGCCAGGTGAGTTGGAGAGGGCTGAAAGGCCTAATCTAAGGCCGATTTCTCCCTAGGAAGGAAACACTCGAGAAAAGGAGGCTGGAGAAAGGAGCCATAGTAGTGGGGAGATGTTCTGGGCTTGTTTTGGCATGATAATTCTTCCATGAATAAGCTGAGGGTAATTGACCTATAGTGACTAGGCCATAGTCCTGTAGTGGCTGTTTGGAGGGATAAACAAGCTTAAAATAGGGTGCACGAGCAGTCATTTAGGGCACGAGTTACCAAACTCGGAGAAGGGAGAAGGCCGCAGTGTTTTATGGTAGTTTTGGTCATAGATGGTGGACTGTTGTGGGCTAAAGGAGCTCCCTAACCAGTGACTAGACTTCAGTCCATGAACAACAGTTTAAAGGTATGCCATTTCTCCTTTGTTGCCAGGCGTTGGGTTTAGTTTTGGACCAGATTGGATGGGTTATTTGTGAAGTCTGTTGGCAATGAAGAGGAAGGGTCTCCACAGGTGTTGGATGCCCTAACCAGGAGCAGATGCTACAACAAGGATTGGTCTCTCGTGATCTGTTGGAGAGCAACGCTAGAATAGACCAAGTGTGGACAGTGGATTGGGCATTTATGGTTTGTTAGAGGACAATGTGATAGTGCCCAAGTTGGAATCTAGTGTGCACCATCTTAATGGACTTAGGTGGTTGCTAGAGTGGCAGTTGTTGAGCTCAAGGGTCTGATCAACCAGGAGCCGTTTGAGAAGCCCTAGACTTGTCTGTGGAGAAGGACATCTACAACAGATGATGGGCAGTCCTCTTAGTCTGTGTTCATTGTGAGAGATGTGCATCTTGCAGTTATAGGTGGCAACCCTTCGTGCCCTATGTTAGTCCCTGAGTAGTTGAGGAGCAACAGTGGGCAGTTGAGAGTTGTTCACAGGTGGAGTTGTGAACAACTCGATAAGAGTCTGGCTGTGTTGTGCCCTTGATGGACTAAGGCACAACTAGTGAGTAGATTGGATAGTCAAAGCTTAGTGGCCAGATGGACTTGGAGCATTGATAAAGGCAAGAGCTATAGATCATAAGACACCACAAAAACATGCTTCCCTATGTGCTTGGTATTTGATATGTGCAAGTAACAGGTCTATACTACCAAGAGGTTAATGGTGTTCTCATGACCTCCCGTCCGAGTAGCTTCATGCACTTTCCCAAGAGCTCATGTCCTAGTTGGAGCCAAATGTTACCCACCACCTATGGGTAGTGTATCTAGGAGAACATTTTTCTCCTAGATGGTCCTTAACTGGAAGCCAACAACCCTTTGCAACCACTAGATAGCTCAATGTGCTCTGCCACTTGAGCCAACCATGTGGTCCCTTGACCACTTGTCATGAATGTATGTTTGATGGTGGGCCTCCTGACCCCAAAGGTATGGCTTTTCATTGGTATAGTTGAGAAATTTTCCTTTCTTGTCATGGGCACTGTTGCACAATATTTGTCAAAGTTCCAAGGAAGCGGAAGTACCAATTTTTTTCAACAGGATCAGATCATCTATCAACAATTTTTGTGTCATTATAAACCCATTCTGCAAGTTATGTAATGTAAATGATGCTAGTAAGACCATGAATGTATGTAACTGTTAATCTAGGTTGTCATTGATGTCAATAGTTTATGTCAGTGGCTGGGATGGCAAATATTCTTGAAGATGCCAGAGGATGATTACAATGGAAGACTACCATATCACTGCACTTGATGAAGGACTAGAAGACATACACATGATTACATGTCCTATCTTCGATAATTTGATGATGACATGACAAATCTCCAATGATGTGAAGCTTTATGTCCTAATGATGAAGACTACATAATGTTGCTCCATTTGATTGATGAAATATCTTTGCACTATCTTAAGGATAGCTGACCTAGTGACCCTATGTTGAAGAAGGCAAGGACATGATGATGGTGATCCTATGTTGAAGAAGGCTAGGACATGATTATGAAGACAATCAACGAAGAAATCAAACCATGAAGAAGCCCTACACTCAAAGGCATTCTGCTCTGCTTCCATCTTTGCACTAATAAATGACCAGACACCTTAAAAAGTATTTTCACCATCTTAGAAGCAACATCTTATTATGAAACCTTCACCATCCTATAGAGCATAATTTTAGCTTTCCAACAAGCTCTTACACATCCCGAAACTCCCAACGGTTGATGAGATATTGAATTTTTTAGTTAAGAAAAATTAATTCTGAGCCGACCTGTGCTAACCTACTCATGTCGGCCCTTCACCCAACAGTCACGTCTTTTTGTGAGTACAGACTACTATAAATATGTGGCTAGGGTACTCGCATTTCTACAGAACAGAGAACTTGGATTCTTTTGAAGTTTCGGTGAAGAGTAATCATAGAAGGACAGAACAGCAAGGAAGCCAAGAAGAATATATTTGGGTTGTTTTTCTATCATTCAAGCTAATTATATTTCTGTTTGGGCAAGGTGATTGCTATGACTCAGACCTGTGGACAACATTGTTGTGGGAGCACTCTGTGGCAAACAAAAATTAGTTTCAGACTTGTTGGGTGCCCAGAATTCAGACTTTACCACAAAACCTATTTGAAACTGTGCCACTGTATCTTGGGTCTGTAACATCATACCTGTGTGATAACCCTCGGACTACAGGCAGCATACCTCTTTGATCACCCTCAGACCTGTCACAAAAAATTTGTGGCTTGGACACCACCACACAGACCATCTGACCTTGGCAAAAGAGCTTTTGTTTTGTCATAGAACTTTAAGAGGACAAACCTTTAGTCCAAGCCATTGTCACCATCACAAGGAACTCACATCTTAGATTTTTGGAGTGTCTCATCTATATGTGGAGAACTCAGAAATAGATACAACTGTGGAGTGATCATACTACTGTGGAGACCTATAGCTTATTGCAAGACTTGTGACCATACTAGCTGTGATATACATATTATTGTGGAGACCTGTGATCATACTAGCTGTGATATACAACTGTGAGCATATAAGTGTTCAGACCTGTAGCTTATTGATCTACAGAACAGTGCATTCTTGGAAGTGCTCAGACAAGCTTGTGAAATACTCAGTGTATTGACTAGTTAAAGAGCTTGGGTAGTCTGCTGGTGGGAGCTTATCTGTGGTAGCTTGGATGCACTTGTAAGAGGCCTAGATAGTCCTAACAAGCTTGGAATTAACATCTCTTGACAGTCTTGTGTGGATTTGAAGTTGCCTTGGGGATACTCTTGAAGACAACCTCAGAGTGGCCTTTTGTACCGATTTAAGGATTTATAACGGAGACCTTGGAGCATCATTGAAGCCATCGCTTGGTTAATATAGTGGAGATCTTGGAAGAAGTATCTTGGAGTCTTAAAGAATTGTTATGCAGGTCAAACAGGAAACCTTTGAGTATTGTTGAAGACACCCTTGGAGAATTCTTGAAGAAGAGGCTTAAAACAGGTGTAGAACTTGGGTTGCTTGTAGAAGACACCTTGAAGGTCTTGGAAATATTATTGGAGACCATGATGCATTGCTAATGTCATCATGAGGTGACCTTGGAGAAAGTGTTTGGGTGATATGAAGAGCAGTGGAGACACATTCATGAGAAGACAAGTGTTGTCATTGATGACGTGACGTGGAGACTAAGTGAGGAGATAGTTGAAGATTTACATGGCTCATTGAACAAGACTTTGGGAGCCGTGAAGAATAACCAAACATATTTTGACAAAGTGAAGTTGGGGGTTGGAGCCCAAGAGGTTGGAGCCTCATAGAGACAAGGTTGGTGCCTTGGAAGATAGGGTTGGAGCCCTAGAGGATTGGAGTCCTCAAGAAACCAGGTCGGAGCCTGTACCAGAGAGAGGTTTGGAGCCCTAGAGGTTGGTGCCTCAAACTGACAAGGTTGGAGCCTTGGGAAGTCCAAGTCGGTGCTTGGCATAATACAGGTTGGAGCCTAGGAGATTGAAGATTGGTGTCTTCATCTAGGGTTGGAGCCCTACACAAATATTGTACTTAATTTATGAATATTAATAAAAGCATTTATTCTTATTGTTCATTTGCGTTCTAAATATAAGTGATCTAATTGGTAAAAATAACAATTGGAAAGAAATACTGATTCACCCCCCTCTCAGTATTTCCAACAGTAACAACCTAGGCAAGCCTATTATTTTGGCAAGAGTTTCATCATAGGAGGTTTTTCATCTCACTGACTCATTTGTGTTTCTAAACACAGATGATCGACAAAGTTTTCCCTCCAACCTCACCCCAAAGCTAGGGTGGAATTCTTCGTCAAAGTCTTAGGTGAGTCCTAGTGTTCTAGTCGAGTCTTATGTAAAAGTGATTTGGGAATAATTTAGGCTAGTTGGCTAAATTATTTTATTACAAATCATTTGGTCTAATAGATCATGTTGTGTCGCAGATTGGGTATGTATTTTGAGAGTCTATGCTGAATGAGTATTACCCCTTTAAGAGTTGAATTCTAAATCTTATTTTAACAATATTTTAATGCATGGTCCCTCATACTTAAACACCATGGTTAAAATATTTGATTGTGGAAAAAATATTAAATCCCCTCAAATGTCCATTAATTATTTTTTTTCTAGCAAAAAATTAAATAAATCCCAAGTCAAAAAATTAATTAATTTAGAGTCAAAATTAAGTTGATAGAAAAATTAAATTCTCGAAGTGGAAAAATTCGTGGGTCTTAAAGGAATTAATTTTTGGAGGTCCTCCACCAAGGGAATATTGGATATTTCAAGAAAAATTGGACCCTTGGACCTTGGTGGTTAAGTCAAAGTCAAGTTTTTGAGGAAATTATCTCAAAATAATTAATTTTGAGCTAATACAAATGGAATTAAATGATAAATTCGAAAACTCTTCAAAAATAAAAATTCCACTGCTAAGATTAAATGACGATAAAGTATTTTTTGACGGCCGAGATTATTTTGACGAAGATCAATCAAACTGGCCGTTATTTTTCCACTTGAAGGATTTATCTATAAATTAGAGAGTCATTTGAGTCTGTAGCCCTCTGATTTCTAGCTAAGAAATTGCTGCTGAAGCATTTATGTAAACTATTGTCTCGCTGGGAAATTTAATTTCTATCATAATAAAGACTTTGGGGTGCAATTCAAGGTGTTCCATATTCATTGATTTGTTGTATGTATTGACTACGGGCTTTCCTATGTTATGCTGATAAATGGTAAGATCCGTTTTTCATTAGATGGAGATAAAATCATTCTATTGATAGTTTTGGGCTAATCGTAGGTGATTTGATTCGCCATATGATTAGCGAATTTTCTTGAGATAAATACATAGTGTTTGCAAGTACCTCAGTCTTTGGTCTCCAAGTTCACAAACTGTGGGTAGGAACCAACTTTGCTTGGATCCCAAATATTTGTGGTAGATTTAATCTTCACTAAGGCTACAATGTGCATGGGGTTTCTAAAGTATTTTTAGCCATTTGTCAAAGAAAATAGCCATAAAAAAGTTTATTTCTCAAAAAAAATATTTTTCAAAACCCTTCTATATTTGTAAATTTTGTGAATAATTTTGTAAATTTAATTTGTAAATTATTTTGCTAATTGGGGTTTTGGGGTTTTAAGATTTTGTATATATTTGTGGTTTTAAGTGTTTTATTTCCATTTTTGTAGGTAAATTCAAGAGAAGAGGCTGAAGTAGAACTAGATCTAGGCCCTTGAGGGTAAGATCTAGTCTCTAGAATTTTTTTCCAGGGCTAGCCATTGAAAATTTTGTAGCAAATTTCAGATCTGAAGGAAGAAATTTTTTATGAAGCTGGGTTTTCGAGTTTTAGGTCTCCCGGGCTAGATCTAGCCTCTCCAGGGCTAGCGTTCCCCTCGTTAGCATCTGCGTTAGCCTAAAAATCCCCAACGTCAGCCTTTTAGCCCTATTTAGGGCTGGTTTTGAGCCCTAGGGCCTTCGACCTTCCCTCCTTAGCCTTGCGCTGAGGGCCTTAGGCCATTTTTGGCCTAGCCGTTGCCTTGAAAGGCCTCGGCCTCCCTCAAAAGCCCTAGATGACTGCCCTTAGGGCTAGTCGTGGGCCTTTAGGCCCCTAAACCCTAGCCGTTTGCTCTCAAACCCTAGCCGTCCAACCTTGTAGGCCTTTCTCCCTCCAGCGTTGACTTTTCTTGGCCTTCTCCTTCCCCATTTACCCTTTTCTCAACCTCCTACGCCCCTTAGCCCTCAACGCTAGCCCTATTATGCCTAGCGTTGGCCTTCCTTGGCCATAATCTGTCCTAAATTCATATCTGATTTTTCTGGATTAAATACTTGGTGGTTTTGAAGGTTTTTTGGTCTCAAAAAATCTGTTTTCCAGGTGGCAATTTGATCCCAAAGTTTCAACAAATTTTGACCAAGGGATTTTCAAGGCCTTGGGTGTAGAAATTTTATAAGTTATAACCAACCCCGGTTTTCAGTTTCTCCTTATTTCTCCCATAAAGTTAAATGCCTATTTCCATAGCCATACATTCAACAAGTTGAAAAAATAAATATTTTCTGAAAACACTAATTCTGGAAATTTCACAACGCTGAAATGCAGAAATAAAAACTCAGAAAAATAAATCATCCACACACAGATTTTAGACACGCTGATTTATGGTCATTAGACCGAGTCCCCCAAATTTCTTGAAAATTCAGCTTTGAAAGCTCTTCTTATTTTGAAAATGCTTAGAGAGAGAAACGAAGAGCATGGTGAGAAAATTCTGCCGAACAATGTACAAACTTATCTCGTTTTCCTCTCGTGCTGCCTTTCGCCTTTAGAAATGTTAAATTGTAACAATCCGCATCTGCAATCAAAAGGGTGAATGACCTCTCCAATCACGTTCTACTCCCTAAGATGCTAGCACCTTTGTGAGATATCCAATCGTACTATCCAGCCTTACCTATCTTAATGGTCTTTAAAGCTTCCTTAGGATCATTTTTCTCAAGCCTTTACCACTTTATCGAGATTGGTCAATGCTGTCCACATCTCATGAGCATATCTCTTTCTTCTCACATGAGGAATGCAATGGTCTTTGATTCCATCTAGAATCAGTCTCTTACCCTTGTTATTCTTTTTATTAAAGGCTGCCAACTGAACAACATCAGTAGACACATTAACAGGGCTTTGTGCGGTATGCACCATGATATCCCAAACTTCTACCTCCTCAAAGATACTCTGCATTCTCTCCTTCCAAACACTGTAGTTGCTATGCCCATCCAACCTATTCTCCACCCTCAAGCCCAAAGACATGCTTGTTGTCCTAATAAACTGAAAATAACACTGCTGTAGTAAAGGTAATGTTTTCTGTGTGAAAAAATCAGTTTGCTGTAATTTTTCCTTCTCGCTGTCCCAAACTGCCTTTTTCAGCAAAATAGCTCTGATACTATGTAGAAATTTTATAACCAACCTCGGTTTTCAGTTTCTCCTTATTTCTCCCATAAAGTTAAATGCCCATTCCCATAGCCATATATTCAACAAGTTGGAAAAATAATTATTTTCTGAAAACACTAATTCTGGAAATTTCACAATGCTGAAATGTAGAAACAAAAACTCAGAAAAACAAATCAGCCACACACAGATTTTAGACACGCTGATTTTTGGTCAGTGTGACCCTGGAAAAACCCCCTACAACTCTTGGGGAAAACCAGTTCGAAAGCTCTTCTTATTTCTGGAAAGTGCTTTTACAGAGAAATGAAATATATAGGAAAAATTCCAGCAAACAGTGTACAGACTTATCTCGTTTTCCGTGCTTGCCTCCGCCTCGGAAAATGTGCCAAATCAAGAAAATAGTGAAAACATAAATTTAGTACAGCAGTGAATAGCCTTGAAACTCGTGCCCAATGCTTAGTTGTATGGTCGTACGGATTGTATGGAAAAGTACAACAGTGCCTTCTTCTCGAAAACCGTGTATGTTGTCTCGAAAACTGTGCCCAACAATCTTGGAAATTTGTGCCTTTAGCTTGCTGTACCTTCTCGATTTCTGTGCTGTCCCTCTCCTCGAAATCCGTGCCTCAAGCTGCTATACAAAAATCCTCCTCGAAATGCGTGCTAATTAACGCTATACGGACTGTTGCTTCGAAATGCATGCAACCTCTCTCTGTTGTACGGATTTGCTGAATTACTCCTCTCCTTCACTTTCTCAAAACCCAGAAATTTTTCCAGCTCTCTTCTCCTCCTTCTCTCAATTTGCTCATGAAAGAATGAATGATCTTTTCTCTCATTTTCCTCCTTTAACCTAACCCTAAGTGACTTTTGGGGAATCTCTAAATCTAATGGCTGAGATTAAATGCTCATTTAAATCTCACTTTCTATTTTTTAACTCACCCCACTTTAATAAAGACCCACTTAGTCATTTATTTCCAAAGTCACTTTTCCTTTCTAATTTCACATTGACTTTATTAAAGTCACTTTAAAATTAGACTTTAGTAACTTTATCACTTAAAGTCATTTTAAAATTAGATTTGACTTTACAATTTTATAAAGTCACTTTAGGAGAAAATTAAATTCTCCTGGGCACCTTTCCTTAGGCCAAAGATCAAAGCCTTAGGTAACCACTTGTCCTTCAGTAACCAAATTTCAACATTGGGCCTAGGGTTTGCTCTCTAAACCCTAATTTTCACTGTTTTATTACTGCTGTAATTTTCAGTGTATGATAGTGATATCATAAGCCCTAAAATCACATTTAAATTGGTCAAAATAACTCAAAATTGCAAAATTTGAATTTTTCTAAATTTTGGCCACTTGGGCATGAAGGATCTAGCCTAGATCTAAGGTTTTGTTTGCTGAAATTTTTTGCATAAATCTCTGAATCAGATCTGAAGTTTGCTGAATAATACACTCTAAAAGGCCTAAAGTCTTGATTTTTCAGTTTTGGTAAAATTTTCCAAGTTTTGGGTCAAATTTGGCATTGATTCAAGCGCTAATAGCTCACTGTTCACACAGTTTCCCTACCACTGTAATTAACATTTCAGATCTGATATAACAGGGGCAAAATACACCTTAAGAGGGCTAATACATTTGATCCTTGAGTTGGCTAAGTTTATTTGGTAGTTGGGTTTCTCTTTATGACATTGGGCAAGCATATACACTTTGAATCTGGTATCTAAGCGAATTTACTTGTTGCTGTCATAAGTCTCTTACTGCAGTCAGAATAGTCACTTATGATGTTATAGTGAACTTATACATAGATGATGATACAATAATGTCGTTGCAGTGACCTTGCTCGATGATGACAGTGATTTTGCTATTATTGATGATAGTATTGTATGGCAGTATTGACTATGAATCTTGTTCACAAAGAACATTGTGAACAAGACATGTATAGGCCCTAGGTAGGCTGATTTCTTGGATTATGTCTCATGATATTTGTATTTTGTATCTCAGCTGAACACTTGATAAATATCTAATAGAAAAAGAAGAATTTCTTTTGGGTTTTTGTGGGGTTTTGCCTTGGTCTCTTACCTAAATCATGGTGTCTCTATTGAGTATGCTTTCCTTCTTGTTCCTGATTTTTCTGCTGTATTGGTGATATTATTGTTCTCTCGACATAGTTGCTATTGAGGATTTGATGAATGATGATATGATGTTATGGGGTGAATGTAAAGAATATGTTTTGAATGCAATTATCTAAGCAGAGAACAATATAGTCCTGTTGCACCCATTTTTTTAACATTCCAAGGAAGCAAGATCCGAGGACTTCAAATAATTTTTTCAAAGTCAGAATCATCAGCCAATAGTCTCTGCTATGTCATTATAATTCCATTATGCAAAATTATAATGTAAATGGTGTTAGTACGACCATTTTATTGTGTAAAAACCTAAGTAAGCCTATGATTTTGACAATGAATTTCATCCTAGGAGGTTTTTTGTTTCATTGATTCATCTGTGTTTCTAAACACGAATGATTGATAAAGTTTTTCTCTCCAAAGTTACCACAAAGCTAGGGTGGAATTTATCGTCGAAGTCTTAGGTGAGTCCTAGCATTTTAGTCGAGTCCGTTGTAAAAGTGATTTGGGAATAATTTAAGCTATTTGGCTAAATTATTTTATTACAAATCACTTGTTCTACTAAATCATATTGTGCAGCAGAATTGGCCAAGTGTTTATAACGAACGAGTATTCCCCCTTTGAGGGTTGATATTGTAAACTCTTATGTAAAAAAATATTTTAGTGCATGGTCCCTCATACTTAGACACCATGAATAAAATATTTGAAGGTGGAAAAATAATAATTAGTCCCCTCATGAGTCAATTAATTATTTTTTCTGGCAAAATAAATTTAAATCCTAAGCCAAAAAATTAATTAATTAGATTCAAAAATTAAAATGTTAGAGAAATTAAGGTCTCTAAGTGGAAAAATTTGTGGGTCTAAAAATTATTTTTTAGAGGTCCTCACCAAGGGAATGTTGGAAATTTCAAGAAAATTTGGACTCTCAGACCTTGGTGGGTAAGTCAGTCAATTTTTTGAGTAAATTAGCTCAAAATAATTATTTTTGAGCCTAATTAAAAATGGTTTTAATGAGAAATTCGAAAATTCTTCAAAAATAATTATTTTCGACCGTGGAAATTAAAAGTTGATCAGGGATTTATCGACGATCGAGTATATTTTGACGGGGATCAAGCCAACTAGCCGTTATTTTCCACTTGGAGGATTTTCTCTATAAATAGAAGACATTTTGCTGCTATTTTTCATCTTTTGATGAGCTGGGTCTAATGTAATTTGTAAATACTGGTGTGAAGCTGCTGTCCTGCTGGGAACATTTGAACTTCAGAATAAAAGACTTTGGGGTACAGTTCATGGTGTCTTTGTCTCATTGATATGCAGTATGTGCTGGGTTTGTGCATTCCTATATTGTGCTTTAATATTATTTGAATCGTTATTTCATTCGTAGATGCTAGTGACATTCTATTGGTAAGTTTTGGGCTTATCTTAGGTGATCCGATTCATTGTATGTTCTAACTATCTTTCTTGAGAAAATATATAGAGTTTGCAGGTTCTCTGGCTCTTAGGCTCCAAGTTCACAGACTCTGGGCACAGACTGAGCTTGTTTGGATTTCAAATATTTTGTGTGATTTTCTAACTTCGCTAAGGCTGTGGTTTAACATTTATTTTTCGAAATACATCTAGCCATCGTCAAGATCTTATTTAAAAAATTATTCTCCAAAATTATTTTCAAGCATTGTATATTTGTATAATTTGTAAATTATTTTTTGTAAATAAATTTTATTTTATCTTCTAACCCTTGTTTTGCAACTGGGGTTTGGGGTTTTGGGGTTTTGATTTCTTTTGTATATATTGGGGTTTTGGGCACTTGTAATTTTATTTGTGCAGGGGAAATTCAAGAAGATTTTCTGGATTAGAGCTAGATCTAGGACCTTGAGAGTAAGATCTAGTCTCTATAATCTTTGTAGGGCCAATAATTGAAAAATTTGCAGTGAATATTGCAAATCTGAAGCATGTTTTGACTTTTGGCGAGAGTTTCAATATTTGGGGTTTCTGGTTTCGGAATCTCCACAGTGAACATTTTTGTGGAGATTTCGAAACTAGAAACCCCAAACTCTCACCACAGAAATCTGAAATCGACAGTTTCAATATTTGTTAGGTCTCCTAGGCCCAATTTCCTCCATTTCCCTTAGCCGTCTAGCCTTCTAGCCCCTTGCGTCAACCTTTTCTAGCCTTCTAAGGCTAGCCGCTAGCCTCTAAAGCCCTCAACCTTCCCTTGAGACATTGCCGCAGGTCCCAGAGAGCCTCCTCCTGCCCTCGGCCCTCATTTCAGCCCTCTGTCTCCCCTTTTCTCAACCTCCCCCGCCTCCATCCAACCTTCTCCTCCCTCCCTCCTCCTTCTGGTGGCCTTTTTGGTCCTTGAAACGCCTAGCTGTGGCCTTTAGGCCAGTCAGCCTCCCCTTAACCCTTTTCCATAGGCTTCTTTGAGGCCCTAGCCCTAGGCTGCAACCCTTTTAGGGCCTTTCGGCCCCTCCTTGGCCTAGCGGCAACCTTCCAAGGCTTGCCGTGGGCCTCTTTTGGCCTCTAGGCCTTAGCTGCAGGCCTATTTAGGCCTTTAGGCTCCTCTTCTAGCTCTCTTCCTTCCCTCGTTAGTTCTCTCTTCCATCTCTGATTTGAGCATTTGATTTCTGAGCTAATTCTTGATGGTTTTGCAGAGAAATTGGTAAAAAAATGTGTTTCAGGTGTTGGATAAATCTTGGGCATGTGGGCGAGTGATTTTCAAGGCCTTGGGCCTTTGGTTTGACCTCTAAACTTTTGCTCAATTCACTGTTTACTTACAACAATCATATTTAATTCATAACAGTGACAAACACTCATGAATATGCTCTAGAAATCACTCATAATTTGCTATGACATTGATAAATTAATTGCATAAGTTGGACATTTATCATTGAGCTTGTTTTATGTTTTATTGCTGACTGTCATAAGTGCAATCAGATCTGATATAACAGTGATAAGTACATCTTAAGAGGGCTAGGATATCATAATTTCATTTGGATCTTTGTTTTTCATATTTGGTTAAGTATATGCCTCTCATTTCACACTTGAAAGAGCTCTAAATTGGAATTTACACACTGCTGCCCTAAAGGGTTTAATAATTGCTCATTTGAATGTGACCGGGACATAAGTAACATAAGAAATTTCCTTGCTCATGATCTATGGATCATAATTGTCTATTTTCATGGTTTTATAAGCAAGTTGATTTCTAATTGTGTCAAGTGCACTAACACATTTGTGGTTGTGAGTTCGATAATTTTTTCATAAGGTCACATCTAATTCACTCTTTAAAGCACATAATCAAAGTGTTCATTGGATATTGGTATTTACATCATTTGCTCTTTGAGATCTGATTGTTCTAATTAGCAAATAAGTGCTCTCATATGGTCATTCTGGCTTCGCTGCTGATATCCATTTATGAATGATAAAAATGCATTGGTATTGAGATTCCAAGTGTTCTAATCTAATTAAGCATATTTTGAATGATTGAGTAATATTTGGGAGTTATCTCATTGATACATCCTGAGAGCTTCTAATTGAGTAAGAGCATTGACAATCTTGTGGTACTAATCTTTTGCATCTTGTTAAGAATTGGCTAGATTATTCTGATTATGGGATTTTGGTACATCCCGTATTTATTGGAAAATTGTATCTTATGGGTTTCTATCGTATCTCATTGTCCCTTAATAACTTGGCACATTTTCTTATAGTTAAGATTATAGCTTATTAACAAATGCTTATTGATATAACACATAATCAAACCATAACTAAGTACTTAAAGAACAGTTAAGCAATCTTAACTTAAGAAACACTCATAATCCTTGCATATCATCCTAAGCTAGTCTTGCACTTAATAAATTACGTCCAAGCATAAGCTTGGTTGATAGCCATTTAGGATCACCCTTTCTCAATTTAGCTTGAGGAATGTAGAACCTTTTTAGTGGTTAACACGGTGACCTTACAGTCGTCAGAGCCACAGACTTAGCATCGCCGGAGGCATCTGGTGGTTGGAACACAAAGGGAGGTATCGTTAATCAAGCCTTTGCTCGCTTCCCGTTGGATTCCATCCCACAACCTACTCTAGAGACTAATTCCAAAACAGTTAAGAGGAAGGTCGCATATTGAATAGACATCTAATTTAAAATCAACCAAGATCTTGCATCACACCTATTTTTTAGAATTTGCATTTCATATAGGATAGTTGAACATTGAAGCAACGATTGTCCATCCGATTACTTGGCATTTAATTGGTAATAAGCAAGAAGTTGACTCCATAAGGCACTGGTCTCATAATTCTATCTAATCTAATCTTTTAATTTTGCTAAAATTAACCAAGTAGCTATGCCACTCAATCTTGTCTCCCAGACTTGTTGGTTGCCAACTTGTCCTTTATCTTCACATTTCCACAGGGACTACCCCCCATAGCCTAATGTTGGGAGACAACTAGAACGAAGAGGACGGGGATCCATCGGACCTTCAACATCAGGGATTTGTTCATCCTTCAGTTCTTCCTGCTTTCCTACTACTTCTTGTTTGTCTTCCTTTGAGATAGGAAGATCTCTAACCTTCCTAAGGGCAACATCTTCGTTGAAGGTGTCATCATGACTTATCTCCACTTCTCTTTGACCAGACATAGATTTTATATGCCTTCGAGGTTTCACTGTAGCCCACAAACGTTCCCTTCTTTCCAGAAGCATACAATTTGCTCCTCTTTTCTTTTGGCACATGAAAATATACGGAACTTCCAAAAATTCTAAAATGAGAAACATCAGGTTTCTTACCAGTGAAGACATCTTCGGGAGTTTTGGAGTCCAATGCTTGATGTGGGCATCTATTTTGAACATACACGGCAGTGTTGGCAGCTTCTCCCCATGGAAACTTTGGAAGACCTTGGTCATGTGTCATGGCACAAGTAGCTTCAAGAATGGTTCTATTCTTTCTTTCAGCAACTCCATTTTGTTCGGGAGTATATGCAGTAGTGGTCTCCTTCTTAGTGCTAGCTTTCCTGCAATAATCATTCAACTCATTTGATTCATATTTGGTTCCATTATCTGTCCTCAAAATTTTGATCTTTTTCCCTGTTTGATTTTCAAGGAACCATTTGAATACTTCGTCCTTTTTCTCCAAGAAGTATATCCAAGTCTTGCGGGATAAGTCATCAATAAAAGTGACATAATATAAGCATCCTCCCAAGGATGTTACAGGCAACATACTAGATAAATCAGAATGAATTAATTGTAGAATGTTAGTAGTCTTGGTGACACTTGAGGGGAATGGTCCTCTTGTATGTTTTCCTTCGGCACAACCCTGACATACACCTTCATGATCATCTTTGAAATCAGACATACCTGTGACCAGCTTCGGGAAGTGCGGATTGAAGAGTTGTGTTACATGTCATGGCTCCCAACGAACTTCCTCCAACCTAATAGTGTATCAACATTGACACCAAGAGTGAATACTTCTTTGAAATTCCTCTTCAAAATGCGTACCTTTCCATCAATGAATGCCACCTTGAATCCTTTGTCTTCCATTGCCGAGATATAGACACTAGATTCTTCTTCAAGTTAGGTACATACAACACATCTTGCAAACGAAGGACTTGTCCTTGATTTAGATGAAGGGTCACAGTCCTTGTCCCTTTTACGGGATAGGTGGCATTATCTCCAAGGATAATTTCCAAATTAGTATCCTTTTCAATCAAATTAGATAGGGTCTCTTTATATCCAGTGAAGTGCCTTGAAGCACCACTATAAATCAACCAATTATCCAGGGTGTCGGGAGGAGATGCAACAAAGAGGGCAGATATAAGAATATATTCATTTTTCTTGTTATCAACAACATTAGCTTCATCATACCTGGAGTTCCTTGACCTCTTGAAAGGTTGACCATTTCCATTTCCATTTCGAGCGGAGGGAGCCTTTCTCTTTCCTTTGTTGTTGAACCTGTTGTCCCTTTGATTTCCATTTCCCCTGAAGTTGTTATTGTTGTAGTCATCATCTCGAGGTGAGTCCCTTTTATTGGGGCACTCTTTAGCATAGCGGCCAAGCCTGTTACAATTGTAACATCTACCCTTCCTTCCTTGACCAACATTCTTCTTCTTCTTTGCATGAGCAGTGAAGGCAATAGGTTCACTTCCATTTCTATTTGAGGGTTTGTCTCACTCCATCATGTTGATTTTTGTAGCATCTGGAAGTGTTCCAAGTCTCAAACTTTGCAGGGAGGCTTGGGCAGCAGCATTCCAAAGAACCCAGAAACAGTTTGTGGAAATTTCACTCAGTTTAAGACTTATTAAAATAATTAATTATTTTAATGGAGACCCTAAGTCCAAACTTAGGAAAGGAAATAATTAAAGGGCATTAATAAGTCACAGTGTGAATCTTCTAGAAAACATGGATCAAGTCAAGATTTAATCTTAGCCATTGATTAATCTTTTAATCTGGGCCGTTGGTTCTCCAACAGGAAGATTATAAAAGAAGGCTTGAGGGTCACTTGGAAGACAAGCCGAGCACACACTCAGTACCCGAAGGAGATCCATTATGATGTAGAATTCGATCTCAGTGGGAGAGTTGCAGGGCGAGAAGTTGCAGAAGCAGGAGGAGGTCAGGGATGATCGAGATCAGGGTCGGAGAGCAGCAATGGGTCACTGATGGTAGCTTGAGGCTACTGCGCAGAGACCCCACGCAGTCTCCACGTAGATTCACGCAGTCCAGCACTGGGACTGTGCAGAGAATCTCGCAGACTGACGCAGGGGCGTGTAGGGGCTGATCTGGGTATTAGAAATTTGTCCGAGTAAGCTAGGTATTCAATCTCAGGTGGTTCAGAATTTATTTGCAGAATATTTTCTCTGTAAAGATATCATTTGCTGAAGAATTATTAAAACCCTCATCTACTGCATCGGTTTTCCCACATTGGGTTTTTCCAGGCACAATTGTCCAAAAATAAATGTAGGGGCTGATCTGGGTATCAGAAATTTGTCCGAGTAAGCTGGGTATTCAGTCTCAGGTGGTTCAGAATTTATTTGCAGAATATTTTCTCTGTAAAGATATCATTTGCTGAAGAATTATTAACACCCTCATCTACTGCATCGGTTTTCCCACATTGGGTTTTTCGGGGGACAATTGTCCAAAAATAACTGTGTACATGTAATTGATTCTTGTGCTTATGTTCTCTACTATTTATTTCTCTACATATATAATTGTGAATGTTGCAGTAGTATTTATTTCGATATTTGCCAGAAGATTTTTGAATAATAACTTATTGAAATAATAAGTAGGAGAAATAAATCTATCACTACAACTGGTTGTAAATTTTCACGCATCATCCTTGTCTCCTCTTGAGTGCATCTTGTCAACAATTCATCAAAATCAGGGATTATATTATTATTGAGAATAGTGTTTTTGAATACATACCATGCCCGAGGAAGACCTCCAAGAGCAATGAGAGTGAGCTCTCGGTCAGCTATGACCTCTCCAATTGATAAGAGATCATTCTTGATTTCAGTGATCCTCATGAAGTAGGATTGGTTGGACTCTCCCTTGTCCATCTTGATGTCCTTCAACTTGTTCTTCAAAAAGAGAATTTGATTAGCATTGCTAGCCCTAAACATGCCAACCAACTTATCTTATGTCTCCTTAGATGTGCCCAACTCGGAGATATAAGAAACCAAGTGCCTGTAAATAGAATCCTTGATGATCTTCTTCGCCTTGCTTTCCCCTCTCTTGTACTTTGTTTTAGTGGCAGACGATGCATTTGATGGAGGCTCAATGATCTTTCCCATGCATGATAATCAGGCTTATCATTGAGCTTGTCATCAGATTTGAAGTATGATGAGGAAGCCATTGACCCTTGTCCTTGTCTAGTCAACTTTAAGTGATTGCTCTTAACACTCTTGCTTGGGCTTTGTCTTCATCTCAACTCTCATTCCATGTTAATTTTTAGTTAACGATGGTATGTTCTATGCTTAGAGCAATTTACTTCAATCTTTCTTATTAGCCCAATTCAATTTCTTGTTTGGCAATCACATTAACATTGACAGTAAACGATGATAGAACATAAACAAATAACCAGAAGACAAGCTAAGACAAAAGGACACAATATTTTGGCGGATGCCAGGGAAAAACCCCAATGTGGGGAAAACCCTTTGTTCAAATCTTCTAATTATTCTTCAAATTCAATAGAGAGAGAAAGTACAATTTACAATTTCCTTCAGTCAAACGACAGTCAATAGGATGCCCTAGCCAACAAGGTCAACGCTGGTCAAAACATCATATTCCTTCTTCAATGAAGCTCGGTCAAACCTAGTCAAACTCGGCCTCCAAAATCAGTCAAAATCAACCCAAAACAATCCTGAAATATTCGGTCAAATCTGATCAACGTGCTGGCCAACTCTGCGGTCAAAGTTGTGGTCAACCCAAAAGTCAAATTGTCCAAAATTCTCGGATTTTGTGCCCAAAGCTGCGGCCTATTAAGATCAAAATTTTTCCAAAGAAAACGAAGTCAAATCATCAAAGTTGACCCAAAGTCAACGCTGGTCAACATTGCGGCAGAAGCCCTAAAAATAGTCTGAAAATCTGTCCTTCCTTTCAAACGTGCAGATGAGAGAGAGAGAGACTCCTTTAGGCTGTATGAACTAATGAGAGAGGAGAGATGTGTGTGATGAGATGATGTCAAAATAAGGGCTGACCCTCTCCTTTTTATATCCATCATGAGGGGTGGAGACACATCTTTTGGGGCTCGTGAGCCTACATTACAATTTTGGTCGACCTTGACAATTTGCACGTGTGAGAAAATAAATTCAAAATCTAACTTCTGTTCATCCAAACAAGATGATCTTTAGATCAATCTTGCACCTCTCGAAAGAGGAATCCAACAAAAATATCATCTCCCTAATATGAGTAGTCCAAAGTGGAGTTTGGCCCTAGTTTTCAAATTTAACAGAGTGACAACCCCCGAACTGAGTTGTCGCAGTGCCCGTACAATCTGAGCAACAACAAGCCCTATAAAAATTAACATTCTGTAGTCCAACATTAAATAAATTTTCCATTGGAGAGTTGAACTAGACTTATATCGCTTCTTGTTGTGAGAGCACCGCACTCCGGTGGGGTTCCCGCACCCGCACCGGGTTCCCGCACCCAAGTACCGGATTCTCCGCACCCAAGTACCCCGAAGAACCCAAACGAACCGGGTTCTTCTCAAAAGAACCGGGTTCTTCAAAAAAAAAATTCGGGTTCTTGGGTTCTTTTGGTATGAAGAACCCATCGTTTTTCAGTCAAACATCTGGGGTGTATCCATAACCATGCAAATTAATTTTGAATGCTTCCATATTTGCTATGCATTTCCTTTTCTCTTTTGTATAAAGAACAAGAAACTGATATGGTGTTTTGACCCTTCTCGATACAGTTACACAATGGAAGAAGCAACTTGTATGCTAGGAGGCTTGAATCCTGTCAAGTTATTTGAAATCCAGTATGATGGCACTTTATAAGATGCTTTTGTAAATAGTTGCTTTTAGAAGGGGTTTTAATTATTCATTACCAAAAAAAAGTTATCTGCTTACTCCACAACCAGCAATTTGTAGTGGACAAGAGCATGAATGCATGCTTTGAGATTTTGGAGTTGTTTTAATGTACTGACAATATACCTATCCAAAATTTTACTTGCCTTTGTGGGACTTTCAATAAAAGGAAGTTTGATCAGTAGACAGCATGCAAAACAGCCTGTCTGCCTGAGTTTTCATAGTTAGCAAAAATCAATCATCTGAGTATCCGAATTACAATACTAATAGGCCTACTTCATCAAGTGTATGTGTAGATTTCAAAAATCACATTCCTCATTAAATTTATGGGTAGGATCTTCATCAAATTTATGTGTAGATTTTGAAACAGTTGTTTTTGACTGCCGCAGGAAACTTGTGTGGATATTGCAACAATTTTTCTGTTGCATCATTTTTCAGTTAATGAATGATTGTTTTCTAACGTTACCAAATCTGTGTCTGCATGGCAGGCATGACAAGCTTAAGAACACCGAGTGGGAAAAACACCCCAGATGTTTGACTGATGCAATTCTGATAAGAATTCTGATGGTAGCCGTTTTCTTAGAGTTTGTTTAGTCTTAATTTTCATTAAATTTATAATTTATAAATTTAATTTATAAAATATAGTATTATATATGATATATAAATTATAATTTATAATTTATAATATATATTAATATAAAAATACCCAGACGAACCCACGCACCCTGTTTCAAAAAATGCCGTCCCCGTCCCCGTCCCCGTCCCCCACACCCTCGCACCCACGTTTCCCCGGGCAACATGGCTTATATCGCTCAGAGAGCAATTGTAGTTTATTTGATTAAATACATGCAAAGAAGTACATTGGGTTAGAATATCAACTTCTCAATTATATGGACTTTGTCTACTATAATTTGTGCATGTGGATGTGGTAGATAGAGAAATCACCTGATGCTGAGGTCATTTGCTTAGGTGACATTGATCATGTTTGAACGAGTGTTGTAGATTGAGAGGGGCATTATGGAAGATTCTACTTGTTGGTGTATTGTATCCCTTGCCCTTACTTTGTAATCATTATTATTGTGTATTAGTGTGTTTCTAAGGTTGGGCTTAAATCCAACCTAGCGAACACTTATTTATTATCCTTTTAGGTGTTTAAGATTGGCTTAATCATTATTTGGGCCCATAACCTAGTCAACACTACTTTATTATATTCTTAGGTGGTTAAGTCTGACATAATCATTGTTTGGGCCCATAACTCCTCTTGGAGACGGTGCCCTACCTCTTGAATTATGTATAAATACACAACTCAAGTCTCATTTGTAAAATTCATCATATGATCTTTGTGATCTTTCTAGTACATGTGATTTAGCCTATGGGTGACATAAAACTTTTGTTTGTTTTCTTATTCTTTGCTTGCATTTTCTCTCTAGTGCAGTTATATGGGTTTTTATGTTGTGATATCTTAGTGTTGTTTTTCTTTTTGTTTATGTAGAAATTTTGCGACCCACTCCGTTTTTCAGTTTCTCCTTATTTCTCCCATAAAGTTAAATGCCCATTTCCATAACCATACATTCAACAAGCTGGAAAATAAATATTTTCTGAAAACATAAATTCTGGAAATTTCAAAGTGCTGGAAATTGAAGAAATAAAAACACAGAAATATTTTCAGCCACAAAAATTTGACACATTGATTTTTGATCAATATGACCCTGGAAAAACTCCCTACAACTCTTGGGGAAAATCAGTTCGAAAGCTCCTCTTTATTTTCTGAATATTGCTTTTACAGAGAAATGGAAAGTACAAAAAAAATTTCCAGCAACCACTTAAATGTACTTATTTCGAAAACCGTGTTTGTACTGCACCTCAATTTTCGTGCCAACACAAAACAAAAAATTACAGAGAAATGTATAGCCTTAAATGTTGTACAGACAACATAGAAAACTATGCCGGACTGTTGTACGACCTCCTCGAAAACTGTGTTGTACGATTGCCTCGATTTTCATGTTGTACGACCGCTGTACGAACCTTGAAATCTGTGTTGCTGCTGCTATACGGACCTAGAAAATTGTGCCTCCTTGCTGCTGTATGGACCTCGAAATGCATGCCAATATAGCAGCAATAAATGCTTTCTCCCTTCCTCGATTTTCATGCCTCTTGCCTTGAAAATCGTGCTCTTGCTTTGCTGTACGGATTTGCTAAAATGGTGTTGTCTCTCCTCTTCTCTGCTCAGAAAATGTCTCCTTTGCTTCCTCTCCTCCTCTCTTAATCTGCTCATGAAAGACTGAATGGTCTTTTCCCTCTTTTCCTCCTTTAACCTAACACTAAGTGACTTTTGGGGAATCCCTAAATCCAATGGCTGAGGTAGCTTTAGATCTAGGGATGAGATGAAATGTGTATTTAAATCTCACTTTCTATTTTTTAATTCACCCCACTTTAATAAAGACCCTCTTAGTCATTTATTTCCAAAGTCACTTTTCACTTTCTAATTTCACATTGACTTTATTAAAGTCACTTTAAAATTAGACTTAGTAACTTTGTCACTTAAAGTCATTTTTAAATTAGATTTGACTTTACAACTCATAAAGTCACTTTAGGAGAAAAAGTTAAATTCTTTTGTACACTTTCTCTAGGCCAAAGATCAAAGCCTTAGGGAACCACCTGTCTTCCGGTAACCAAATTTCAACAGTTTATTTGATCCCTTCACCCTCTTATGAATTTCAATATGTTATCATAGGGCGTGTGAGCCTCCTCCATTCATTTTGCTGCTGATTAGGGTTTTTTCTTGACTATTTATATTGGTGATTTGTTATTACAGTGGAAAATTGCTTAACCTAGAGGAGTGTTTGGGAGTCTTTTTTATATGGTGTAGTTGGCTGCAGAAGGGCACCTTGTTTTTTAGACTATTTAATGCGCTTTTTGGAGATGTTATGGATTGGGTTCTATTATCGCTTAGATTGTACAGGCACTGCGACGACGACTCAGGGCAGGGCTGTCAACCTGATCCCCAACCTCTCCGTTCTAGTTGTTTCCCAACAACAGACTATGGGGGGTAGTTCCTATGTAAATGAGAAGATGAAAGATAAGTTGGCAACCAACGAGTCTGGGAGACAAGATTGAGTGGTCTAACTACTTGGTTAATTTAAGCAAGATTTAGAGATTAGATTAGATTCAATTTTGAGACCAGTGCCTTATGAAGTCAATTTATTGCCTGTTATAAATTAAATGCCAAGTAATCGGATGGACAACCACTGCCTGAATTCTCAACTAACCTATATGCTATGCAAATCCTAAGACCTAGGTGTGATGCAAGAATCTTGGTTACGTTTAGTTATATGCCTAGTCTAAGTAATGTTGGAAAATGTAACTAGGTTCGGTCTTCATTTAATGTACATGAGTCATCTTAATGCAATTGTCAAAAGAATAAAGAAAATTATTATTATTATTATTATTGTGACTTATTAAAGCATGGTTTTCATGCTTGGGTCACCATGTGTTAGGTCAAAGTCCCCATTGAGGACTTCTAGGATTTATTCTGAGTTAATAGAGTCATTGTACATTTAAAGAGACCCTTCTTGGGCTTTTGAACCATGTAAAAAGGTTTAATATTGAGTCAAATATGAATTATGTAACGTTTAGATGAAGTCGGCCTAAGAGACATCTATTCGGCATCACCTAGAGCCTATAAAAGGAAGGATATCAAATTCATTTGTAGCACACTCTCTCACAACAAGTTCAATATCTCTTGTAGCTGGGAAAAATTCGAAGTCTGTTGTCGGGAAGCCGAAAGAAGTGCGAGTTTGGGGAAGTCTAAGGAGAAGGAGAAAAACGAAATTTTGGTGCCTCTCTCTCTCTCTCTCTCTCTCTCTGTTTTGTGCCCTAGATTGGGAGATCAAAGTCTTCTAAGTTTTGCTGCTGCCAGAAGCCGTTTGCTGTTGGAAGTTGCTGCCTAGTCGAAGTTGCTGGAAAGTGGTCGAAGATCTGGGAGGCTAACTTGGTGTGGAGGGCAAGTTTGGTATATGTGTAGGGTGAAGAGTCTTAAAGAATACTATTGAAAGGAAGAATTATCTTGACTGGGTTTTTCCCCCGAGGGGGTGGCATAGTGCCTACATCTAGTGTCTATTGGTTTATGTGCTGCTACTTTGGTAATTGCTTGATGAACTAAATGAAAGAAGATATAAAGAATCGTAATAATAAGAAACATCATAAGTAATTATCAAGAAAGAAAATTTTTCTGCCTTTCTGATTTTCTAACAAGTAAAACCTTCCTCTTAACTTTTTTGGAACCAACCTTTAGAGTAGGTTGTGGGATGGAAGCAATGGGAAGCAAACAAAGGCTTGATTTACGATACTTCTCAATGTGTTCCAACCACTCAGTGCCTCCGACGCTGCAGAGACTGTGGCTCTTACGACTGCAAGGTCACCGTGTTAACCACTAGAAAGGTGCTGAATCCCTCAAGTTAGGTGAGAAAGGGTGGCCCTAGAAGTCTATCAACCAAGCTCATGCTTGGAGGTGAATTATTAATGCAACTAGACTTAGAATGCTTGTGCAAAGATTATGAGTGAGTCTTGAGCTAAGATTGTTTATGTGATTCAAGTACTTGATGTTGATTAACTTATTACAGGAGTACTTAACAATATACTGAAGGACAATCTAAAACAAGACAAAGTGCTTAATGATACGAGTGCCAAACAATAGACAAAAGATCTTCTCACAAGGATTCCACAAAGATATTGACCAACAAGAAATAGCAATGATAGCACCTATCTACTTTAACAATTAACCAATGGTGTCCGATACAAGATGCCAATAACAATAACAAGATTGTGCTCTTTAAATTTAATGCCAATTATCAAGAGATGCTTAAATGCCAATGTAGATTTATCACTCACCAATTTACTTGCCAAGTTTCAAATGCCAATATAATTAGATATCAAGAGAGAAACAATATGACTTAGATCACAAGATATCAATATGCCCAAAGAGACTTAAATTACTCAACACAATTATGAAAGAGGGTGGTTCCTATGTGCAAATTTGAAGCTTATGGAACTTTTATCAAACAACAAATGTTAGATTTCCAAGTTCATAAAATAATGAGCAACTTAGAACATGAACAAGACTAACTTTTACACTACTTATGATATCCACACTTGAGTAATAGACAGACTTATGACAGCATTATATAATTATGTAAACAATCAGCTAGCAATGTGCCATGATGTGTCAAGCAACTTCTAAATGCTGAATCAAACTTGCCAATATGAAATTATGAATTAACAACCCTTATTAATATGTAATTTCAGAATTATATCAGACCTGATCACGCTTATTATGTAGAGATATCAGTCGTGAAAACTTAAAGATTTATGCTAAACAATCAATGCCCAAATTGCTTAGATGATGTGGCAATGTGCTAGATATCTTATGAATCAATTTGATGCCTCTTAGATGTATTTACCAAAGACGTATCAGATCTGATTTCTCTTATTACAGGCAGCAATTAACCATGAAACAAGCCTAATGATGAATGCCCAACTTAAGCAATTGACTCTTTAGTGTGTTAGACAATTTATGAACTTGTTTTAGCCAATTAAAATGATATTTTGCCACTGTTATTGATTGATTATCATTGCTGAAATAAAACAGAGAGAAGCAAAGGGTTTAGAGATCAAATCCTAAGCCCAAGGCCTTGAAGAGTGCTTGCCCAAGGTGCCAAATGTTTTCCAATGGATGGGCCACCTGAAAACACAAAACTTGAGCCAATTTTTTCTTGCAAAACCCACCAATATTCAGTCCAGAAAATTTCAGAAATGGAATGAGGGCAAAATAGGGCCAAGAAAGGCTAACGCTAAGCCTAATAGGGCTAGCGTTGGGCTGGAAGAGGCCTAGGAGGCCTAGCGGCTAGGGCAAGAGGCCAAAGAGGTTGACACAGTGGCTAAAGGAGGAGACCGAGAGGCTTGAAGGGAGAGTGAAAGGCTGAAGAGGAGGAAGAAGGGGGCTGAGAAAGAGGGGGGCTAAGAAAGAGGACAGAGGAGGGAGGAGGCCGAAATGGCATGCGGCCAAGCCTTAGAGGCCTTAACAACCCACGACAAGCCCTAAGGTGCTGCCGTCTATGGCTTGGAGGGAGGGCCAAAGCATTTAAGGCTTGTGTCCAGGCCAAAAATTGCCCTAAATCCAACGAAAAGGGCTAGAGAGGGGGCCGAGGCCCTCTAGAGCTTACGGCCAACGTCCAAGAGGCTAAAAAGGATGACATAGGGCCCTAAAAGACTGACGGCTGGGGTCAAAAGGTTGACACTAGGCTTGGGAGCCCTTAATAAATTACAAACCCTTGCTTGAAAAATTTATTTTGCTTCAGGTCTTCAATTTATGCAAAATGTCTTCAGTAGCTGGCCTTGCAAAAAAGAAATTGGAGACTAGATCTTACTCTCAAGGGCCTAGATCCAACTCTAATCCAACTATTTACCTCTGATCTTACTTGCAAAAATGAATTCACAATAGCCGAAAAGCCCAATATATACAAAAATTCGAAATAATTTAAAACCCCAAAACCCCAGCTGCAAACAAGGGTTAGAAAATAAATTATTTTCAAAATGCTACTTTACAAATATATTTACAAAATATACATGTGTACAATATTAGAGAATTTAGAGATATACAATTTTTGTAAACCTTTGATAATGGCTTAATGTATTTTGAAAGATAGATGCAAAATCCACAACCTTAGCGAAGTTAGAGAACCATAAAAATATTTAATATCCAAATAGTAAGCCTTTGTCCAAAGTTTGTGAACTTGGAGTCCAAGGGTTGGGGAACTTGCAAACACTATATATTTTCTGTAAGATAAACCGTTAGAACACATAGTGAACCAGATCACCTAAGATAAGCTCTCAGCTTACCAATAGAATGTTCCTATCACCTACAATGAAATAACAATTACTAAAATTTATAAAGCACAGTATAAGAATGCCCGTACCCAACACATACCACAAATCAGCAGATTAGAGAAACCATGCACTGCACCCCAAAGTCTATATTATGATTATTTAAATGTTCCCAATGGGACAATAGTTTAGATAAGTTTTTCAGAGTCACATTAGCCAAATTTTTGATGGCTTGAGACACAAATGACCCCTAATTTATAGTTAAATCCTCCAAGTGGAAAAATAATTGCTAGTTGTCTTGATCCCCGTCAAAATAATCTTGACCGTTGATAAATACTTGATCATCTTTTAATCTCCACTGTAAAAAATATTTATTTTTGAGGAATTTTCGAGTTTCTCATTTACCCCATATTTATTGGCACAAAAAAAATTATTTTGAACTAATTTCCTAAAAAAAATTGACTTTGACTTAACCACAAAGGTCCAAGGGTCCATTTTTTCTTGAAATTTCTGATACTCCCTTGGTGGGGGACCTCCAAAAAATATTTTCTTTGATACCCACGAATTTTTCCACTTTGTGAATTTAATTTCTCTAGGACTTTAAGTTTGACTCTGATTAATTAATTTTTTTTGTTGGGATTAATTTAATTTTTGCCAGAAAAATTAATTAATTGACACTTGAGGGGATTCAACATTTTTTCCACCCTCTAATATTTTGGCCACGGTGTCTAAGTATGAGGGACCATGCACTAAAATAATTTTTTACATAAGATTTACAAATACAACCCTTAAAGGGAGAACATTGGTTCATTAATTTAGCCAATTAGCTTAAATTATTCCCAAATCACTTATACAAAAGTCTCGACTAAAAAAGTAGGACTCACCTAAGACTTTGACAATAAATTCCACCCTAGCTTTGGGGTGAGGTTGGAGGGAAAAACGCTGCCGACCATTCGTGTTCAAAAACACAGGTGAATCAGTGAGACGAAATGTTGATTTTGTAGCATTGGAAAGTGTTCCAAGTCTCATATTTTGAGAAGAGGCTTGGACATCAGTATTTCAAAGAACCCAGAAATTGTTTGTGGAAATTCCACTTGGATCATACTTTATTAAAATAATTATATATTTTAAGGTGATTCCTAAGTCTAAACTTAGGAAAATTAAATAATTAAAGGGTGTTAATAAAGCAGAGTGTGAATCTTCTAGAAAATGAATGAAGATCAAGTAATCTTTTAAATTGAGCCATTGATTAGAGATCTAATCTGGGCCGTTGATTCATCAACAAGAAGACTATAAGAGAAGGCTTGAGGGTCATTTGGAAAGCAAGCCGGGCACACTCTCAGTATTTGAAGTAAATCGATTATGAAGTAAGAGAATTCGAATTCAGAGGGTGAGGTTGTAGAGGCGGAGTTGCAAACGCAGAAGGAGGAAGGGGAAGCCAGTAGAGGAAGACGAAGACAAAAGGAGGACGCAGAGGGGCAGTGCTGAGCAGCAGCAATGGCCCTCTACGTAGAGTGACGCAGTCCAACGCAGTGACTGCACAGAAGGCCATGCAGAGTGACGCAAAGGGAGGAAGGGTGCCTCCAGTGTGTCGGAAATTCTTCCGAAGGGTTCAGAAAAATTATCTCAGGTGTAGGCTAGACATTTGCTCGTCATATTTTCTGTAAAATATTTCCACTGCTGAAGAATAACATTGGGTTTTTCCGGGGACAATTGTCCAAAAATAACTGTGTTCATGTGATTGTTTCTATTGTGTTATGTGTTCTATTTGTTCTTTTGCTTTTGATTAAGTGAATACTGCAGTTGTGTTTATTTCAGAATTTATTGAAGTATCTGTAAATAACTTATCATAAATAAGTAGGCGAAATAAATCAATCATTGCAGTAGTATTTCAGATTGAAAATTTACATGGTATCAGAGCAAAAGGCGAAAGACAGAAGAGGAGGTTCTGCAATGGAACTAAGATCCGACATAGATGCAACAACATCTTGGAAGTGTTCATGCAGTCCTCCAGAACGCATGGAGAAACAAAGGGATCTTGACATTTCAGTTCTAGCATCTAGACTAGAAGAGGATTTCGCTTGTGTGTCAAGCACGACCCCTTCAGGGGTCTGGTATATTGATAGTGGAGCATCTGCTCACATGACGGGAGTTCGAGAATGCTTCTCGAGCTACCAGGAAGAGCAGATGAATTTTCAGATCACGATGGGAAACAAGGCCAAGTGTACCCCTATTGGAAGAGGAACCATAATATTTCAAACAGAAGTTGGTAACAAGCTTCGGCCACCATCGTACTGCATGTACCGCAATTGGGGATGAACTTGCTCTCGGTGTCTCAACTTCAGAACAAGGATTACGATGTATACTTTATTGGCAGTAAGGTTTATGTTAAACACCCTAGTTGGAAAAGGAAAGCATAAATTGGAGTAAGGAGCCATAAATTGTATAAGTTACAACTCGAGTCTCCAATGGCACTGATAGGTAGTACGAATGAAAGGAAATTGAATGAATTATGGCACAAAAGAATGAGGCATCTACATCATGGAGCCTTGAAGATCCTCGAGAACACTGTCATGGGAGCTCCATAACTTAGCACAAGGAAAGACGATGTCTGCAGGGGGTGCGCACTAGGGAAGTATGCCAAAGTAGCATTTCCAAGAAGCAACAGTAGGGCAAAGAGTGTGTTGGATTCGATACACTTAGACATTTGCGGACCAATGTCCACGAATGCTCTTAGTGGTGCAAAGTATTTTGTCACCTTTATTGATGACCATTCCCAAAAGACATGGATCTACTTTCTCAAGACCAAAGATGAAGCCTTTGAGCGATTCAAAGAATTCAAGGATTTAGTAGAAAATTTAACCGGAAAGCGGATCAATAAATTGCGATTAGATAATGGACGAGAATATATTGATAAAGACTTCACAAGATTCTGTGCAAAGGAAGGCATCAAGAGAGAGTGGATTGCTCCATACAATCTGGAGCAGAAAGGAAGAATAGGACCATTATGGAAGCTGCGAGGGCAATGCTGTATGATCAAGACATGCCCAAATTTCTGTGGGCTGAAGCTTGCAATACAACTGTGTATGTGCAGAACAGGGTGCCCCATACAACATTGGGAAAAGTTACCCTTGAGAGTGTGTTCACTGGCAACAAGCCTGAGGTGAGTCACTTCGGGATATTTGGCAGTATAGCGTATTGCCACGTACCCAATGCGAAGAGGAAGAAATTAGATCAGACTGTAGAGAAGGAATACCTTGTGGGATATAGCGAAAATGCAAAGGCATATCGCATCTATATTCCCGAGAATAGGAAGATCGTAGTAAGGCGGGACGTGAAATTCATGGAGGAGAGAGCCTTCAGGATATCCCGAGAAATGTCTACAGATACGCAGTCTAAGGAGGATTCACTAGTACAACCACAACAACCTGCAAAAGATGGCTCTAGTGCCTCTCCGCTACATAATGATTCTGAAGAAATTTCTTCCGAGGAAGTGCAAGAAGGAGAGCAGGTAAATCCACCCACCACTAGTGGAAGGACGAGCAAAGAACTCCAATAGACTCTGAGGGATGCATAGGAATTTATTGGAGCCCCTAGAAATGAGAAGAGGGTACGCAGGAAACCATACACCACCAGGCACTGGTAGCACATGTTGGAGAACCCTCTAGTTTTCGAGAGGCAACTCAACATCAGGTGTGGGTAGATGCTATGGTGGAAAACAACTCCATCATGACAAACGATGTGTGGGAAGTAGTCCCTAGACCTCAAAATAGATCGGTTGTAGGATCAAGGTGGATCTACAAGATCAAGTATGCTGCAGATGGCAACATAGAGAAGTTCAAAGCCAGTTTTGTGGCTAAGGGGTATGCACAGAAGGACGGGATCGATTATGAAGAAACCTTCGCCGCTGTAGCTTGGTACACTTCGATTAGATCCGTCATCTCTCTTGCAGCGCACATGGGATGGGAAATTCACCAGATGGATATCAAGACAACATTCTTCAATGGGGTGATAGAAGAGGAAGTGTACATAGAACAACCAGAGAGCTTTGAGAGGCATGAGTAGAAGATTCATGTATGCAGGCTTAAGAAAGCGTTGTACGGACTCAAGCAAGCCCCTAGAGCATGGTATGGGCGAATTGATAGCTACCTGCAGAAGATGGGATTTGTCAAGAGTGATGCAGATCCCAATCTCTACTATCTAAGAGTAGGGGATGAGCTGCTAATTCTAGTATTATATATAGATGATCTGTTCTTGACTGGATCATCTAATCTCATCGAAGACTGCAAGGAAAATCTGGCTACCGAATTCGACATGAAGGATCTGGGACAGATGCACTATTTTCTTGGTTTGGAGGTCTGGCAGCAGAAGGGAGAAATGTTCCTTGGGCAAGGAAGATATACTACAAAGATTTTGAAGATGTTTCAGATGGAGGATTGTAGAACCATGGCTACGCCAATGATTACAAATTCGAAGAAGATCGATGCGTCCGAGGATGATGAGGCTAATCCTACCTTGTATAGGCACTGGGCAGCTCATAGGATCATTGATGTACTTGGTCAACACTAGACCAAACATCTGTTATGCCATGAATACCCTCAGTCAATTCATGGTAGAGCCAAGGAGGGCTCACTGGGCAACAATCAAAACATGTTCTCAGATACTTGAAGGGGACATTTGAGTATGGGTTGAAGTACACCAAGGACAAAGAAATCCAGTTGAGTGGGTTCACTGACGCAGATTGGTCTGAAGCCCAATGGATTGGAAAAGTACTAGTGGGTATTGTTTTAGTCTCGGATCAAGAATGACTTCCTGGTGCAGTAGGAAACATAAATCCGTGGCACTGAGCTCAACCGAGGCTGAATATATGGCCGCTAGCACAACTTCGTGTGAGACCATATGGCTTCGTAATTTGCTCATGAACTTGCTCAAGAAGAGGATGGAATCGACCAGAATTCTGTGTGATAATCAGAGTTGCATCAAGCTCTCTGAGAATCCTGTGTTTCATGACCGGTCGAAGCACATTGACATTAGGTGCCACTTCATTAAAGACTATGTCCAACAAGGAGCTGTACAATTGAAGTACATTCCTATAGGAGAACAGGTGGTAGATATCCTCACAAAAGCTCTGGGTAAGATTAAGTTTACTTACTTCAGGGAAAATATGGGGATGGTCGAGAATCCATTCTAATATAGGAATGGGTGGACTTGAGATTCAGAGGGAGCTGCAGTACGGATGAGGTAGTGGCAAAGATGGTGTCACAGGTAGCAGTACAGAGGGCAACAACGCAGAGATGAGGGGCAGCAGCCAAGACATCAGCAACGCAACAAATGCTTCAGGTCAGAGCATATACGACTGGTACCTTGCTTGAACACTTTCCTCGCTAAGAGGGAGAGTTGATTTTGTAGCATTGGAAAGTGTTCCAAGTCTCATATTTTGGGAAGAGGCTTGGACATCAGTATTCTAGAGAACCCATAAACTGTTTGTGGAAATTCCACTCGGATCATGGTTTATTAAAATAATTAATTATTTTAAAGTGATCCCCAAGTCTAAACATAGGGAAATTAAATAATTAAAGGGTATTAATAAAGCAGAGTGTGAATCTTCTTGAAAATGAAGATCAAGTAACCGGGAACCGTCTAGTACTAAACCTTTTGACTTTTTGGGTGTGAGTGAACTGATGTTTTGTTCTGCACATTTTCAATGGTCTCGAAGGTACTAGTTGGTCGCCCAAAGGGGTAGGGTTGGGGCTAATGGGAGACCCAAGGTCTCACTACTCTTCTATATGTAATACCATAGGAGATGAATCTCACGAGTAGGGGTGTGACTTGAACTCTATAATTTAATTCCGAAAAGACAGCTCTATCTTGATTGCTCCAATATGACCAAGGGGAGAATTACTTTGCCCTGCGAAATGTCGGGGTTTGGAATAAACTCTCATGTTTTGCAACAAATTCATTAAATCAAGGAAAATCATCAAGGAAAATGTTCGGGAACCGTCTAGTACTAAACCTTTTGACGTTTTGGGTGTGAGTGAACTGATGTTTTGTTCTGCACATCCGCAATGGTCTCAAAGGTACTAGTTGGTCGCCCAAAGGGGGTGGGGGGGGGGTTGGGGCTAATGGGAGACCCAAGGTCTCACTACTCTACTATATGGAATACCATAGGAGATGAATCTCACGAGTAAGGGTGTGACTTGAACTCTATAATTTAATTCTGAAAAGACAGCTTTATGTTGATTGCTCCAATATGATCAAGGGGAGAATTCCTTTGCCCTGCGAAATGCCGGGGTTTGGAATAAACTCTCATGTTTTGCAACAAATTCATTAAATCAAGGAAAATCATCAACAAGTCCTCTTACGTTTGAATCAATTACATAAAGGAAGGGTGCTGCAAGCATAAATTTAACAATTCAATACACAATAAAAGGGCGGAAAAGTGAAGACCAAGTGTTCAAGTTCTACTTTCTGCAAGATTTCTTGTATCTGGATTTTTACTGTTCAAAAGATTGCAGTGGATCCAGATCAATCTGAATCCATGTAAGTTTGATTCTAACATTATTGACATGGCTATGACCCCATTTGGTTGCAATGAATCTATTTATTATTTGAATGATCATCGTTCTGTTATCTCCATCAAACACAAAGGCTTTTCTCCTTATTTCGTGCTCTCAACAATAGCTCTTCCGAGTGTCATCACTTGAAGTAAACCTTTTAATATTTGGATTAGTAGTGTCACATGTAAGAACTTTGTAACTCTTCTGAGTGTTATCACTTGAACCAAACTTTTTCAAATTTGGTTAAGCAGCTTGACAACTAATTCAGGTCAACTTTTTGTAAATTGGCTATGGACCCCCAAAATACTTCTGTACAGCATGCACAAACACCTCCAGCTAAATCATTTATATTTGAGTTTTTTTAAGTGTCAAGGCTTCAAATTTATGCAAAGGCGAAATCTATAAATGTATTTTGATATGGAAGGCTGATTTGGCGGGATCTTTAATGCACGAGTTTGATTAAGAGAGTCATTATTTCTTTTTTTCTAATAATGAACTCATGTTTTGTTTTTCTGCAGGGCAAGATTCGTCTCTGCAGAAGAAAAGACAGGTGTGACATTTGATGATTTTGCTGGACAGGAGTATGTTAAGCGTGAATTACAGGAAGTTGTGAAGCTTTTGAAGGACAGCCAAGAATATGAGGGTGCTAGTGTCTACTGTCCAAAAGGAGTGCTTCTGTTTGGACCACCTGGCACTGGTAAAACACTCTTAGCAAAGGCCATTGCTGGAGAAGCAGGGATTCCATTTTTCTCTGCCAGTGGCTCTGAGTTTGTTGAGGTCAGTATACGACTGTTTGTTTTAGAGAATTGAATTTTCTTTCCTATTTTATTCTTTGAGGTCCACTAGGTTTGTTTATTGCATTAACAGGGGTACATACTCACAATGGTGGAAAGATGGCTAGATTCTTTCTAGATATAACCTTCTTATAAATTGTATTTTCACTTTCTCATTATGTATTTTATTGAGTCTGAAGAGAACTTTTAGGATGGGCTGGATTTAAATTGCCATGTACATGGATTTTGTTTTACTTACAAGAGAAGATAATATATTATCCAACCCAGCAGGGATTTTACTGCCCTATATGTTATAAGCAACAGTAAAATAATGTAGGCAATGTTGGAAATACGGGGGGTGGGGGGATAGGTGAATCAGTATTTCTTTTCCAATTGTTACTGCACCAGTTAAGATCACTTTGATAAACACAAAATGAACAATAAGAATAAATGCTTTTATTAATCAGAAATAACGAGGACTCCAATCTTCTTCTTTACAATAAGTCAAGTACAATAATAATTAGGGCTCCAAACATAGATGAAGACACTAATCTCCAATCCACGAGGCTCCAACCTGTATTTTGCAAAGCACCGACTTGGACTTCACGAGGCTCCAACCTCTAGGGCACCAATCCTATCTTCCCAAGGCTCCAACCTTGTCTTTTTGAGGCACCAACCTCTAGGGCTCCAACCCTATTACTGGTACAGGCTCCAACGTGGTTTTCTTGAGGACACCTATCCTCTAGGGCTCCAACCTATGGCTTCAATTCTTCAAGATAGATTCAACGGTTCTTCAAGGTTCCCAATATCTTCCGCAATAAGCCCTGACAATATCTTCACCTTCAACACTTCTCTCAATTGATTTCCAAAGCTCTTAGCTCATCAATGACAACTTTGTCTTTTCAGAAGGTGTCATCACTACTCTTCATTTCACCAAAATCTTCAAGGTTACCTCATGATGGCTTCAATGCAGACATTCTCACCCATAGGAGATAAGGTAACAGACATTCTCACGAAAGCTCTAGGGAGAGCTAAGTTCATCTAGTTCAGGGAACAAATGGGTATGGTGGAGAACCCGTTTCAGTATCAGAAATAGATGGATTCTCAGTTGCAGCAGTAGCAGATGAGAGAGAGTTGTAGTGTAGATGCAGTAGTTGGCAGGAGTACAACAGGGTCAGCAACAACACAGATGCAACGCATATCAGAGTTGCGCTGTATTTTGTGGGCAGTTGTAACCAGACATAAGCAACGTGACATGAGATGGTGCAGAGACAATGTGTTGTGGCAACAGTTGCAGACTAGAACACTTTCCTTGCTAAGAGGGAGTGTTAGTTTTTTTTTGTAGCATCGGATGTGTTCTAGCCACGAGATTGGGTGGAGAGGCTAGAATATATGTATTCTCCAATACCCAGAAATCATTTTTGGAAATGCCACCTAGCAACGACTTAATTAGATTTAATAATCAATTTTTAATATTTCCTAAGTCTAAACTTAGGAAATATGATTAATTAATTCATGGTGTGAATGTTCTAGAAACTCACACGGATTGACTGGGAAATAATTTGGGCCATTGATTATGTTTTAATCTTGGCCATTGGTGCTCCAATAGAAGGTTTTAAAAGAAGTCGATGGGTAGATGGAGAACACACCAGTGCAGTTACTTAGTTGCCCAAGCAGATCGATTTTCTCAGTGGCTGAAGTTTAGCAGAGGAGATAGAGCCAGCGGGTGAGTTGTAGGTGAGAGAGAGAGAGGGTATCAACAATAGTCTGGGAGTACAGGACGAATTCAACAAGGGCTAGCGTGAGGAAGGATGCAGTACACGAGAGCACTACGCAGAGGGTGACGCAGTGAGATAAGCGTAAGGGAAGAGGGCATGTTTCGGGGTCAGAAGATTGCTGTGGAGAGTGAGAAATTTATCACTAAATTTTTCTCAATATTTTTCCTCTATCTTGCGTTCGAATTTTTGTACATGAATTACCGCTGAAGATTAATAAAGAAACCCTCATCTGCTGCACCAATTTTCCCGCATTGGGTTTTTTCGGGGACAATTGTTCAAAAATAACTGTTTCAATATCTTTATGTGTGTGTTAGAATTTATCTAATTTTCAACATTTATTTTCTTCCACAATATTTATTTTGTGAAGACTACAGTGTATATGTTTCGATATTTGCTGTAGGAAACTGCAAATAATTTGTTTAATTAATTTAACAATAGAAGAAACACTTTAAGTTTTGCAGCAGGATTCTCGATTTCAGAATGCATAACCAAGAACTGATTTATCAAGAGGAGATCTTTGATTTAGGATGTCATCTAGGGTTTGAGAGCTGTTTAGATTCTTGTTCAGATGATCAACTTCTTTCTTTAGGAGATTAATTTCTTCTTTCATCATCTTGCACACTTCATCCTTCTTTCCTAGATGGTTCTCCATTTCTTCCTTCATCTTGGTTGTTTCACATGATTGGGCATTAAGTGAGGTGATTTCTGATTTTAATTTGGTGATGTCTTCATCCTTTTCTTCTAGTTAACATGTTATGGCATTTCTTTCTTTTTCTGCTTCATCAACTTGTCCTTCTAGGAGGGTCAAAACTTCCATCACCTTTTCAGCTCCTTGTGCTTGTTTCTTTGCTTCTTCTAGTTGAGATTTAAGGGAGGAGACCTCTTCCTTGTATTGACCAATATTTGCTTCAAGGTTGTTGAAGTCCTTGTGTCTTTGTTGAAGATGGCTTGGCAAAGTATCTTCCCTTTTCTTTACTTTATCCAATTGATTTGTCATGGATATGAGTTCTTCATGATGCCTTTCTTGTTTTGATGAAATTCCTCTTTAAGCTTGGTGAGCTCCTTATCTCTTCTTGTACTTGAAGCTTGAATAGGTCAACTTCCTTCCTTGTCTTGTCAAGGTCATGGTCACCATCTTGCACTTGCTTCTTGAGCTCCTCATTTTCCCTTTTCAAACTGCTTATCTCTTCTAGGGAAACTACAAGCGTTGCCTTGAGATTTTCTTGGAGGTCTTCTTCATTTTCTTCATCTTCTAGATCTTTCTTGGCCTTGATGTCTTCACTTTTGTTTTCAGCTTCCTTTATGGGTTTTGACTTTTCTTCTTGCTTTTCATCATCTTGTTGTTTAGAGGTTGTGAAAATTCCGCTACCCGAAATCCTACTGCAACAACTGATGAGAATTCTTCTATTTGTTAATTTATGAACAAATTATTCAGTGTGTTTTATGGTAAATATTGAAACCCATACACTATAACCTTCACAAAATTAAACTGCGGAAAATAAAGTGCGGAATAGAATAGACAATAGACACACGACATCGTTATTTTTGGAATAATGTCCCCGGAAAAACCGAATGCGGGAAAACTGGTGCAACAACTGAGGGTTTGTTTATTGTGCAGTAATTCAGAATACAATTCTTTGGATGCCCTGACTGGACAAAGATCTAGTGAAATAATTTCACCCCGTCACTGGAAGATCTGACACTGATCTGTCCTGGAGATGAGCCTCTACGTTGTCTCTGTGCAGTCTCTGTGTAGTACTGCGTCACTCCTGCACAGTTACCGCGTCACTCTCAAGGGACTGCGCTGCACCTCCTCTGATCTTTCTGCAAACTGGAAACTTCAGCCCTCTGGCCTCCTAGACTCACACCCTGGCTCCGACACTGGATATTGACTGTCTCATAGCAGAAATACAGACTCCCTTTGAAGCTCTACGCAATCTTTGTGTGGTCTTTGCGTGGTTGGCTCTGCGCTGCCTCTCTGGATTGCTCTGTGTCCTCTCTGCCTTGTATTCTCCGGATCAGGAAATATCTCCAACTGAAAATTACCTCTGCCTCTCTCTGCAAGAATCAACTCGATCTAACTTCTTCTGAGCACTGCTCACTTGAAAAATTTGATTTCTAGACTCTGTTGGTCTCTCAATGTGTTTTCCAAATCCCCCATCAAGTCCTTATAATCTTCTCGTAGAGATTTCAACGACCAAGATTAAATCGTTAATCAACGACTAAGATTAAATTGACTTGATCTTTGTCTTTTCTAGAACATTCACACCCTGTTTTAATTAATATTCTTTAATTATTTTAATTTCCTAAGTTTAGACTTAGGGTCCCATAAAAAATAATTAATTATTTCCATAAAACATAATCCGGTTAGAATTTTCGAAAATGCTTTCTGGGTTCTTTGGAATACATGCGCCTAAGCCTCCCTGCAAAATTTTTGACTTAGAGCACATCCGAAGCTACCAAAAATCAACACTCCCTCTTAGCTAGTAATGTGCTCTAGCAATACATCCAGCTGAAGCGCTGCTCTGATTCTACAACATCTCCCTTTGCGCTACTGATGTATGATATTGCTGCCCACCAACACTGCGTTGCTGCATCTGTGCTATTGCTGACCTTGCGTACTGTTGCCAACTGCCACTGCACTGCAACAGAGAAATATCTAAAATCTGAACTAAGTGTTAAGTAGTATGCATCTCGTACTGAAGATCTAACTACTGCTAGTCTCTACGCTGTCCCTATGAAGATGCTGTTGACTTTGCACTGTGCCTCCCTGCACTACTGCCAACTCTATTCTGTGTTGCTCAGACTTTGATGCTCTCTAGCCACTGTGCTATCACTTCTGCACTCCTCTGCACCAACTGAAAACTTGTCCATCTTGCGACTTCTAATTTGGGTTCCCGTTGCAAGGTGATGATCTGAGCAGTGGACTCCTCAAGGAACCTGCCCAACTGCAGTTCTGCTGAACTACAACTCTAGATCACCCCAATTCTCCCCTAGAGATATGTGGGCAATCATTGCGAATTCCTCCTCCTCGATCTTCGCAGCTGCAACGTGCAAATCATGCTTCTCATCTTTGTCCTTCTTGAGAGTACATTGTGTAGCGTAATGTCCCATCTCGCCACACTGAAAACATTTAATCTTTGAGACGTCTTTCTTTCATCTCCGCTGCTCTTGCTGCCCCTTTGATGCAAGGGCTGTATTTTCCTCCTCCTCCTTGGGCTTCATCCCACTGCTGTTGCTGCCATCAAGTTTACACTTGAGTAAGTCTCTCCTCATCTCTTCTTGCTGAAGAGCTGCCCACATTCCTTCCCAGTCCGATAACTTCTCTCTGCCCAGGATACTCTGGACAAAGACTTGATATTCTTTGGACACGAAATTTAAGGCCAATCTAACCATCCCTGTGGCCTGAGGAGCTGCTCCTGCAACTACTGGCTGATCTCGGACCTCTTGAAGTTTTGCAAGGAATGGATCAACACGTTCTCCCTTCCTCATCCTGGTAGTCCACATCTTTTCCTCCAAAAATATCTTCCTTTGCTCGGAAGACCCTCGATATTGCGTGGCCAATGCATCCCACATTTCCTTTGCACTCCCTTTGCTGGAAATATGTGAGACGATATGATCCTTCACCCTGTCGAGGATCAACTGTTTGGCTTTGCCATGTTCTTATTGAAGACTCTAAATGGTGCGACATCTACAAATTCAACTAATGTAATGTCGATGAAGGTCTTGAGGTCATGCTCATCTAAAAGGAAAGAGATCCTTGCCTTCCAGATTAGGTAGTTGGAGGCACCCTCCAACCGATCCTGGTCATGCAACACACTGGCTACCATCTCACCTAATCACTGTCAAACTGTTGCCTTTAACCATCTACGCAGCTGGCTCTACGCGCTCCCTGTTGGAGTAAGCCAAATAAGTCAAGAACTCACTGCTTCTGCACGGGAAATTAGAATTTCTCAGACAAGAAACTCTCTGAGGTCAAATTTCCCCAAAATGTCTTCTGCTACTCTCTTCTGACACTTTCTGCACCGACAACTGCTGCTACAAGAAAACTACGTCCCTCTAGTTGCTGATCTGCGCTGAATCTACTGCACTGCTCCCTCTGCCTCTGACAAATTGCAAACTGGAAAATCCTACCTCTATGTCGGCTCACTCAAAGAGATATTTCCTTGCAGATCTAGCCCTCCTGGCTTGGACTGCGCAATCTCTGGGGAAATCGATCTGCTGCTTATGCAACTCTTTGATCTCCTGTTTCTTCTTCAACGCTAGATCCTTCTGGTTTGCTCTCTTGCTCATCCTGGACTGCTAAACAAGCTCTGATGCCATGTGAAAATTCTGCTATCTGGAATCTTACTGCAGCAACTGATGATAATTCTTCTGTTTGTTATAATTTATGAACAAATTGTTTACTGTGTTCTATAGTAAATATTGAAACCCATACACTACAACCTTCACAAAATTAAACTGCGGAAAATAAATAAGTGCGGAAATAAGATCTGAGCAAGAATAAACAATCGACACACGACAAAATTATTTTTGGATTAATGTCCCAGGAAAAACCCAATGCGGGAAAACTGGTGCAACAATTGAGGGTTTCTTTATTATGCAGTAGTTATGAATACAATTCTTCAGATGCCTTGACTGGAAGTCCTATATAGAGATCTAATTGAACAAAGAGTTGGTGAAATAATCTCACCCCATCTGACATTGATCTGCGCTGGAGATGAGCCTCTGCGTTGTTGTTGTGCAATACTGCGTCACTCCTACGCAGTTAGTGCTTCATTGCTTAAGGGACTGCGCTGCACTGTTGATTTATGGTAGAATCGGATGTGCTCTAGCCTTGTAACTTTGTATATAGGCTAAGACGCATGTATTCCATAATACCCAGAAATGGTTTTGGAAAATTCCACTTGGAGATGGTTTAATTAAATTAATTAATCGTTTTTTAATATTTTCCTAAGTCTAAACTTAGGGAAACTAATTAATTAAAGGGTATTAATTAAACTAAGTGTGAATCTTCTAGATAAAGTCATGGATCACCTCCAAGTTAATCTTAGCCCTTGATTATGTTTTAATCTTTTCCGTTGAAGGGTCAATGGAAGAATATAAGGAGGGTGAGGGGCCTATGGAAAACACATTGAGCACATTGAGCATTTGGCATTTTCGAGTTTGTGTGAGGAGAGACAACTTTTGGTTAGAATCAAATCACTAGGGCAAGGTTTGCTAAGTGATGTTGATTTAGTGATCAAATCCAGAGAGGGGCAGATGCAGTAACTGGTCAAGAGGACCAGGAGTACATTTCAGAGAGAGGCAGGGCAATTTTCTGAAGAGGTGACGCAGTCCCTGCAGGAAATCATGCATAAATGACGCAATGCCTTCCAGAGTCAGTCCGAAGATAGCTAGAGGCTGGGGTTTCTGAGCCAGGTTGGCCAAAATCCAGTGATTACTTCAGTATTTCACTGTACTGAAATAATTATGAAAAATAATAGGAGAAGTAATTCAGATTTGTTGCAGTAGGAAATCCTGATTTAGGATTTTTCACATGGTATCGAAGCTTTTTCACGTTGAAGTGCAAGAGAAACAAGGGTGAACCAACAAATCATCGCAGGAGAGACTGGGATCTGCGTAAGCAGCAGTAGATCCTCCCAGAGATTACACTATCCAAGCCAGGAGGGAAATCCAGTGTAGAAAAGGCTCCCTCTAAGAGAGTTGACAGAGGGGTAAGCCTTTTCAGTTGCAGAAGAGGCAGCGTAGCTGAAGGACGCAGTTACTGCACAACAGTAAGAGCTGGTGCATAAAGCGTCAGAAAATTTCTGAAAAACACAGATTGGGGATTTCTTGATCTCAGAGAGTTTCTTACTCAATGAAGCTCAGTTTCTCTCATGCAGCAGCAGAAGCAGTGACTTACTCCACGAGGAGTGTGTAAGTCTAGCTGAGCAGAGGGTTAGAGAAAGAAATCGATAGTTGAGGAGATGGCCAGCAATAGACTGTGTGACCAAGATAGATTGGAGGCTGCCTCCAACTATGTTATTTGGAAATCAAGGATTGAGTTTCTCCTTGATGAGCATGATCTAAAGGCCCTCATTGAAAGCGCAGTTGCAAAACCTTTGGATGCAACACATTTGAGAGCATTCAAGAAGAATATGGCAAGAGCCAAGCGATTGATCCTGGATGGTGTGAAGGATCACATCATACCTCACACAGCAGCAAAAGGCACAGCTAGAGAAATGTGGGTAGGGCTGGAAAAGCTATAACAAGGATCTTCCGAGCAGTGGAAGATGTACCTGGAAGAGAAGATGCGTAATACCAGAATGAAGAAGGGAGAGCGTTTTGACTCTTTCCTATCTCGAATTCAGGAAAACCGAGACCAGCTGTCAGCAGTGGGGTCAGCTCCTAGAGGCTCAGAGCTAGTAAGGCTCACTCTGAACTCCGTTTCAGAAGATTATCAGGTCTTTGTCCAAAGCATTTTGGGCAGAGAAAGACTCCCAGGATGGAAGGCGATGTGGGCAACCTTGCAGCAAGAAGAGTTGAGGAGAGATCTCCTCAAAATCCATATTGAGGATGGCAGCAACGGATCGAAAGTAAAGAAGGAGGAGGAAGAAAACACAACCCTTGCATCAAAGGGGCAACATAGGAAGAAGAAGAAAGATCTGTCTAAGATCAAGTGCTTTAGGTGTGGAGAAATGGGACATTATGCCACACAATGTCCTCTTAAGAAAAAGGATAAAGAGGAGAAGCAAGATCCTCAAGCCGGAGCTGCCAAGATTGAGGTAGAAGAAATCTAGAAACAAATGACACTGTTATTTTTCGTCCAAGTCCCAGGAAAAACCCAATGCAGGAATCGGTGTAGCAGATGAGGGTTTGATATTATTAAGCAGAATTTTCTGAATACAACTTGATGCCCAAATCTGGCTATCCACAGAGAATATGAATGACAGGGAACTAATGAGGATTGCCTCACACTGACACTGGAGATCTGGATATGACCCAACACTGAATTGGACAACCCCACGTTGCCTTTGAGCTGCCTCTGCGCAGATCTATGTCACTCTGGCTGGGGACTACGTCACCTCCTTCTGCTTGATCTTCTGCTAGTTGGATACTGATCTCTGGCCCTTCTGGTCTCCCACTTCGACACTGGATCTGACTGATCCTTAGCAAAATTGTGGATCTCCTCAAGGCTGCAGTGTTGCCTCTGCGTGGCACTGCGTTTCCGTGCATAGCTGCTACACTGCCTGTTCTGCGTACTGCCCTCTGCCTTCTCTGCAAAGTATTCCTGAATCAGGAAGAGACATTCCAACCAGAACTATCACTGCCCCTCACTGCAATCGAATCAACTCGATCAAATCCTCCGGTTGCTCTACGTTGCTCACTTGAGAAATTCGATCTCTAGACTCACTTGGTGTGTTTCTTCCAAATTCCCATCGATGTTTTCTTATAATCTTCTCGTGGGATAACCAACGACCTAGATTAAAACATAATCAACGACTTAGAACATATTGACTCTATCTCCGTTTTTTTCTAGAAGTTTCACACCCAGTTCTATTAATAGACTTTAATTATTTTAATTTCCTAAGTTTAGAGTTAGGCTCCCAATAAAAATAATTAATTATTTTAATAAAACCCCATCCAGGTGGAATTTCCCAAAATGATTTCTGGGTATTTTGGAATGCATGTGTCTAAGCCTCCCTGCAAAATTTGAGACTTAGAGCACATCCTATTCTACTAGAAATCAACACTCCCTCTTAGCGAGGAATGTGCTCTATAATACTTCCTGTTGAAGCACTACACTGACTCTGTAACATCTCCCTCTGTGCTGCTGATGTTTGACACTACTGCCCACCAACTACTGCGCTGCTGCATCTATGCTGCTGCTAACCCTACGTACTGCTGCCGGCTGCTACTGCACTCCAACTCTGTTGCTTGGTGCAACAGAAAAACGTCCAAACACTGAACTAAGTGTTCAGCATGATGCTTCTGATAATGAAAATCTGACTGCTGCTAGTTTTTGCAGTAACCCTCTGGAGCTGCTACGCTGTGCCTTTTTGCACTACTGCTAACCCTTCTTTGCGGTGCTAAGACTTTGCGCTCTCTAGCCACTGCGCTCTCACTTCAATACTCCTCTGCACCAACTGACACTGGTCCATCCTGAAACTGCTGATTTGGGCTCCCGTAGCAAGGTACTAATCCATGAGGTGGACTCCTCAAGGATCCTGCCCAACTGCAACTCTTATGAACTACAGTTCTAGATCACCCCAATTCTCCCTTGGAGAAATGTGGGCAATCATCGTGAACTCCTCCTCCTTGATCCTCGCGGTTGCAGCTCGCGGATCATGTTTTTCATCTTTGCCCTTCTTCTTGAGAGGACGCTACGTAGCATAGTGACCCATCTCACCACACTGGGAACACTTGATCTTTGAGACGTCTTTTTGGCTCCACTGCTGCTACTGCCCCTTAGATGCAATGGCTGCATTCTCATCCTCCTCCTTGGGCTTCGTCCTGTTGCTGCTGTCGCCATCAAGCTTGCACTTGACTAAGTCTCTCCTCATTTCTTCCTGGTGAAGAGATGCCCACATTCCTTCCCAGTCTGACAATTTCTCTCTACCCAGGATACTCTGGACAAAGACTTGCCATTCTTCGGAAACAAAATTCAGGGCCAATTCGACCATATCTATGGCCTCAAGTGCTGACCCTATAGCTGCTAGCTGATCTCGAACATCCTAAAGCTTTGATAGGAACGAATCTATGCGTTCTCCCTTTTGCATCCTTTGTAGAACGCATCTTTTCCTCCATGAACATCTTCCGCTGCTCGGAAGACCCCTGGTATAGTGTGGCCAATGCATCCCACATTTCCTTGGTAGTCCCTTTTCCAAAAATATGTGAGACAATGTGATCCCTCACTCTGCCGATGATCAGCCATTTGCCCTTTGCCATATTTTCCTTGAAGGCTTTCAACGGATCTGCATCTACAAGTTCAGCTACCGTACTATTGATGAAGGCCTTGAGCTCATGCTCATCCAAAGGGAAGGAAATCCTTGCCTTCCAGATTACATAGTTGGAGACACCCTCAAACCAATCCCGATCACGCAACCGAGTGGCTGCCATCTCTCCCAACCAAATGTCGAGTTGCTGCCTCTAACCCTTTGCGCAGTTGGCTCTACGCACTCCCTGCTGGGGTAAGCCAAATAAATCTCGATTTCGCTGCCTCTGCACGGGAAATTAGAATTTCTTGGGCAAGAAATCCCCTAACGTCAAAATTCCCTCTGTATGCTTTTTCTTCCTACTTCTGATGTTTTCTGCACTAGCAACTTCTGCTACAAGAAAACTGTGTCCCACCAGAAACTGGTCTGCGTTGAACTTGCTGCTCCCTCTGCTGCTAAAAAATTGCAAACTGGAAATTGTACATCATTGTCAACTCACTCAGAGAGAGATTCCCTTGCAAATCTTGTCCTCCTGGCTTGGATTGTGCAATCCCTTGGGGATTCGATCTGCTACCTATGCAGCGATTCGATCCCCCTCCTCTTCAACACTGAACTCTTCCGGACTACTCTCTTGCTTCACCTACGTTGCTATACAAGCTCTGACACCATGTGAAAATTCCTAAGCTTGGAATCCCTATTGCAACAAACTAATATTACATCTGCTACTTGATTAATCATGGAAGTTATTTACTGTGTTCTACAAGTAAAACTGAAGAAAATATACTACAAACTTCACTACATAAATAAACTGTGGAAAAATAAACGCAGAAACAAGATCTGAGCAAGAAGAAATCTAAACACACCTGACACCATTATTTTTGGACTAAGACCCCAGAAAAACCCAATGCAGGAAAACCGGTGCAACAGACGAGGGTTTGATATTATTAAGAAGAAGTTTCTAAATACAACTGGATGCCCAAATTTGGCTATCCACAGAGAATCTGACTGGCATAGAACTAGTGAGGATTACCTCACACTGACACTAGAGATTTGGATCTGACCCAACACTGAATTGGATAACCCCACGCTGCCTCTGCGTAGATTTGCGTCACTCTGGCTGGGGATTGCGTCACCTCCTTCTGTTGGATCTTCTGCTAGCCGGATGCTGATCTTTGGCCCTTCTGGTCTCACACCCCGACAATCTGGCACTGGATCTGACTGATCCTCAGTAAAATTGCAGATCTCCTCAAGGCTGCAGCTCTGCCTCTGTGTGGCACTGTGCTGCCCAACATAGTTGCTACACTGCCCCTTTGCCTTCTCTGCAAAGTATTCCCGGCTCAGGAAGAGATCTTCCAATCGAAACTATCACTGCCCCTCACTACAATCGAATCAACTCAATCAAATCCTCCGACTGCTCTGCGCTGCTCACTTGAGAAATTCGGTCTCTAGTCTCACTCGGTGTGTTTTGTCTAAATGCCCATCGAAGTCCTTCTTATAATCTTCTAGTTGGATAACCAACGACCCAGATTAAAACATAATCAACGACTTAGATCATATTGGCTCGATCTCCGTCTTTTTCTAGAAGTTTCACACCTAGTTCTATTAATTAACTTTAATTATTTTAATTTCCTAAGTTTAGACTTGGTCTCCCATTAAAAATAATTAATTATTTTAATCAAACACCTCCCATTAAAAATAATTAATTATTTTAATAAAACCCCATCCTGGTGGAATTTTCCAAAACAATTTCCGGGTATTTTGGAATGCATGTGTCTAAGCCTCTTTGCAAAATTTGAGATTTGAGCACATCTGATGCTACCAGAAATCAACAATTCTCTCTCTCTCTCTCTCTTTGTACTTTGTTGAAAAATTGAAGAAATCTAATAGAAGAAGAATCATTTGGGTTTTCCCCTTGTGGGTTTTTCTCTGGTCATTGGACCTACAACTCTTAGTGTCTCATATTTGTGCATGGTTGTCTTCATATGATCCTTAAATTTATGTTCTATCTACAATTGGTGATTTGAAAATTTGTGAAGAAGAAATCTGCATTCTAAGTATTTGTAACAGCATAGTACATTCAATTTTCTGCAAGGTACATTCAATTTTCTGCAAAATACATTCAACTTTCTGCAAAGTACATTCAGTTTTCTATGAAGTACATTAAGCTTTCTGCAAAGTACACTTAGTTCCATTCAGTTTTCTGCAAAGAACATTAAATTTCTTGCAAGTACATTCAGTTTTCTACATAGAACTTTAAAGTTTCTGCAATTTTTAAAAAAATTTATGCATAGAACTTTCAGATTTTAATACTGTCCCCACCAATGGTGTAATTCTGCTCCTGTGACTTGGTTGACACAAGCTCTGGAAATCTCCCCTAACCACATCACAAGGTAATCCAAAAATTGGGAACATTACAAGAGAGGGCCGAGATTTTCTCAAGGCCATGCAATTTACTAGAGGAGGTCTAGTTCTTCTAGGACACACGTGTGGGCCGAGAGAGGGTCGTACAATTTGCAAAAGGAAGGTCATGAGGTTTCCCTAGCTGATTTGATCAATAGAGGTGAAGATCGATTTGCCAGTGGAAGGCAAGCAGTAAATGTAATTTCTCATTAGTATATTTGCTAAAGATTAATAAAAAAACCCATATCTTGAACACTGGTTTCCTCGTCTTGGGGGTTTTCCAGGGAAATTTGTCCCAAAATATTTGCGTTATTTGTGTGATTGGTTTTTCGTATATCTCGTTGCATTTTAATTTGGTGAATGGTGTTGTTCATGTTTTTTTATTCATTATTTTAGCTGAAAATTTAATTGTGGTGTATAAGTAATCATAATAATTTACTGGGTTAATAACATGTAACACACCCCATCCTAATCCTCACCAAAACACCAGTTAAAGGAAGTTGGTTACTATTCTAACCCAAGATCCAAGGTGCCGTTATGGAAATTGGGTCTAAAAATTTCGATCTTTTTAGCGAACGTAAAACCTCAATTAGACATCATTGTTGCGACTGTCCCGTTAAGACAATTCCGATGATATAAAATTTTACTTAAATTCGACCTATGGATCAAAAGTTATGGCCAATTGAATTCAAACCAATCAGAGGACGCCAAGTCACCACTCCACCATGTGGTACCCTTGTGGTGCCTATGCAGCGACCTAACCAATCACTCAATGCCACTTGGCGCAAGCATATTCATTGCCGACCCATTCATGGGTTGGGGTATTACCATCCTCCACACAGACATACACGTAAGCACTACCAAGGCAACACGCGAGTCAAAAGCCAAAAGGATAATCATGATCAAAGGTCGGCTCATTACTTCGGTAACAAATACTGTGTCCATTGCATTTGGTCCGACCTTGACCTCATATGCATGTAAACTCCCAAGTCGGAGGTTGGCCCTGACCCCAACACAACTTTGTTCCACTGTGTTGGTCCCAACCCCGACTTCTGCTTGCTCGTCAAGCTGCGAGGTTGACCCTGACCACCACTCACTTAACAAAGCCGTAAGACTAGACCCGACCCCGACCTTGTCCACGAGGACTCGGTCACACCTCTCATCATGAGGGATAAAGAAAAAGGGCTAATGAACAACAAACCCTATAAGGCATATCCCTCACTTCATTTTCCTTTGCAGTATTATGCATTTTGCCTGCGAACAAGATAAGGAAATCCTACTGCGTTCACAACGACATCTTCCTATTGCGATAACGATAATCGCGACTTAACCTGGGCCGTATAAATCTCAGAGGCCCATACATGAACTTGTCGGCCATGATTGTTCTATAGCCACTTAGACTTGCGACAGACTTCGACCCTCAACCTTAGGGATTTGTGAAGCACATACTTGTGCTATCCCTCCTGAGCTTACAACCAGGTTTTCCCTTCTTGGTTTGCAGATGACAGGTGGTACCAAAAGGGCCATAAGGACGTTGACACACAACAAATCATTAGGAATCCCTTTTTAGAAGGTCAATCAGAGGGATCGACCATGGATGTGAATACATAAGTGATTAGACTAAGAGCCCAAGAGCATTTCATTCCTGCCTAGAGGTCTTGAGATCTTTCTTGAAAAATAGCAGGCACCATAAGCTAATAGAAATGATTAGGAATACATGGTGTCGAGAAGGGATACAAGAAGATTGGAATTCCACGAAAAAGGAGGATCCCCTTTCAAGTGCAACGATAAACCTGAGCCATATATGTAGGCACATGGGTAAATATAACATAAGCCTACAACCATCCCTTTGTCATGGATGCGAATTATAGGCATGTGCTATATCGATGATAGTCAAATGCTCTTTTTCATTGGCTTGGTGACTCTTTCAACACTCCTGCCACACGCCAAGGTGCAACCCAGGGCATATGCCAACCTTGCGAATGGTTATGCACACATGTACATGTAGTACCAACATGGAAAACAAAGATGCAACACTTGTGAAAGGCTTCCACATGACTTGGATATTAGCAGGGACACGTAAATGGTCTCCCGTGTTGAAAAGTGTAACTAGGTCGGTCCTCATATTGACTATGTAATTATGTATTTTATGTAAAGAAGAAGACAGATATTAAGATGTATTTTTGGTTGTACTTGCTTCATGGGTTTCATGAGCAAAATTTTATTATAGACTTATTCTTGATGTCTATTAGGGTTGTCTTCTAGTTACATTTGTAATTAAGTGTCTAGTAAATGAAGAGTCTAGTCATCAATATATGCTCCATACCTTGTCATGAACCTTGTCACAAATCCTTGAAGAAATGGCTATGGACAATCTTCATCAACACTAGAATATAAGCTTCAAATATCATGAAGAAATGCCTCATTAAATGCTGGAGTAAATACACTTCATGTCAGCCTATATATCAATATCTAAAGTCGGCCTACCCACTAGCCGAATGGTCGGCCTAAAGGCAGAGATGACACCCCTATATATACCCCAGTTCTGCGGATCAGTTGAAGATAGATTTGCGGTCACCTCAGGAGCTGCAGTGCGGATTTAGTTGCAGGAGCTGCAGTGTGGAATTAACTACAGGTACATTGCAGATTTCAGAGGAATAGAGGTGCAGATTCCAGAGATGGTTAAGTGCGTAGTTCGGGAGTTAAACACAGGCTTGTTAGTGCAGATATATCACAGCTAATTGCGGATTCTTCTAAAGGTGCAGACATTTCTATAATTAATGTAGAGTGCAGAAAAGACTAGTTCAGGAATAGGGCAAGTCTGATATATGTATATATTTGGATCAGGGTATATATGTATCAGTGATACATATGTGTGGACATACTTGTGATACATTTGTAGTATAAGTACAGGGTTAAGCACAACATAAAGTCTGGTTGAAGTATGATTGTGGATCTGTGGTGGAGTTTGGTTGAAGTACAATATGATGTAAAGCAGTATGGAAAAGGGAGGAAGGTAAATCTTTGATTTACCTTCCTACTCAAAGGTTCTACATCTCTATTGTATGCAAAGGATTAGAATGATCTAGCAAGCAATCAGAAGTATGTCAAGACAAACATAGAGACCGAGATCTCTAAGGATGGTGCAGATTAGTGTAAGCTAGTGTGCAGAAATGAAGGATCCGCGTTGGAGGAAAACAAAGAAGCATTGACAAGGTGTTGGAGGCATTCCTAGGTCAAGGGTTTGAGTCTTGGTCATGGTACTTGTCTTTTGAAGATCTATAAGAAGAATTATTTGCGGGTTTTCCTCTCCAAGAGGGAGAGGTTTTTCCTTGGCTCTAGGAGCCTAATTTTGTGTCTCGTGTATTTCGATAATTGACTTGATGAAAGACTAACTAAGATAAAGAAGACAAGACATAAGTAACTCAAGTAAGCTCACATGCAATTATCAAGAAGAGAATTTGAATTATTCACTAGCCCTACAAATTCTCAACATGAAATCAGAGCTAAGGTGCTAACGACAAAGGGCTATTTGACAAAGAGACACTCAAGGATCAAAAATTCAGTTTTCTAGAAAGCATCAAAGCAAAAGTCAAAGTCTACATTGTAAGGTCAAATCAATTTGCAAGAAAATCCTCAAGCCATCTCAAGAAGACTTTCACCCTTATTCAAGGAATCCACACATTGAGGAGGTAATCTTTAACATCAAAGATTCTTGATATTGAAGACATTGTTGGAAGACACATCATTAATCCTCACTCAACACTATTGAAGACATCTTCATTCTGAAGTAATCCTTGATCATCAAGGATCCAAGATCACCTACTTTGAAAGCAATCTATGAGGGAGTTCTTGCCATCATCTTCAATAAGGAAGCTGATAGAAGAAGAAAATCATCTACTCAAGTAAGTATCTCTATGACTTCATATGAATCTATCCAAATGTTTTCTTTGCAAAGAAAGCAACAAACTGGTTAGGGTTTCAGACTTTCCTGGATAGAAGACAAGGACAATGAAGTCATGCCAAATACATGAAGGGAGATATAAGAGCCCAAAGGATTCTTACAGAATCCATAAAAGACACTCTCATCTCCGATGTATCAAATCTAAAATCATCAAAAAGGAATATATGAGAAATTGGTGGAGCTATTCTCTGTGAGTACTGCAGGAGAAGAAATCTGAGATCAACTGTAGGAATTGGGAGAAGTAATGTTTGACATTGAGATGACTACAGTGGTGCTGAATGCTCTGCCAGAAGAATGGGGAAACCTCACTTCAAGTTTATAATGGGAAGAAAGAAGTCACACCATTCCATGATTTATGGTCTGTATGTAAAATAGAGGAAACAAGATTGAGAGCCAAAGGTGTTGCAGGATCAAGTAAAGGGAATCAAGTCTTTGCAGCCATGTCAAGGAAGAAAGGAGATTCGGTAAGTTTGGTCCTCAGAATAGTATGGACAAAGCACGATGCTTTGGATGTGATGAACTTGGGTATTATCAAATAGATTGTCCTAAATCTGAAAGGGACAAGAGAAATAGGGAATAAGCCCATATCTCAAAAATGAGGGAAGAACCTGATGCAAAGAAATCTAAGAAAGAAGAAGCGAGGGATCTCCTCTATGATTGACATCATCTTCTCCTTTAAGATATTTCTGTTGGTTGTAAAATAGTATTATAGGAAGCAATGTATATTATAGCATCATGATAAAAGCATGGTAGGATCTCTTGGTGAAGCAGCTCCGGGAAAACCTCTCTGATAACAACACTGATGGAAGGCAGTCATCAAGATCAAGGGTCTTCATGGAAACAAAATTATGGGATGTGATGACATATGAATGAAGCTGGTCAAGGGAATGAAGCTCTTCATTCTAGTAAAACTGCTACAGGATGACTTAAATGATAAAGGTATGAGGTATGTATATATTTATATGCTGACACTGGATGCTGTGAAGTCATGTCATATGGTTACAGGTAATAGACTTCCATATTTAGAAGTATGATATATGAAGGAGGATCTCTAGGTGCATTGACAGATGAAATCAACATAATATATCCTCATGGAATATGAGGTGGTTGTATATGAACTATAGATTGGAAAATTTGTAAGATCCTGGGAATGAAAAATGTGTAGAAAGGAAGAGATTATGAAATGCAACCATGTCAAGAGGCAGTTATCATTCGGAGGCCAAGAAGATGTGACTATGTGACTAGGAGATCTCCTGGGAGGATATGTAGACTCTGAAAGAAGTCTGGTAAAGAAGAAGACCCTTGACAAAACATATCACTAGATGTGTCAATCTGTATAAAGGATGCCGATGCCTACAGGAAGATGTCATCGTGAAAGATCATCACTGAGGTAACTTTTGTTTTAAAAGTTCATATGTATATGTTTATCTGGATGAATTTGTGCAGGGTTGCTAATCATGAGAAAGGATGTATGATCCTTGGAGATGATTCGAAGGAAAGCAACATGGCATAACGGTGGACCAGATGAGAAAGACTGATGAATCACTTTTGGATAGTGGACATGACTCGTGACTGAAAGTGATGGATGATCTGTGCCCTATGAAGCCAAAAGTTGAAGATTTCTCAATATCAAAATCCATGACATTGAGGGGAGGAATTCTTCATGAGTAGCTGGATTGCTGCTGCAGGACCCTGGTTGATAGGGAGCCTGGTGGTAAGTTTCTTGCTTGGAAGAAACTTGAAGTATGTCCTTCCTGTGTTGGGAGGGAGTGACGTATGTGATTCTCTATTATGTGTGTCATGCACTAGACCAGGACTAACAACCGTAAGTCTTAGTGAAGGCCATGTGAAGAGAATGGATAGACACATCATTCTGGTCTTGACCTGGAAGATAGAATGGAGGATTGGGTAATCATTTGGCATTCGATACTCTTTGAGAATGACATAGGGCATTCAAGATAAGAGTAGTCGAGGACCTATATCCTTTAAGTGTTGGCTACCTAAGAGAAGAATAGTCCAAGAAGGTCATACTCTGGGAACACCTAGGTGGGGTATGTACCTTGGAGAGACAATGACTATGGTGTCTATTTGTCATGTGTCTCGCCAACAGTGTAGCCCATTGTCTCGTTGAGAGATGGGGCTGTTAGTCAAGGCCTTGCACTAGGACAATGCTAGTTGATATGATGTTATACAGATGGGATTACCAATCCGATTCTTCTTATGAGATTCTTCAGTTTGAAAGTGACCATGTAGCTGTATGAATACCTCCCTAGTTAAGAGGGAGTGTTGAAAAGTGTAACTAGGTCGGTCTTCATATTGACTGTGTAATCATGTATTTTATGTAAAGAAGAAGACAAAGATAATAAAATGTATTTTTGGTTGTACTTGCTTCATGGGTTTCATGAGCAAGATTTTATTATAGACTTCTTCTTGATGTCTATTAGGGTTGTCTTCTAGTTACATTTGTAATTAAGTGTCTAGTATATGAAGAGTCTAGTCATCAATATATGCTCCAGACCTTGTCATGAACCTTGTCACAAATCCTTGAAGAAATGACTATGGACAACCTTCATCAATGTTGGAACATAAGCTTCAAATACCGTGAAGAAATGCCTCATTAAATGCTGGAGTAAATACACTTCATGTCGGCCTATATATCAGTATCTAAACTCGGCCTACCCACCAACTGAATGGTCGGCCTAAAGGCAGAGATGACACCACTATATATACCCCAGTTTTGCGGATTAGTTGAAGACAGGTTTGTGGTCACCTTAGGAGTTGTAGTGCGGATTTAGCTGCAGGAGCTGTAGTGCAGATTTAGTCGTAGAAGCTGCAGTGAGGAATTAACTGTAGGTACAGTGCGGATTTCAGAGGAATAGAGGTGCAGATTCCAGAGAAGGTTAAGTGCGTATTTCAGGAGATAAACACAACCTTGTTAGTGCAGATATATCACAATTGATTGCAGATTCTTCTGAAGAAGGTGCGGACATTTCTGTGATTAATGCACAGTGCAGAAAAGACTAGTTCAGGAATAGAGCAAGTCTGATATATGTATATATTCGGATCAGGGTATATATGTATCAGTGATACATATGTGTGGACATACTAGTGATACATCTATAGTATAAGTATAGGGTTAAGCACAACATAAAGTTTGGTTGAAGTATGATTGTAGATCTGTGTTAAAGTCTGGTTGAATTACACTATGATGCAAAGCAGTATTGAAAAGGGAGATTTACCTTCCTACTCAAAGGTTCTACATCTCTATTGTATGCAAAGGATTAGAATGATCTAGCAAGCAATCAGAAGTATCTCAAGACAAACATAGAGACCAAGATCTCTAAGGATGGTGCAGATCAGTGTAAGCTAGTGCAGAAATGAAGGATCACTTTTGGAGGTAAACAAAGAAGCATTGACAAGGTCTTGGAGGCATTCCTAGGTCAAGGGTTTGAGTCTTGGTCATGGTACTTGTCATTTGAAGATCTATAAGAAGAATTATATTGCGGGTTTTCCTCTCCAAGAGGGAGAGGTTTTGCCCTGGCTCTACAAGCCTCATTTTGTGTCTCGTGTATTTTGATAATTGACTTGATGAAAGACTAAGATAAAGAAGGCACGACATAAGTAACTCAAGTAAGCTCACAAGTAATTATCAAAAAGAGAATTTGAATTATTCACTAGCCCTACAAATTCTCAACATCTCGCAAACACGACATTCACCAAGTTAATCAACTTGACTATGACCAACCATTCAAGCAAAGGTTACCAAGATGTTCCAACATCAAGACAACATACTGGTTAGATCTCCTAGCCTTGAAGAATTTAATCATCAATGCCTACATAACAAAGATGAATCAAAGCATTAAATCCAGCCATACAAGCCCATGAGGCCATGCCTTAGACACCATATAAACATGTTATTATTTAGACCAAAGCAATCATATTAATGTGATATGATGAACTCACAACTAGGGTATCTACCCCATAAAGGACTTGAAATCATCATAATCTCAGTCCTGAAACAAAAAACTTCCACATTAGTCACTATTGCCTTCATGACCCATATCAATACAGGCTATTCCAATGCCTTGAGCTAGTAGTGAAAATATGCTAGTCGTATATGTAACAGTAAGAACAAAAACTGCATTCAATATATTCATATTTACACAGTTTCAACCAATAATGCAAACATGTATTCACTATCAGTGCAAACACATCACATTACTTATCTTGAAATATTTTAGGCAACTGAGTCTAGGACTACAACATCCACCCAACCATAGACAGTTGCAGCCAAGACTTGGAACTGTCAGCCCCAAGCCAGATTCCAAAGCTTTAGGTGGGGTGCTTTTGAGTATATTCAGTCGACCAACACAACTGAAACAAGATGTCACAAGGCCCTTGCTGCCTCCATCCACTAACTAAGTTTTTTATAACTCATACGGTTCAGAAATACATACAATCATGTCAACCTTTCACAATGGAGAGAATTCCAACTCACTTTCAGGAGAAGAGAGTCCAATGTGAGGAAGGTTCTGTTGAAATTTGGTACCGGAGGACAGGTGGTTCCCTAAGGCTTTGATCTTTGGCCTAGGGAAAAGTGTCCAAAAGAATTTAATTTTTCTCCTAAAGTGACTTTATAAAGTTATAAAGTCAAATCTAATTTAAAAGTGACTTTAAATGATAAAGTTACTAAAGTGACTTTATAAAGTTATAAAGTCAAATCTAATTTAAAAGTGACTTTAAGTGATAAAGTTACTAAAGTCTAATTTTAAAGTGATTTTAATAAAGTCAATGTAAAATTAGAAAGGAAAAGTGACTTTGGAAATAAATGACTAAGTGGGTCTTTATTAAAGTGGGGTGAATTAAAAAATAGAAAGTGAGATTTAAATGAGCATTTAATCTCGGCCCTAGATCTCAATCTATTTCAGCCATTGGATTTAGGGATTCCCCAAAAGTCACTTAGGGTTAGGTTAAAGGAGGAAAAGGAGGAAAAGGTCATTCATTCTTTCATGAGTAGATTGAGAGAAGGAGAGCAAGAGAGCAAGGGAGATTTCTGGGCAGTGAGGAGAAGGAGGCAGCAGCTTGGCACACATTCCAAGGTAGCGTTTCAGCAAGTCCGTACAACAGAGTTTGGTACACATTCCAAGGCAGTTTTTGGCACGATTTTCTAGAAGACCGTACAACAGCCTTTTGGCACGATTTCCAAGAGGCCGTATAGCAGTTTGGCTCAGTTTTCGAGGTAGCAGGGAGCCGTTCTATTTGGCACGAATTTATAGGCAGTCCGTACAGCAAGTGGCTGTCCTTTTGCACGGAAATCGAGGCAGATTCCATACAACAAGTTTCTGCTGTCTTTTTGGCACAAAAATCGAAATCTGTATAGCAGCATTTATTGCTGTTTTGCACAGAAATCGAGGTGGCCGTACAGCTGCATTTATTGCAGATTTTTGGGCACAAAAATCGAGGAAATCCGTACAGCATTTATTGTTGTTCCTGTTTTGCTGTTTCCACATTTTCCGAGGCGGTGGTTAAGCACGGAAAGCGAGATAAGTTGTAAAAGGTTACTTGCTGATTTTTTGCTGAATATTTCTCTCACTGTAAAAAGCATTTTCCAGAAATAAGAATGAGCTTTCGAACTGGTTTTCCCCAAGAGTTGTAGGGGGTTTTTCCAAGGTCATGTTGACCAAAAATATCTGTGTCAAAATGTGTGAATGAATGTTTTTATGCTTGCTGATTTTTAATTCTGCATTTTCCAGCATTCTGAAAAATTTCCAGAATTTGTGTTTTCAGAAAAATTTATTTTCCAGTTTGTTAAATGTATGGATATGGGAAAGGGCATTTAACTATTTTGGAGTAATAAGGTGAAAACTGAAAACCGGGGTGGGAAACTATAAATTTCTACATGGTATCGGAGCTTGAGCGCTGAAGAACAGCTTGGGACAGCAAGGAGGAAAATTACAGCCTGCTGATTTTTCACTCAGAAAATTCCAGCACGCTGATTTTTCACAAACAGCAGTTTTACCTTTACTACAGCAGTGCTATTTTTCAGTTTTAGGACAGCAGGATGTCTTTGGGACTGAGGGTGGAGGATAGATTGGATGGGCATTCCAATTACAGCATTTGGAAGGAGAGAATGCAGAGTATCTTTGAGGAGGCAGAAGTCTGGGACATTATGGTGCATACCACACAGAACCCTGTGAATGTGCCTACTGATGCTACTCAGTTGGCAGCATATAATAAAAAGAACAAGGGTAAGAGATTGATTCTAGACGGAATCAAAGACCATTGCATTCCTCATGTGAGAGGGAAGAGAAATGCTCATGAGATGTGGACAACATTGTCCAATCTCTACCAGAGTACCAATGAGAACCGGAAAATGGTCCTGAAGGAGAATCTGAAGACCATTAAGATGGGCAATGATAGTGCAGCTGGATATCTCACAAAGATTACTAATGTGAGAGATGAGTTGGCAGCGATTGGAGAGGCCATTCCACCCACTCAGTTGGTGCGAATCACATAGTGGAAATTTATAGAGCTTCAGCTTGAGTATATTCCACCGATGAGGAGGTTGCAGACAGTCTTACCAAAGCCTTACCATGGGGCAAGCATGTCTACTTCAGTGACAAGATGGGTGTGGTGAGGAACACCTTCCTCGGTAAGAGGGAGTGTTGAAATTTGGTACCGGAGGACAGGTGGTTCCCTAAGGCTTTGATCTTTGGCCTAGGAAAAAGTGTCCAAAAGAATTTAATTTTTCTCTTAAAGTGACTTTATAAAGTTATAAAGTCAAATCTAATTTAAAAGTGACTTTAAGTGATAAAGTTACTAAAGTCTAATTTTAAAGTGACTTTAAGTGATAAAGTTATTAAAGTCTAATTTTAAAGTGACTTTAATAAAGTCAATGTAAAATTAGAAAGGAAAAGTGACTTTGGAAATAAATGACTAAGTGGGTCTTTATTAAAGTGGGGTGAATTAAAAAACAGAAAGTGAGATTTAAATGAGCATTTAATCTCAGCCCTAGATCTCAATCTATTTCAGCCATTGGATTTAGGGATTCCCCAAAAGTCACTTAGGGTTAGGTTAAAGGAGGAAAAGGAGGAAAAGGTCATTCATTCTTTCATGAATAGATTGAGAGAAGGAGAGCAATAGAGCAAGGGAGATTTCTGGGCAGTGAGGAGAAGGAGGCATCAACTTGGCACACATTCCAAGGCAGCGTTTCAGCAAGTCCGTACAACAGAGTTTGGCACACATTCCAAGGCAGTTTTTGGCACGATTTTCTAGAAGACCGTACAACAGCCTTTTGGCACGATTTCCAAGAGGCCGTACAGCAGTTTGGCTCAGTTTTCGAGGCAGCATGGAGCTGTTCTATTTGGCACGAATTTCTAGGCAGACCGTACAACAAGTGGCTGTCCTTTTGCATGGAAATCGAGGCAGAATCCGTACAGCAAGTTTTTGCTGTCCTTTTGGCACAAAAATCGAAATCCGTACAGCAGCATTTATTGTTGTTTTGCAGAGAAATCGAGGTGGCCGTACAGCTGCATTTATTGCAGATTTCTGGGCACGAAAATCGAGGAAATCCGTACAGCATTTATTGCTGTTCCTGTTTTGCTGTTTGCACATTTTCCGAGGCAGTGGTTAAGCATGGAAAACGAGATAAGTTGTAAAAGTTTGCTTGCTGATTTTTTTGCTGAATATTTCTCTCACTGTAAAAAGCATTTTCCAGAAATAAGAAGGAGCTTTCGAACTGGTTTTCCCCAAGAGTTGTAGGGGGTTTTTCCAGGGTCATGTTGACCAAAAATATCTGTGTCAAAATGTGTGAATGACTGTTTTTACGCTTGCTGATTTTTAATTCTGCATTTTCCAGCATTCTGAAAAATTTCCAGAATTTGTGTTTTCAGCAAAATTTATTTTCCAGTTTGTTAAATGTATGGATATGGGAAAGGGCATTTAACTATTTTGGAGTAATAAGGTGAAAACTGAAAACCGGGGTGGGAAACTATAAATTTCTACAGGTTCTTTAGTAGTAAGTTGTTATTGGGCAAAAACATCACTTTCCCAGGTGGTTCCTTAGTGAGTCAAGCACCAGACCTTCAACCCCAAGGCAATTCCTGGTGGTTTAACAGTCCTCACAAGCACCTCTGCAGGTGGTTCGACAGTGATTGAAGCACCAGAGTTTCAATGCAGCTCTTGGTGGTTTAACAACGCTCACAAGCACCTTATTTATTCTTCTAAAATCTAACAGGTTCATCAATCCACAAGCTTCTAGTGGGTTCTCCAGCCTTACAGGGAAGCCATTCTTTTAAACAATTCACAGAGCAAACTTTAATCAGAAGGTTCCTCAGTTGTTGCTCTTTTTTTGGAGTCAATTCAACGCTAGAGACCACCTGATCTCTTTTTCAGTTCCGAGAGACCACAAGTTGTGTAGCAATCCTCCTTTGATAGCGCAACCCATGTTGCTCATAATTTTTTTTGTCCTTTTCTTGTTTAGAGTTTGTGTTGAAGGACACTTGGATCAGTCCTTCCCTTTTCAGTTGAATTCAATGCATAGTCAACACATTTAATTGTTGTCTACCAACCAGGATGGTTATTCCAAAAACAACCATTTCCTCAAACAATGGAATCTGTGTCCGTTCCTTAGTAATTTTTAAAGTGATTACAATTATTTACAAAAGAGAAAACTGTTAACCAGGGGATATCACATAACACCTTTTGGGTAGTGGAAATTTCACATGGTATCAGAGCTCATTACAATGTTGGGGTGTTTTTTTATTTCAGCGCTAGGGTTTCAAAAGAGAAATCAAAGGTTTCAACACACAGGTCAATTTTCTTTAGATCTATTGGGGTTATTGTTTGAGGGTTTCAAAAATGGCTTAAGCTGGTTTAAGGGATCAAGATAGAATTGATGGTGCATCAAACTTTGGTATCTAGGAATCTAGGATACTTTTGTTGCTAGAGGAGCATGGACTGAAGGAATATGCAGTGTCTAATGTTGTTGTACCGACAGATCCAATGCAATTAACAACCTCTCATAAGGAGGATGCCAAAGCTAGGTGTATTATCTAAGATGGGTTCAAAGATCATATCATACCCCATATTGCAGAGTTGGATACTTGCAAGAAGATGTGGGATGCCATCTCGAATCTTTTTCAGAGTGGAAATATGAATAGGAAATTGATCCTTAGAGAGAAGCTAAGAAACACCAGACAAAACAAGGGAGAAAGCATTGTTAGCTACCTTACTAGAGTTAGACAAGTTACAGACGAGTTAGCAGGTGTCAGAGAAAAAGTGGAAGATGAATAGGTCGTGAGAATTGTGCTGAATGGGTTCTGAAAGCATTGGGACATCCTTGTCTAGATGATTATTGGAAGACAAGACCTTCCTAGTTAGGATTGTCTTTGGAGTCATTTCACTTAAGATGAGCTTAGGAAGAGCTATGTCATTGCAGGTAGTCGTAATGGTCAGAAGGGTGAGGATGACGAGAACATTGCTCTTGTAGGAAAGGGAAAACCCAAGAAAGGCTCAAGCAAAGGATCTAACCCCAAGGGAGAAAAGGAGAAGAAAGACATGAGTAAAATCAAGTGTTTTGGCTGTCATCAACATGGACACTATGTCAACCAATGTCTTAGTAGGAAGAAAGGCGGAAACAAGAAGAAGCAACATACAACAACTTCAACAGACATTGATGAACTATCTTCAACAATTGAGGAGTTTGCTCTCATTGCCTGCCTATCTAGCTCAACCACCACAGGTGCTTGGTACATCGATAGTTGGGCCTCATGTCACATGACAACAGTTAGAGAGTATTTCTCCAGCTGCAAAGCAGAGGAGATTGTGAAATTTTTTGAATTTACTAAACAGAATCCCAACTGTTAAATTCTTGATTTACTTATCCTACTTACATAAGTTATTAATCTGAAAATTTCAGCATTAACATCGAAGTAAATACATTAACAACCTACAGATGCAAATCTAAACTGAATAACATGCTCAATGACAAAGTGACACACAACAGATCTGGGTACCAAACTGGTTAACCCGATAGAAATAAAAGAACTGCTACTATACCTCTGTTATGGAGACAAAAAAACTGACTGATTTACAACCCTCAAACGAGATTCACAGAACTCAGCCCTTTTTAGTCTTTAGAAACCCCAGCGCTGCTCTGAAGCCCTTTGCGTTAGCCCTGATGGCCTGCGTCAGCCCGTGCGCTGGTCAGGAAGGGCCTGTGTCACCCCAGACTGGGTTATGCTGCCCCTGAGCTGCCTTGGCTGGGCCTGCGTCAGCCTTGCTGGCCTCTTGCTGCCCCTGCGCTGCCCTTTTTAGGCTTGCTTCAAGCTTGTGTAGCGCCTGATGCCTCTGCACTGCCCCAGCTGGGCTCTTCGCTGAGCTGTGTAGCTACTGCCTCTACGTTGTCTCGGTCTGCTGCTTCTCTGCTTTTGTTGCACTCTTGGCCTGGGATCAAACCATCCCTCTTGCCAATACTGCCCCTCGCTGCAGCTGAAACACTTTTGAAATTCTTAGCAAACCACGCCCTAGAATTCCAGCTTAGTTTCAGTGCTCTGCCACTGTGCTCTTCTTATACTTTTCTCGTTGAAACATCAACGACCGTGATGTAATCTTGAATCGACGGCTAAGATTAGAAGATGCTTCATCGGTATGACTTAAGTCATTTTCATTACATGTTTAATTTAATTACCTTTAATCTTTTAATTTTCCTATGTTAGACTTAGGGTCCTTAATTAAAAAGATTAATTAATTAAATATCTCTTAAATAGGATGGAATTTCTTAAATTGCTTTCTGGGTCTTGGAGATCTCATGTACTCTAGTCCCTCCACAAAGTTTTGGAGCTAGAGCAAATCCGATGCTACCTCAACACCCCAAATCTCAACACTCCCTCTTAGCGAGGAATGTACTCTAGCACAACACTTCACCCCGAAGTTCTGCACTGATCTCTGGTGTGGGTCTCTGCGCTGATGCTTGGCCCCGCCGCTTCTTCATCATCACAATACCGTCGCTCTTCTCGTATTGGCCGCCCATGACGCCGCCATCGCTAATCGCCACTACTACATTTGTAGTTCAACTCCTCTCAATCCGTCGCATCGTGTTGCCAATCGGCCGCATCGCAACTCGCCTGCCGAGATTAAGCAACCGAAGTATGCCCTCGCCAAATGTTTGGATGTGACAATTCAAATACGCATCTAACCACCGAAGCTCCATAGGCTACCGCTTCTCCGTGCCGTCATCCGGAGGTCAGCCGTGACCGCCGCAACTCTCGAACTCGTGTAGGCAAATCCCTCTCTGCATGCTTGTTAGGCTTAGCATCGCTGCAAGCAAGTACCGTCTCTACGCTCGTCGGGTCATGTCAACCCCTCTGCGCCGCTCGTGCATCCGGTTGACCGTGTCAGCTTCCTTCAAAGATCTAGCTCCGCTCTGCTCCATCTGTGATTCTCTGCACCCACTGCTCCACTTGTCTCGCTATCGTATTACGACTCCCGTAGCTCGTATGTGATCCATGAGTTGGCGTACTCAAGGATCCTGCCCACCATTCTGTAGCTGCTCTATAGATCAAGATCACCCCACTTTCGTGGTTCATGATTGCTCATGGCTACGTCATCTTCGAAGCCATCGTCTACTACAACAACCTTGGAGCTAGAAGATTCCTTGTCCTTTTTCTTCTGAGGACAATTGTTAGCGAAATGTCCTAGTTCGCCTAACTGGAAACACTTGATTTTCGACAGATCGCTTCTTTCTCCCTCGCTGCCTCTTTGATGCCAAGGCCGCATCTTCCTCTTCTTTCTTCTTCACTTTGCTTGAACCAATGCTGTACTGTCTTTTGGTCATCCGACAGATTTCCTCTTGTCGAAAGATGGCCCACATGTTGTCCCAGTTGGGAAGGTCCGCTCTGCAAAAGAGACTTTGGACAAAAGTTTCCTAGTCCTCTGTGACTGCATTGAGAGTAGTCCTCACAATGACATCGTCATCTACCTTGACCCCCATGCCAATTAGCTGATCTTGGATCGATTGTAGTCTGGATAGAAAAGGGTTGATCTCCTTTCCCTTGGCCATCATCAATAACCTCAGCTGGTTCTCTAGAAGCATCTTTCTCTAGATGGATCTTCCTTCATACATTGTGGTTAGAGCTACCCACATCTCATGAGCCGTTGCCTTCTCGGCTATGTGTGGAACCACATGATCTTTGACCTCGTCCATAATGAAGCGCTTGGCATGTGCTGCTGCTTCTTCATGCTTCTCCTGGAGCTTCGCATCGGTCGGTGTAGCCAAGACTTTCTCTGCATGCTCCCTCAAGCCGTATGCCTCCATGACTACCAGGATTCTAGCCTTCCAGATTGCAAAGTTGGACATGCCGTCCAACCTATCTTGATCACATAGTCCATGTGGTGCCATTTGCTAGAAGTTTTGTCAGAACGAATCCTCCTCTCTATGCTATAGACTCGGATCTAGGGTCCTGGCAAGACAGGCACCCTCAACTCCCTCTAACAACTGACTCCCTCTCTTGGAAGTCTGCCAAACAAAACGAATCAGCTCTCTTTGATCCTCTGATCGATCTACAGATCCCTTTGGCAAGAAATCTTTTGAGAAGCTGTTCTCCTCCCGCTCTTCGTCAACTTAGCTTAGGCTAAATTCTGCACTGATAGAATTTTCACCCCACCAACAACTGCTGAAGGTCTGCAGCTCAGCTTCCGGTTCTCGGCACCTTGCACAACAATCAGCCTTTGGACTGCGTCACCTTGGCTGGCCTCTACATGAGCAGACTCATCCAATGTAGCCTTTGCACAATGACGACGTAGCGCAGGCTGCTCCTGCATCCCTTTGGGTGGCTCTGTGCTGCCTCTGCGTCACCCAGTAAGGACTATGTCAACCCTCTGCTGCCTCTGCTGCCCTCTCTGGGTCATTTGCTGCTAATGTTGTTGCTTTCTCTGCTGCTTTCTACAACACAAATTCTTCAGCCTTCTTGCTGGAGACTCAGCTAGATCTGCAATGGCTCTGATACCATGTGAAAATTTCTGAATTTACTAAACAGAAACCCTACTGTTAAATTCTTGATTACTTCTCCTACTTACATAAGTTATTAATCTGAAAAATTCAGCATTAACATCGAAGTAAATACATTAGCAACCTACACATGCAAATCTAAACTGAATAACATGGTCAATGACAAAGTGACACACAAGGATTTTCTGGACAACTGTCCCCGGAAAAACCCAATCGCTCTGATACCATGTGAAAATTTCTGAATTTACTATACAAAAACCCTACTGTTAAATTCTTGATTTACTTCTCCTACTTACGTAAGTTATTAATCTGAAAATTTCAACATTAACATCGAAGTAAATACATTATCAACCTACATGTGCAGATCTAAACTGAATAACATGGTCAATGACAAAGTGACACACAAGGATTTTCTGGACAACTGTGCCCGGAAAAACCCAATGCAGGAAAACTAGTCATTTGACTGTTGGAGGGTTTTTATTATTAAGCAGAATCTAAGTACAACAGATTTGGGCACCAAACTGGTTAACCTAACAGAGAAATAAAAGAACTGCAGTTATACCTTTGCTCTCGAGACAGGAAAACTGACTGATTCACACCCTCAAACGGGATTTACAGAACTCAACCCTTTTCAGTATTCAGAAACCCCAACGCTGCTTTGAAGCCCTTTGCGTCAGCCCTGATGGTCTGCGTCAGCCCCTGCACTGCTCAGGAAGGGCCTCTGTCACCCCAGATTGGGTTATGCTGCCCCTGAGCTGCCTTGGCTGGGCCTACATTAGCCCTGCTGGCCTCCTGCTGCCCCTGCACTACCCTTTCTGGGCTTGTGTCAGGCCTGTGTAGCTCCTGATGCCTTTGCACTGCCCCAGCTAGGCTCTTATCTCAGTTGCGTAGCTGCTGCCTCTGCATTGTCTCGGTCTGCTGATTTTCTGCCTTTGTTGCAGTCTTGGCCTAGGAATAAAATTATCCCTCTTGCCAATACTCCCCCTTGCTGCAGCTGAAACACTGCAGATTGGGTTTAGATTCTAGAAGCAACAAGTTTTAGATTGAGCTCCAAAGGCATTGGTTAGAAACAACAATAGAAAAGATATGGGAGAGATATGGCATAGGAGATGGATCATATCCATCATGGAGCACTTAAAGTTGCTCAAAGAAATGGTGATAGGTATTCCAGAGGTGAGTACAGAGCACAATGGCATAAGTAAAGAGTGTGTACTTGGAAAATTTTCAAAACCAACATTTCCAAGGAGTGACAATAGAGCCAAGGGTGTTTTATAGTTGATAAATTATGATATTTATGGTCCCTTGTCCACATGATCTCTTAGGGGTTATGAATATTTCGTGACCTTCATTGATGATTTCTCCAAGAAGACTTGGATATACTTCTTGAAGACAAAAGATGAAGTCGTCAGTGGATTCAAAGAGTTTAAGGCTCTTTTGTAGAACTCGACAGAAAATAATATAATGGTACTGTTGTCACCTAAGGTGCACAAATAAATGCGGACAAAGTCCTCAATCCCACAAGGTGTGGTCGTCAAGGTGCAACACTCAGAGAAGGGGCTATTACCTATTCCCAACTCTCTTTGTTTAAGCTCTCTCCTAGCTAAGCTATGGGGGATAGTCCCTAAATATGATTACTAAAGAAAACATATTGAAGGCAACAAGTTCTAGGAGACAAAGGGCAAGGAAATTATCATTCAATATAACTTGAATTAAAGATTGATTAGCAAGTATGACTATTAATGAGCAAGTATTAATGGGATAGATTCGATTAAATCTATACGACATCCAATGAGATAAAATATGAGAGACCAATGCCTTTAAAACAGTGCTCAAATAAAGTTACAATACTTGCAAAATAAGAAAATGATGCTTCAAGTTACAATATAGGCAATGCTGCAAGACAAGTGTTAGTGGAACGATATCACAGTATTAAAATATAAGCAATAGAAAGACTTACAAGGCAGTTGAAACCTATGCTTGTACTTTTAAGAGGAATGCTCAATTAAGATAGAGTTAATATCATTGAATGAATGAGCAAGTAATTGAAATGACAAGTACAAGAGCACTACAATGTAATACTTGCAAGTAAAGTAAAATGCTCACAATTCAACTTTTACAATGAAAAAATTGAAGATGAGACAATGTTGTGTGAGTCTGTGAGACGAAGTGGTCTTGGTAAATTGTAATTATATGCCTGATCTATGTTGAAACTTCCCCTCAATTTCTCAAAACTTGGTAAGGAATGAGGTGTTTTGAAAGAAGGCTAAGATGAGGAGGCGCTTATTCCATCATTAACGATACCTACCTAGACTTCAAGACAAGCCATGTGCCTTCATTCCTACAAGGGCCAATGTGAGCCTCTGGAGGGCTAGGACCTCGCATAGGGAGACCAAGCCCCAAATGGAGGCCCACCTGCAATCCTGCATAAGATCCAATGCATCCCCTTGCCCTCCAATACAAATAATCATCAGAATAATCAAGTAAAAGAGCTTACAAGTCATAGAACCAATGGGGCACTTCATGGTGGCATGCCCTTCCATAGTGGGCTTTGGCTTGTACAAGTGTTCCCAAGCTCAATAAGGGGGTTAATCAAGGACCCTATTAGGTGGTTTCAACCTTTAAAGGGGGGTGACATGTCCATGGTACAAGGGTAGCTAGAATAAGGGAAGCCTACACCTGGGTATATGAGTTTAGGAGGGAGCAAATCGTGGTACATGAGTTACCTCGACCTTTGTATTTCCACCCTTGTTCATATGCCTTTTGCCTTTAATTGATTTTTCTTCATAATTGTTTGAGGCTCCAGGGGAATGAGAGCATGATGTGTAGGATGAGTCAGTAGGTACTCCGTTTTGAGATGGGATATTTCATTTCCCACCAGGGGTTGGGACAATCATGGGTTCCTTAATGATGTAGGGGGCTCATCTAGGGCCCATAGGAATCAGGGTGATGGCCATGGATAAGAGGTAGAGCTCATGTTGGCTTTTTCCCATGTGCTAAATTTGTATGTCACGACCATCTTTTGCATTTTGTGGTACATTTCCTGATGAGAGTGGCCAAATTATGCTTTTTTCTTTTCTTTTTAGCTACATCAACCTCCAGGGCATCGTTCTAGGCCCTACCCAAGGTGTGGACAAGGGGAGGGGAAGGCTAACCCTATGTGGACCCAGTGGACACATGTGGACCTGGATGGGAAAAGAGATTAAAGGGGCTAAAATGAGTGGAAGGGAGTGATTTATATGGTGTCGAGAAGCGGAACCATGCAGACAAAATTGAGATTTCCCATGTAGTGACAACACTAAAGCTAATGGCTAATAAAGGAGATCCCATGGGACTAGGGTACAAGGCTAACCATGTAATCGGGTAGTGGAGACAAGAGTACAAATGTAGCCCACTCTTTCTGCCGAATCCCCCCACCAATCGATGCCCAAAAGTGCCCATGACAAGTAAGGAAAATTACTCAACTATATTATTGAAAAGCCATACCTTTGGGGTCAGGAGGCCCACCTTCAAACATACAATCTTAACAAGTGGGCGAGGGACCACATGGCTGGCTCAAGTGGCAGAGATTAATCTCTCAAGAAATATATGCATGTGATGCAAGTGAGATGATGTATCTATCCAAGGATAATAGTGTTGGTTGTGAATATGAAAGTGGGGAACACGACAACATTTGTGACACTATAATCTTATGATATTACTTGATCATTGTTGAGATGTGCTCTGCAATGTTAGAAAAAGCTAAATGGAATCCTTGGATTTAAGACTTTATAATGGCACATTCTAGCTATTTGGTGGCTGTAAGGGGTTGCTGGCTGCCAGCTGAGGACCATTAAGGAGAAATTTTTTCCCCTATACATACTACCCATAGGTGGTGGGTAATAGGGCATATCAAGTTGGGTGAGGTTTCAGTGTGAAACTAGGAGGATTTCAACAACAGTGATTGAAAAGATTTTTTCCGGGGTTTATTCTTCATCTAAGAGACTTATAGCTTTTGAGTTTCAGAGGGAGGTTTTGTTGGCCGAGTTATTATGTAGAGAGGGCTGAGATTTTCTCTAGGCCATGAAGGTGCCGTACGATTTGCTAGAGTCGCCCGAGTTCTGTTGATAAGTGTTTGTCATTGATGTCAACCCAAGCAGCACCAGGAGCTACCCTGATCTTCCATGGAAAATTTGACATGGAATTCATGGAACCTTGTGTCAAGATCTTTCTAGATAGATTCTCCTCGACGAGTTGTTTTTGTTGATATATGGTATGCCCTGTGGTTCTTTTTGGTTTGAGAGAAAATTGAGTTTAAAGTTGAAGACCCAGTTTTGTGGGCTAAAACCCCAGGGGGTAGAGGCATGACACCTTATTCACCAAGGTTGTCAATATAGGACAAGGATTCTCACTGTAATCTCACCACGTATAAGTTGAATAATTTCAAGAATCAAAGACAATAAATCAATCATTGACTTAATACATTCATGTGTCACCTGCAAGCACACCAAAAAGGGGTTAGTACATTAATTCCTTAAGGATACGTCACTAATAAAAAATAATTTAATTCAATAAGTATTAATAAAAATACTATGAAGAATATTAAAGTGATTCACTTACCTTAAAATAAAAAGATACATATTTTAAAATATATTTAGAATTACCCCTTCAACGTACATTAAGAAGAACACCCAACGGTCAAATGATTTATTATTTAGATAAGAAAATAAATTTCCTTTATTCCAACGTCTAACTTAAGAAGCCCTCCCAATGTCCTCTAACGACTCATCTTTAGAAGCCCTTTAAAATGTCTATAAAAAGACACCTAAAATATAATCAAAGACATGAACCTTAATGAATATCTTGAGTAGATAACTCTGAAATTATACGACCCTTGTGGAGCCAGCGAAAAATCTCAAGGATTTCAAATGACAACGTTTTTTCACTGAATTTTGGTTGCGGTTTTGTTTCTGCCCTCACGTTACAGCTGCTGGGGATTCATTCATTTTGCTACGGATTTCAGAATTGGGCCTCCAATTAGGACTTCATGACTTGGATTCAGTTTAAGTATATCTTCTCTGAAAGTCTAAAGGTCAAGCGAAGATTTGCAGCATGGAAATTGGACTTCAAACTAAAGTCAACTTGCTTCAGATGCATTGAATATCTCTGTGGATAACTCTGATCTCCATGGTTTGCTCAAGGACTGTTGTATCATTTGCGGCTAATCACCATCAAGTTCTGTAAGGCTTGAAACGGTTATCCATTCATCTGATGGTTGAAAAATTTAGTTAGTGATTGATGCAATAAGTCAATTCCTTCTTGCTATAGTATTGGAATTAACATGAGACTGATGCAGCAGTGAAAAGTCTTACAATTGGAAGGAATCTCTCTGGACATCACCATTAAAGTGAAAAAATGAAGCAATGATTGGGGACTGCCCACAAGGAACTCATCATCTACAGCAGTATCCCATTTGAAGCAGTAAGTTGGATCTCTGGCCTATAGTTTAAATCTGATTTTATGTCTAGTTAAGGTTTGTTTCAATTTTTTTTTAGGTTTGGCATGTTAAAAGCTTATCTAGGGATATTATCAAGGATTATGGTAGATCACTGTCTTGAGAACTATGTCACGATTTGTTTAGGACAGTTAGGATAATAGGTTATGTCTGGTTAGGGTTATAGCTCTTGATAGGTCTGTTAGGAATATATATATATATATATATATATATATATATATATATATATATATATGTCATTAGTGTCAAGCAGTAGTGTAAAACAGGAAAGGTGCCTACATTCTGAGGTAGAAGAGAGTCACCTTGCAGCAGTAAGGCCTTTATCAGTGATTGACAGGTAGAAGTCTTGCTACAGTTTGGGAAGTTTGAAACTCTGACTACAGTGGCAGGCTTTTGTGGTAAAGCTCTTTTGTGATTTCTATTGGTCACTTGTTAGATCAACAAGAGTTCTAGTCTAGGTAGTAAAGTGTCCTGTAGGTCTGTTCAGTTCTAGGCTGATGGTAAAGTTGGTAAACAATTCAAGAGACAACATATGGTGCAATAAGCTGACATCAGGTACGTAACATTGTCATTTCATTTACAACCCTTGCATGTTCATTGTTTTGTGCTAGCAAGTATTTTGCAGGAAAAATGTAAGTAAAGGGTACTTTGTTTTTGCTTTAGGATTGGGTTTCGTTTGGGCAATTTGCACACAGGTAGATGAATATTAACGGACAACACCAAGCAAGCATTCAAGAGTCTGAAGTGTCAAATCAATATCTCTTAAAGGAAGCATTGCAACGAGACATTCTTTGAAGACATAACAACTATCATCAACTGCTGTCCATATATTGTGAAGCATTGTCAATGTCAAAAGTCAAATCATTGTAACTAAGTACGAGAGCCCATCTTGTAAAAGAGTCAAAATTTCCTAGAGTTGTAAAAGAGTCAAATTGCCTAGAGTTGTAAAGGCATTATTGGGGAGAATCTATTGTATTATCAAGTTTGTCGGGATAAGGGTAGGTCCTTGTATTGTCTATCATTTGTTGTAACTCATTGTAACATGGATCATTGTCCCTGGTATGGGAGCCCACATCTTTTATTCTTTTTTTTTTAATAAGGTGGTAGGGTGGTGCTAGGCTATTGAATGAAGTCACCTACAGGTTGGGCCCTGTAAACACTTCAGGGTGGTAGGGTGGTGCTAGGGTGACTTGTGGCTCACTTGGGTGTTGGGGCATCCTTTCAGCTGACTGTTGATAAAACCAGGGCGTTGGGGCATCCTTCCAGTGGGAGCTGGGGAAGAATGCTTTTCTAGAGTTCTAGGAAGTTGTAGCTTTCTTTTCAATTGGGGCTGAAGATTAAAGAACTTATTAGAAAAGCGTTCGGTAGTTTTTGACCCAAAGGGGGTTTTCCACCTAAAATCTTGTGCCTGCTGTCTCTATTTTTGCATTGTTGTTTACTTCTCTTACTGAACAATAAGATAATAACTGAAGATTAACTAATGCTCTGAAAAAGATTATTAAAGTGCTAATTGCTAAGAAACACTGATTCACTCCCCCTCTCAATATTTCCAACAAGTTCTTCTAGGTCGCACGTGTGGGCCAAGAGAGGGCCGTACCATCTGTAGAAGGAAGTCTGTGGGGGTTTCCTAGCTGATTTGATCATCGGAGGTGAAGATCGATTTGCCAGTGTAAGGCAAGCAATAAATGTAATTTCTCATAAGTAGATTTGTTGAAGATTAATAATTAGACCTTCATCCTGAAAACTGGTTTTCCACATCTTGGGATTTTTCCAGGGACACTTGTCCAAAAATATGTGTCATTTGTGTGAATGGTTTCTCGTATATTCCATTGCATTTTAATTTGGTGAATGGTGCTGTTCATGTTTTCAAGTGAAGATCCAACAATTAGCCAAGTAACTTCTATGCATGGAGGAAATCCGATACTTCAATTAAATCAAGAAATCGCCACAAATAGGATAAAGGGAAATCAGATGACAATAACTTCTTATCGACACCCAAATCATAAAAGCAGGCTTTTCAACCAATCTACAAATCCATATCACTAAGACTAGAAACAAGTGACTAGTGTTCCCGTGAATATCGATGTCACCATAATCCAGTCTCGTGATAACAATTCATCCAAAGTATCCAATAACCGCTAGACTCCATAGAAGATTGCTTTAAAATGGTCAGATCCCTTCTTAGTTCGACAAATTTGTTTATCGCTCAGATGATCCTATCATATTTTATCATTGAAGATGACAACTTGAAGATTTCCGAAAGATGTGAATAGATTAGAAGACAAAGGAACAAATGGCATGCCTTGTCAACAATAAGCTTTGTGGACAAAGCTTTTCTGAAGAGGAAGGAAATGTTATCAATATAATATATTAAAATAAAATAAATAATATAAATAATAATAATAATCATAATAATGATAAATTAAATAATAATTAGTTATTGAAGTGACATGTCCCAAAGGACATGACTATTCGTGAAGGGGCACCTCACCTAGTATATAAGCAAGACCCTCATTTGTAACCAACATATTCTTCATTCATACATTTATACAATATATCCTTTATTCCTAAAATGATTCTTTTACTGTATTCCAAATATCTTGGACTATTTGACATGAGTATACGAACTTTGTTCGCTACATTTATCAACCCTCTTTATTAATGTGATGCAACACTCTAAACTTGTGACACTATTGACTACCTAGTACTAGGACCTATTAATGAACACTGATATGACAATTACAATACATTTATCATGTCATTGAAGGTTGCAATATTGAAAATTTATCTTATAAACTTTGATTATCACTTGTATTAATTTCCTTTAAAATTGATTGGCATAGAATTGAAGTGAGGAAAAGATTACTTTTCCATATTTGTTTGGAAGATATCATTTTATTGTCCAGAATTCTGAATAATGATTGCTTGATCAAATTTTCCAATTAATGGATGCAATTTATTTGTTAGGCATATGAAGAATTCAATGTTGATGCAGCTAAAAGGTCCTTGAGCAACAATGAATGATGAAAGTTGCAGATGATTGAAAAAGAAATTGATTGACATACATGGTGCGAGATTTAATTCTTAATTATTGTCCTAAGGAGAAATGTAGGCATTGCTCTCAGTGAGGGAAAGTATTTAATGCTATTCGCTAGGGTTTATTAATATTGGAGTGATCAACACTAAATGAATATTACATAGAATAATAATGAAGAGTTACACTGAAGAAGTGTTTTCCTTGAGAGGAATCTTTTGAATTATTTATATCAGTAACTATAGGAACAATTATTTACATCAGATATTTAAAGCTGCCATCCTATGCGTGAATTCCTCTCCATGGCATGCACGTCAATGTTTGTGTAGTGGGATTGTTTATTGTTGAATATACGACTTTATTTTGTTACTAAATCATTGTAAACTAAAAGCTGGAATGTGCAAATGTACATTTTTCATGGAATAAATTGTCTTTTTCTGTTTTTTCGTCAAACCTACTGTTATTTCTAAGAATTTTAGCTGATGGAGAAAATGAATAATTGATGTCAACTTGCAAAAGAAATTCATTGAAAGGGTCCCACTTCTTTGACAGAGACATTAGAAATCAGAAATCAGAAATCAATTATAAATCAGGATTGTATGGTGATTCCTTCCACAAGTTATGGGCTATAAAAGGCTACATGGAGCAAATCTCTTTCTTTCATCATCCATCATCTTCGGGACAACCCTTGCATACCAACGTTTTCATTACTATTGTACTCCTTTTCATAACAAGTATAACAAAAAGTATTACAAATTACAACTAGCCCAAAAAGGTTGGGTACCACAAGCAGCCTGCTTGCATGGGTGAAATGGACCTCGAGGGGCAAACCATTAATATAATCACTCTGATTGGGCTAAGATTTCACAGCAGGGGGTGCTATTATGTCAAAGTCATAGAGGGATTACACTCGACCCAAATTGCTTATGACTTGGGGGAAATTGAATGTTGGTGGGTGGCCTAACATGCCACTATTTTCACTACTGAAAAATAGCCCCATTGACAAATTTCTTCTATGTCCACCTACATATCTGATTTCAGAGATCAAAGAGTGACTTGGAGATTTCATAGTTCTACATCTAGTCCTGGGACAGAGAAAGATGTGAGACAATATACATTCATTGAGTTTTGTTGATACTGGTCAAGTTTTAGCAGATATGCCTCACTATATCATTTCAAAATTGTTTGTCATCTTATAAGCCTTTGGTTCTACTGTTTGTGTGAATACTTTTTGCAAGTGGTCATAATTTTGATTTCATTTTGGTGTTGTGTCAATCTCAATATTCTACTTTATTTTTACGTTGAAACCTATTAATACTAATAAAACACTATACCAATAACATCAGTACGCTATATTGCATTTGCAAACACATCATTGTTCATACGTCTATGACATGTATATCACTACACTATACTGCTTCTCTGTTTACACTAAATTTCCTTAAAACTGTACAGGGCATTTAATTTTTACCTGAGATCTACTAGGGTTGATTGACATATCTACATTTAGAAGTTCCATATTTAAGATTTTGCAGATGGATAACTAGCTTTGCAGAGTATTTTACTGTAAATAGATTGCTAGGATTTTTTGCTTTCTAATTTGTCCATATGATATTATTCATGATTTTGTTGTTTTCTTTCCAGATGTTTGTTGGTGTGGCTGCAGCTCGTGTTAGGGATCTTTTTGCTCGCGCAAGGCAGTATGCACCTTCCATTATATTCATTGATGAAATTGATGCTATTGGTGCCAAACGTGGCGGACCTGATGTTGGTGGGGTGAGCATTTGGATTTGGACTTCTAGTAGGAAAATTAGAAGTACTAGTCCATGTTCATGGCTAAGTAAGACAACCGTGCTATTTACGAATGAGAAAAGAAAGATCCCATTTTTTACATTGCACTTTAAAACGAAGTCTCTTTCTATTAAAAAAATATACTGGATTATATCATTCCAGGTTTCAATCTTGTAAATTTTTGCAGGGATTATTTATCTTTGTTGATGCCTGTAAATTTTTTTATAATGTTGGTTTCACAAAAATTTAACTTCGGTACCACTCTTTTAATTCCTCAGCGATTACACAGACATCTTTAGCAGCTTAACAGGCCCTCAAACACGTGCCTCAATTGTAATAAAATAAAAAAGGTACTGAAATCTGACCTATAGTAATCTGACACTAATGCAATCTATGAAAATAAATGAAAGGAGATGTAAAGGGTGACTAGGTATTATGCTGAAGATAAGTGCCTGCATAATCAAAACAAAATGGTTTAATTCGTTTTTGAGCATAACAAAAAAACATACCAGCATGGCTTTGGTACTTATCTTTAGACTGAGAAGAGTCGTGAAACAAATTGCCATGGGACATATTCACAATCCAGAAATACGAATTTGTAGATGAATGCAAACCTTGAACTAGGCTAATGATATGACAAGAAACCATAGTGATGGATTAAATGTGTCTCAAAATGTGAAGCTCTAATATGATACAACAGGAAAAGTTTTGTCTCTAACTAGGTCAAAGGAAAAGAAGTATACTGGTTCTGTTACCACACAATAGAGCTAGGATGCTAGGAGGGGTACCTAAAGGACAACTACTATACCTAAAGGACAACTACTATACCAAATGGCAACAATGGGCAAGGACCCACTGTCACCTCAGTCAATGTCCTCTGCTCTCTAAAAATTCTCACCGATGGGGGTGTTGAGAAATGTAACTAGTTTCAGTCTTCATACTTGTTGCACTCATTTCAATATGCATTCTATGTAACAAACAAGAAAAGAAAATAAATAGTTATTATTATCAAAGCATGCGTTTCATGCTCATTATTGATGGTCTTCTAGGTAAAAGCATGTTCTTCGTGCTTCTAGGTTTGTTAGGTCTTAGGATTTATTGTCATGAGTCAGAGTCAACATCATATTTACAAGACCCTTCTCGGAAAATTGTAATTATAAAAAGAATTATTTTTGAGCCTAGAAAGTCCTGGAAACTCCTAAAGTACAAGTCAGCCTAAAGGAGGGAATTCGACCACTTAAGAAGGCTATATAAAGAAGTAGTCCGATCTCATTTGGAAGCACTCACTCAACAAGTTAGATATCACAAGAAGAAGTTTGATCTGTAGCTGAGAGAAGCAGAAAAGGAGAGCGAAGGTCTGGGAGAAGAAAGTACAGAAATATCTTGTTTTTGGGCTCCATTTCTCTCACATGTGCGAAATTATAGGGTTTTTAGGCTGCAAGAAGAGGCCGAAATTGCAGGACTAAGTTGCAGTAGGACGAAGTGCAACATCTTGTAGCTGGAAGGAAGGATACTATGTCTAGACCTCACTGATCTTAGGAGCTGTCTTGCTCCAGGAAGGTCTCAAGAGGAGGATGATCTAGGATTTCCTTGGAAGTTGCAAGACCAAAATTGCATGGTCGAAGTTGCACGCTGAGTAGTAGTATTGAAGCTGGAGGTCGAAGTTGCAGTGTGTAGCAATTTGGTGCAGAATCAAGGAAGGCTAGAAGAAGGGCTGACTTGGTACTTGGAGAAGGACTTGGTCTAGGGTCTGGGTCTTTGTATCTCATTTGAAGCATATTCTAAGAAGAAAAGGGTTTCTGGGTTTTTCCCTTCGAGGGGTTTTCCTTTGGTTGAGAGCCTAAGATCTGTGTCTTCTATTATTGCTATTATTGTTTTTGATATTGTTTGATGAAAAGATCTAACTAAATAACATAAAGAAGTTAAATAACATTCACAAGAAAATATCAAGGTTAAGGAAAATAAGATTAATAACTGCCGCTATCCATTTTCCAACATGGTATCAGAGGTAAGGTGAACAAGGTAGGAAACTGAAAGGACCCTAGGAGGTACTTGTTTAGGGGGAGGGAAAAGGAAACTCTCCTAGAAAGACAAAAGAAGACTTTGAGAAGGATTGAAGACTCATTTGTAGAAGACCTAGAATTAGGGTTTCTACCAATGTGGAAAAAGTCGATGTTGGGAATAAATCAACAAGGGTCCGTAAATTGAAAAAGTTGTTGAAGTCGGGAGGTTTTTGAAAAAATCGGCAAAAACTCAACAAAGTTTAAAAAGTACAAAAATATTCATTTTATAAAACAATTTTTAGCATCTAAAGTATCAACAACATCAAATAAATGCATTGCCATATAAATATGAAAAGAAAGATAATATATAAAATGTACAAGAAGTCTAGTGCTACATGGCATATCAAAAGTGAATCAAGTCTTGAATCTTGAGTCCTGAATCAGTATGAACTTTGAAGAGTCAAAATATCAACAAAATATATAATAAATGCATATCATCATCATGAGTCATCTACATGTCATAAACTAATTAGTCACCCAGTTCCTCTGTCCATTTTACGGGAATAGGCAATGGCTTTGGCTTTTCCTCTAGAGGAAGAAGGCCTTGCCCCTAGGGCTACAAATGGACTTTGTCGTCATCTAGAAGCAAAAATAGGTGGTCGCCTCTATCCTTTGTTGTTGCCCATCCTAGATGGTGTCACCTCCTCCTCTTGTTCTTGCTCCTCCTCCTATACCTCTCTCTCCCTTGCTGCTGCTACCTCCTCCAGCTATAGTGCCTTCGGATCCACCTCACAAAAGTAGTAAATCTCCTCCTCTTAGGTAGTGACAAACACCTCCTCTCTCCATAGGCATGAATCATAAAGGTTAGAGTGCAAAATGACCAGAAAAATCGACCTTTTCCTAACTTATATATGGCCCTGTTGTCGCACAGATTGTCAAGGCACCGCGACAACGACTCAGATTGGGGGCTGTCACCTTTAGCCCCAATCTTTCTATTTAAGCTATCTCCTTGCAAGCTAAGGGAGGTAGACTCTATCATAAATGAGGATGATAAATCCAGGAGACACAGCTAAAACATCAAATATTTGATAGAAATGAACGAGATTCCACAGATCTAAATTAGATTTTACGTTTAAGACCAGTGCCTTATGGAGTAAGACAAAATCTCGTTATACAATTATAAACAAGTAAGTGATGATTAACTGTTGCTTATTAAAACACGATTGATCACAATGATATTTAATTGAAAACGTCACAACCATGAATAACTTGAACTCAATAATATGAGAATGCCAGATGCTTGCAAAATTTCCGAAATTTAAAATATTCCAATATAACCTAGTTCGAAAATTAAAATGATCCACAGTCAAACTTTAGATAAAAAAAATTTAGCGCATTTGACTATAGAAAATTTGAATTTTTTTTTTATTTTTAGAATTTTGAAATTTTTAGAAATTTTTTTTTAGAATTTTTGGAACTTTTTTATTTTTTATTTTATTTTTATTATTTTTTGAATCTAAAATAAAAAATCTAAATCTAGGTTACAAATTAAATCTAAATTCCAAAGTTAAATCTAAAATTAAAATAAAACTAAAATCTAAATTAAAACCAAATATTTAAAACTAAAACAACTCTAAATCTAATTTTAAAACAAAGGCTAACTAAATTAAAATCTAAAACTACATAACCAAGTTAGAATCATACTAAATTAAATCTAAATTAAAAAAAAAAAGAACAAGCCCTACGACTAATTGATGTTGACCACACTTTGTCAACGAACCCATAGCAGTACACCCCCATTTTTTCAAATGGGACTTATCATGTTCAAGGCTCGTGTCATCCAGATTTCATCGTCGATCGACAGTTTTTATAATGATGTAAACCCATTCTGCATGTTGTGATGTAAATGATCTAAGTAAGACAGTCAATGTATGTAACAACCTAGGTAAGCTTAGTATGTTGTTGATGACTTCCATCCTAGGAGGTTTTTTGTCTCACTGATTCACGTAAGTGATCGGCAGAGTTTTTCCCTCCAGCCTCACCCCAAAGCTAGGGTGGATTTTATCATCAGTATACTAAGTGAGTCCTAGTGTTCTATCGAGTCCTTGTAAAAGTAGTTTGAACTACTTGGTCTACTAGATCATGTTTTGAGTCGCAGAATTGGGTATTTATTTGAGGGTCTATACGAATGGGTTTTCCCCCCTTCATGTATGTAAATGTATTATCTCATGTAAAAGAGGGTTGGAAAAATAATTATAATCCCCTCTTGGTCAATTAATTAAATTTTCTGGTCAATTAATTAATAAAATCTTAAACCAGAAATTTAATTAATTTAGGGTCCTAAGTTAGGATTAAATCTTTAAAGGCAAAATTTGTGGGTCCTTGGAAAATGATTTTGAAAGCCCCAGGCCAAGGGAATATTGAGAATTTTAAAAAATATTGGACCCTTGGGCCTTGGTGGTTAAGTCAAGGTCAAAATTTTGGGGTAATTAACTCAAAAATAATACTTTTGAGTTAATTAAAATTGAATTAAATGATAAATTCGTTTTTCCCCAAAATTTTAATTTCAACGCTCCGGATTAAAAGATAATTAAATCTTTTGGACGATTGAGATTATTTTGACGAGGATCATCCAAACTAGCCGTTAGAGATCTTGTCCTATAAATTTAGAGGTCTTTCTCATTCTTGAGTCATCCGATCTCAGGATCGTGCACTTGTTCTTAGAAGCTCTTGTAAATTTTGGAGTAATAAAGCATAAAGACTTTGGGGTTACAAATTTTGATGTTCCTTCTCGGATCTATGTGGTGAATTGTCTCTAAACTCTACTACTTTGTTTCTTGCATTTTATGGTTGATGGCCTTCATGGATTAATCTGCATACAGGTATCTTGTGCAGTTTTCTGGGTTTATAAAATAACATTCTGATTTTTCTGCAAAGGTCTCATGTTGTTTTCTTAAATCTCTATCGATCTAAGATTCAGATCTAAGTGTGCAGGGAATTTTTTTTAAAGATTGAGCGTCTGGGGAAGTCTTTGGTTGGACCAACCGACTCCCAAGAAACATAAATCTGATAAGCTCTTTATTTGTTAAATTTTGGGTCTATCTTACGATATTTGTGATTTTGCAGGGTTTCAAAGGCTTGTGCCTCTCACTAAAACTTTAAATCTCTGAAAATTGTGCTAAAACGGATTCAGATCTGACCATGAGGGTTTTAAATTTGTAAACTAGTTTGTATATTTGTAAATTTTTCAAGTCTGTAAGGGTTTATTCGTTTCTTGGTGTGTGTATCTTCATATCTGACTAATTGTTGCAGGTTACAGGTTCAATCGGAAATTTTTTTTTAGATCTAAGGCAGATCTAGCCTCCAAAGGCCAGATCTGGCCTCAGAAACCCCACTGTGGGCAAATCTGGGCGTTATTTTTAAAGGAGCATGAAATCTGGGCATAAATGAAGAAATTTTAAAATCTGAGGTTAATGTATTTGTGCGTACTGGGTTTTCTTTTGCAAACTGCTGTCATTTCACTTCATATACATCTGCATAAGGCGTCCTCTTTGCTGTTGATCCGTCTATGCTCTCTTCCAGCCAAATCGCCCTCCTTTATTCGCTGCATATCCCCCTCTATCCATTTTCCGTTGCCTTCCCTTATTTCCTTGCCATCCTCTGCCCTTTCTTCGACCACCTGCAAAACGATAGCTGAAGCATACATTACGTTCTCCTGCAAATCCGTCAACCCTTCTTGCCCCTTCCTTTCTCTGCGTTCAAACCCTCATTTTTCTTCATGTCCATTACCTGAGCCGCTTACATACACTTCTCCACCGCCCAAACCCGCACAACAATTTCCCATTGTTACGTCGCTCCTCCGTCTGCAACCTTATCTCACACTGTCAAGCTCGCTGCACTGTCCAACCTTCATCCCTGATCTTTCCGTCGACCTTCATCGTGCCACTGTTCGACTTCATCGTTATGATCCATCGACCAGCTCTTCACGCCATCTTCCAAACTTGTCGTTGCCGTCCAACCCGCCGTCCGTCGTGCTCCTCGACCTGCAGCTGCATAAAAACGAAACACACATTAAAATTTTCAAAGCCCTCGTGTATATGGTCGATTTCATGTATAGTCTTCGTTCAGTTTTGGTTTTTTTCGATTTTTCGTTTGTTTCGATATCTAGTTTTATTTAGATTGTAAATTTTTTTTTATGTTTTTTTTTTTAATACGATTTTGTTTGTCAACATCAATTAGTCGTAGGGCTTGTTCTTTTTTTTTTAAATTTATATTTAATTTAGTATGATTCTAACTTGGTTATGTAGTTTTAGATTTTAATTTAGTTAGCCTTTGTTTTAAAATTAGATTTAGAGTTGTTTTAGTTTTAAATATTTGGTTTTAATTTAGATTTTAGTTTTATTTTAAATTTTAGATTTAACTTTGGAATTTAGATTTAATTTGTAACCTAGATTTAGATTTTTAATTTTAGATTCAAAAAATAATAAAAATAAAATAAAAAATAAAAAAGTTCCAAAAATTCTAAATTTTTTTTTTTCTAAAAATTTCAAAATTCTAAAAAAAAAAAATTTCAAATTTTCTATAGTCGAATGCGCTAAATTTTTTTTATCTAAAGTTTGACTGTGGATCATTTTAAATTTCGAACTGGGTTATATTGGAATATTTTAAATTTCGGAAATTTTGCAAGCATCTGACATTCTCATATTATTGAGTTCAAGTTATTCATGGTTGTGACGTTTTCAATTAAATATCATTGTGATCAATCGTGTTTTAATAAGCAGCAGTTAATCATCACTTGTTTATAATTGTATAACGAGATTTTGTTTGACTCCATAAGGCACTGGTCTTAAACGTAAAATCTAATTTAGATCTGTGGAATCTCGTTCATTTCTATCAAATATTTGATGTTTTAGCTGTGTCTCCTGGATTTATCATCCTCATTTATGATAGGGTCTACCTCCCTTAGCTTGCAAGGAGATAGCTTAAATAGAGAGATTGGGGCTAAAGGTGACAACCCCCAATCTGAGCCGTTGTCGCGGTGCCTTGACAATCTGTGCGACAACATTTTTTGGCGCCGTTGCCGGGTATAGAGTTTTTCTGTCCTTGGTCTTAACGACATTTTATAATCTTCAAATCTTCTTTCGCCATTCATTAGCCTGTCACAAGGGATCACATTTCCTGGCGACTTTTCATCTCTTCATATTTTCATCGTCTTATCTTTCGTCATATCACTAATCATTCCATCATCGTATCTTTAGCACCTGGACATTTCGGTTGGCTTCTTGTTTGGGTGGCGACTCCACTTATTCATCTTTTTATTCCCTGACAAGAATCCCCCCTGATATCCATCTGCGATCTCTCGATTATTTCTTTTATTTTAGAATTAGTTTCATGTTCAAGTGGCGACTCCAATTCTTTCATTTCTTACAAAGGTTCTTGCTAAAAAAGTTCGCTTCTTGAGGACCTTTTGACTATTCTTGAACACGGATCTATTTCTTAATTTTTAAGCAGGTCATCATGGATGACACCTTTCATGACATGCCGGAAGAGGCCACTACAAAATTGTCTTTTTTCTCAGGTGGTGATCCAGGCACTGCTCTATTACATCTAAGGACGGTCAACCTTTTTATACATAAATATTGTCGTCCTTCACAATATAATCATGAAGATGTCAAGATACGTGTCTTTGGCTATTCTTTAAAAGGTGATGCTATCGATTGGTTTCGAAATTGTCCTGAGGAGTATTGTTTACAAGACATCATCAATGCTTTTAGAGATAAATATATAGAACAAGATGACTCAGATAGTGAAATTGATTTTGTAGAAGATTCAGCTATCAGCAGGAGTTTTCCAGACAATTCTCAGGACGAATCCACTTGTACCACAATAGCACAAACCCATGATAGTGGTGAAACAGAAACAAGTTGTCAAACTAGTGTTGATAACGATAAGAATCTTGTTAGCGAATTGATTCAGATGGTTAAGGACATACAACTAAATCAAGCTCAGGTAATCAAGAATATGGAGGCCAACCAGGCTCAAATCATTAAGAATATGGAACTTAATCAAGAAAAAATAATAGCGGATCATGCCAGGGAAATTGGTTCTATGCAGAACAGATTAAAGGTCATGGAATTTAATCACTCCAGTCAAATAATTGCCATGGAAGAAAAACATGTTAAGGAAGTGATGATTATGGAAACAAATCACAAAAAAGAGATGAACTGTATGCAAAATTTCTTCATGGCCATGAAAGCGGATAATGATAAAATGATTCAAAACATGGAAGCTAACCAGATCAATCTTCAAAATCGGATAAATACCTTAGAAGAAAGTCATGCACAGGAAATAAATGTCATGGAAAACAGGTTAAAAATGATGGAAGTTAATCATTCTAATCAGATGTCTCTTCAACACAATTTGTCAACTATTGAAGAAAGGCATGCTAGGGAGATGAGTTCCATACAGAAGAAGTTAGAAAAAATGGAACGATCACACATGCAAGATTTCCAACCCAGGTCAAATTTATCAACAGATCAGAGGCCTCCCAGTTTGCTGAAGCAATTTCCATCTCATCACACGGAGGTCACTTTTCCCATTAAGGAAGAGTTAACTATGGCTACAAAGGATGTTGAAAAAGACCAAGCTTATGTGTCACCATTGACAGAGTATATTCAAAATAAGATTGGTTGCGCTCCAGGTTCATCAAAGGTTTTGTACAAGGAATTTCAAGATAAGGACAAGAAATCTACAGTAGTCTCATTGCTGACATCACAACCCACTCAGACGAAGAGAAAGAAGAAGAAAGGAAGAAGTAAGCGGTTTGATTCGTCTGATGGTCGAGAGCAGCTTGACATTCGGATAAGACAAAGTCCTACATTATGCAAGATCGGCCATGGCACATCTGAAAAGCAGCCTACAGACTTGCCTGAAAGCAGGCAAATGCTCAGCATACACTATATTGAGCACATCTGATGCCACAGGGCATCCTCTGTATTGTATCTCTAACCTTACACCTTGTTATTTCAGCATTTCATTTTGTAGTTAGAGTAGATTTACTTTTCATGTTAAATAGAATAATAAATAAAAGAAGAGCTTCTATTTTTCATGAGCTTAATGTTATATGATGATATTTGGATGGACGCTACTTATGTAATCTTATGTCTTGCTTGGATGCAGATTCTGGATTCTCACATTCCTTCAATGAAGCAACGTGTCCCCAAGTAGAGCCAGATGTTGACCACACTTTGTCAACGACCCCATAGCAGTACACCCCCATTTTTTCAAATGGGACTTATCATGTTCAAGGCTCGTGTCATCCAGATTTCATCGTCGATCGACAGTTTTTATAATGATGTAAACCCATTCTGCATGTTATGATGTAAATGATCTAAGTAAGACAGTCAATGTATGTAACAACCTAGGTAAGCCTAGTATGTTGTTGATGACTTCCATCCTAGGAGGTTTTTTGTCTCACTGATTCACGTAAGTGATCGGCATAGTTTTTCCCTCCAGCCTCACCCCAAAGTTAGGGTGGATTTTATCATCAGTATACTAAGTGAGTCCTAGTGTTCTATTGAGTCCTTGTAAAAGTAGTTTGAACTACTTGGTCTACTAGATTATGTTTTGAGTCGCAGAATTGGGTATTTATTTGAGGGTCTATACGAATAGGTTTTCCCCCCTTCATGTATGTAAATGTATTATCTCATGTAAAAGAGGGTTGGAAAAATAATTATAATCCCCTCTTGGTCAATTAATTATATTTTCTGGTCAATTAATTAATAAAATCTTAAACCAGAAATTTAATTAATTTAGGGTCCTAAATTAGGATTAAATCTTTAAAGGCAAAATTTGTGGGTCCTTGGAAAATGATTTTGAAAGCCCCAGGCCAAGGGAATATTGCGAATTTTAAGAAATATTGGACCCTTGGGCCTTGGTGGTTAAGTCAAGGTCAAAATTTTGGGGTAATTAACTCAAAAATAATACTTTTGAGTTAATTAAAATTGAATTAAATGATAAATTCGTTTTTCCCCAAAATTTTAATTTCAACGCTCCGGATTAAAAGATAATTAAATCTTTTGGACGGTTGAGATTATTTTGACAAGGATCATCCAAACTAGCCGTTAGAGATCTAGTCCTATAAATTTAGAGGTCTTTGTCATTCTTGAATGATCCGATCTCAGGATCGTGCACTTGCTCTTAGAAGCTCTTGTAAACTTTTTTTTGAGGAATAAAGCAAAGACTTTGGGGTTACAAATCTGGATGTTCCTTCTCAGATCTATGTGGTGAATTCTCTCTAAACTCTGCTACTTGGTTTCTTGCATTTTATGGTTGATGGCCTTCATGGATTAATCTGCATATAGGTATCTTATGCGGTTTTCTGGGTTTATAAAATAACATTTTGATTTTTTTAAGGGTCTCATGTTGTTTTCTTAAATCTCTATCAGTCTAAAGTTCAGATCTAAGTGTGCAGGGAATTTTTTTTTAAGATTGGGCGTCTGGGGAAGTCTTCGGTTGGACCAGCCGACTCTCAATAAGCATAAATCTGATAAGCTCTTTATTTGTTAAATTTCGGGTCTATCTTACGATATTTGTGATTTTGCAGGGTTTCGAAGGCTTGTGCCTCTCACTAAAACTTTAAATCTCTGAAAATTGTGCTAAAACGGATTCACCATGAGGGTTTTAAATTTGTAAACTAGTTTGTATATTTGTAAATTTTTCAAGTTTGTAAGGGTTTATTCGTTTTTTGGTGTGTGTATCTTCAGATCTGACTGATTGTTGCAGGTTACAGGTTCAATCGGAATTTTTTTTTTAGATCTAAGGCAAATCTAGCCTCCAAAGGCCAGATCTGGCCTCAGAAAGCCCACTGTGGGCAAATCTGGGCGTTATTTTTAAAGGAGCATGAAATCTTGGCATAAATGAAGAAATTTTAAAATCTGAGGTTAATGTATTTGTGCGTACTGGGTTTTCTTTTGCAAACTGCTGTCATTTCACTTCATATACATCTGCATAAGGCGTCCTCTCTGCTGTTGATCCGTCTATGCTCTCTTCCAGCCAAATCGCCCTCCTTTATTCGCTGCATATCCCCCTCTATCCATTTTCCGTTGCCTTCCCTTATTTCCTTGCCATCCTCTGCCCTTTCTTCGACCACCTGCAAAACGATAGCTGAAGCATACATTACGTTCTCCTGCAAATCCGTCAACCCTTCTTGCCCCTTCCTTTCTCTGCGTTCAAACCCTCATTTTTCTTCACGTCCATTACCTGAGCCGCTTACATACACTTCTCCACCGCCCAAACCCGCACAACAATTTCCCATTGTTACGTCGCTCCTCCATCTGCAACCTTATCTCACGCTGTCAAGCTCGCTGCATTGTCCAACCTTCATCCCTGATCTTTCCGTCGACCTTCATCGTGCCACTGTTCGAGTTCATTGTTCAGATCCATCGACCAGCTCTTCACGCCATCTTCCAAACTTGTCGTTGCCGTCCAATCCGCCGTCCGTCGTGCTCCTCGACCTGCAATTGCATAAAAACGAAACACACATTAAAATTTTCAAAGCCCTCGTGTATATGGTCGATTTCATGTATAGTCTTCGTTCAGTTTTGGTTTTTTTCGATTTTTCGTTTGTTTCGATATCTAGTTTTATTTAGATTGTAAATTTTTTTTTATGTTTTTTTTTAAATACGATTTTGTTTGTCGACAGGCCCAACACCTCACTCACAAGTTTTCGGAAAAACTCCTAATGTTAATCTGAGTTTTACGATTCAATCCCGAGTTTTTCATTTTTGAAAAAATCATGAAAAACTCGACCAATAACATTGGCAAGTTGAAAAATCACGACTTCTTGATGTTATCCCAATTTTATCGGGACTTTTTCCACAGTGGTTTCTACTCAAGAAGATCAAGACTGCATCAAAGGAAAAGTACAAGAAGGGTGTTGATCTCTCTTGAAAGAAGATCTATTTGGAAAGCATCTTCAAAGAAGGCATCGAGGATCATGGAAGTTGTTGTTGGAAGAATCTCAGGAAATATATTTCAAAAACATTGTTGAAGACTCTTCAAGGATCTTGAAGGCATCAAGAAGGTTGAAGAGTCAAGACATCAACAAGGAGAATCTTGATCCCAAGTAAGTAACATATTATTACATCATGTCTGAATCTTCAAGTCATATGGGTTCTTTCTATAAGGAGAGCAATGAGCTTGTTGGGGCATCAAACTAGCTAGTGTGGAAGAAAATAATTGACTTGATACTCACAGAACAAGAAGTAATGGAATATGTTACTTGGGAAATCACTGAACCAAGCAAGGATGTTAAAATTGGACAACTAGGTCCAAAATCCGGGTTGGGTTGCTCAGATGACGATCCCAATATTTTTATTGGATTCCTCTTTCGGAGAGGTGTAAGATTGATCTAAAGATCATCTCGATCGGATGAGCAGAACATGTACTTTGAATTTATTCCACTTATGTGCTAGGTCGACCTGGAATAAAATATAGACTTGAATGTCTTAAAGGACGTGTCACACACCCCCAAAGATTCCTATATATTGGAGAGACTTAGAGTTCATTTGACACACTTTTTTTGTGGAGGAATTCTCTCTCTCTGGATAGCATTGGAGCTGCGTAATATATGGACTACTCTGGGGTGATGTGTGACACGCTTGGCTGAATGACCTATTGGAGACTTTGCTGGTAGAAGCATCCTGTCGATCACCGTAATGCCACCATTTATCATCTCTGTTTTTGCTTGTCTTCTATCGATCTATTAGTATGTTCTATCTTCTCAGTATTGTGCCCTAATCTGAAATGGCATAGAACATATGCAGAAATTTACATGGTATCAGAGTTAGGAGAAGACAATGCCCAGCTTATGAAACTAGGGCAGCGGAATATGGGTTATTCTAAGAATGCCGTGAGCCTCAGAAAAGCTGTGTGGTAGGCCGCAGGCCATACCACCACAACAAATATCAGCGTATATATATATATATATATATATATATATTTTAAATTACTGAAGGTAACAGCGTAGGGCAACATATGTGGAGAATACGCATATCGTACCCCAATCTGGGCTGTCATAAAACACGTTGCACACGAGTATGTTGCGGATGCTACTCATGGGCACTAGGGGAAGCACATTATCCCGCGGACGGGGATCATCTCATCGCATCACGGACGGGGAGGCACCTCATCTCACAGGTTGAATATGATTGAAGCCAAGTGGCTTAAGGTGCCGAATCTGTCGGGTCGAAGGCCAGTTGCATAGTGGTTATGAAGGGCTGAAAATCGTTGAAATCACGTGGAAATTTTCCGTATGTGAGCATCGTTGGGATCGTTGGATTCAGTGGACAAACTCCACGTAAAATAGATATAAATAAATCAAGTCGGTTGAATTTCATCTGTTGTGAGACGGAGGAGCAACGATTGGTTATCACCCAAATCCACCTATGTGTTGAATTGTGTTTGAATGTTGATCAGAGTATTATAGTGCGCATGGAGAAATGCGACATATAAGTGATCTAAGTGATTCGATTTTTGCCTGGAAACAAAGTTTTCTTTTCATCTGAGGATTACGTAGGAAAATAGTTGAAGCATGCAGGTTATTGTTACGTGTAACTGGGCGGCTTTTGTAACCATCCAACAAGAATTCGCAGTAGTATACACAAAAAGGAATCGTCAATCAAATTTGTTTTGAAAGGGTCGATTCTTCTTGCCACTCTCAGGCCGAGTTTCTTTGCTAATTGTTGGCCGAGTTTAGCTTCTATATTTGAGACGAAATGCCAAAGGAAGAGAGTTGGTTTCCTTCTGCGTAATTTTGGAGTCTAGCCTGAGTTTATAATTGTTGGAGTGAGTTGTACAGGGACGAAAATCATCATTCGCTAGTTGTACGTGTTTCTTTGAGTCAACACCTTCTGCGTCGGGGTTTATTTTACTCATATAAATCACCAAGCCATCATTTTTTGGGCTATTATCATTCGAATCGAGTTGTTGTGTCTTAACTCTTGGGCACTTCGGGACAGTGGATAGCGATATATGTCTACTAGACTCTTGTTGGGCATGTGGCTGGAAGTTGTTGGTTCTTCTTCTCATTCATCTGTGCATGCCACTTGTGGTTAAGCTTGTGTGTACAAGGATGTTGAATGGGATTGTCCAAGCTTAAGGCCTAAGTTCCATACTACTGGTGTAGTTGAACTTTATGCTGCATGGGAGCCATTCTGAGCTGAATATCTTTTGGTGCCAAGTGTATTGATTGCTTTCAAACAATCCGGGTGCCTCTACAAACTATCTCTGCTAGAATAAGTTGCTATTTCCTTTAATGTAACCACTTATTATGAGAGTTGAAAACTCAATGCAGCAGTATAATTCTTGTTTGAATATTGTGAATGTCATGAAAATTTGGGAACGAATGCCTTAGTATTGCCGGATATTGTTTGAAGGTAGCACGTTGAGTGTTGTGGTAGGCCACAGGCCATACCACAACAACAAGCCTTGTTTGGGCCAATTTTTTGGCCTTTTTTTTACCCTCAGCATGAAGGAAGAATGTCCTTTCTAGCCTATGAAGTTAAGGAAGCTTAAGGTAGAGCAATTTTTTTTTGTGCCCTTTTATAAAGGCTGAGAAAAAGATGAGTCTCCTTAGGGATCGTCACCGCAAATTGCAGGCAGTTATCACAGTTTCTTTATTGTGTGCTCATTTTGTATTGATCTCACTCCTGGGGTAGCCACTGGTCCAAACCGAAGTTGGACATAGATCCTTGATTCCCTATTTAAGGGGTTCTTACGTGCTAATGAAACTGGAGTAGTTATCCCTTTGTGGCTCAGATCTGTACATTAACATGACACATGTAACATTTATAGATGACTTGAGATTTATCCTGCTGGATGACTGGGGTTGAATCATTGATGAGCAGGATTGGCCTGTATCCTTATGGAACTCTGATGAGCAGAAGTATCTTATGACTATGTGTAAATTTTTGTAGATGTTCTATGCTTGATGCAACTTTACTTTTATAACAGCAATCACATAAACAGTTAAGTAAAAATGCTGATAGAACATACTAGTGGATCTATAGAAGACAAACCAGAAACAGGAGAATGTGTTGGTGCGTTACGGCGGTCAACAGGATGCTTCAACCAGCAAAGTCTTCTTGGTTGGCCAACCCAAAATGTGTCACAATAGTCCTTAAATCAATTATCTAGTCAACTCAAAGTCAACCCCAGAAAAGTCAACGTAGTCCAGAAAAAGTCAACGCAGGGCAGCAACAATAAAGTCAACGCAGCTCCAACTTCGATCAACCTTTTGACCTCGATTTTTGTGCCAATGAGTACGGCCCTCAAAAATCGAACTCTCCACAAAATTTCAGCTCAAACGGACCATGCGTTGACCAAAGTCAACGCTGGTCAAACTTGCCTAGAAACCCTAACTGCAGAAAATTTCGTCCAGAAACCCTAACTGCAGAAATTTCATCCTTTTTCCAGCTGCAGTTACTTCGTCCTTTTCCCACGTGAGAACTGCTTCTTAGATGCTCGTATCCAATGAGAAGTGTGTGGATGAGATGAGTGAAAAGCTCTCCAACGTTGACTGTATTTATATCCATCATTGAGGTGTGTGACACATCTGTTGGGGGTGTAAAACCTTAAGGCCGACCTGCACTTAAATTTATTATAAATAATAAATTCAAAATAAATGTGCTGCTCATCAGATTAAAATCAATTTTATATCGATTTTACACCTCTCCGAAAGAGGAATCCAATACAAATATTGGAATCTTCATCTGAGCATCACAAGATGGAGTTTGGATCTAGTTGTCCAAATTTAACACTCCCTCTCAACTAGGGAGAACTCCATTCACCAGTGCAATCAAACATCGTGCGTCATCCCGCTGTAACTTGCTTTGCTGGCCTCTTTATTTCAGAACAGAAGTGGGTGAGTCACAAAGACATCATCCCCCTGCTGACATATTCAGCCCAGAGGTCCGAAACGTCTATCGGACTCACAAAGAGTCTCCAACCAACCCGAAGTTGGTTCATCTGACCCGAAGTCAGGGGGAGGTCCGAGACCTCACTAGACTTGATCCTAGATCAAGTGGTTGGACCGTGCCATCCTAGATAGAGAGTACGGCAATCTCTGATGCGTCCATCAGTCTTTGCTACTGGTCTCTAGCTTTTCCCATCTCATTGGCCAAATGCGAGGTACTTCCCATGAGCCCCAAACTCAATGGGTAGGATGAATACAGGGCACAGATAATGAGAGGTGAACCAACTCAATAATCACAACGGTGGGGTCCAAGCACACTAACAAGGTTTGGCAAGCCTAGCCTTGTGGTTGCTCATAGCTTCGAGAAGCTGTCCCAAAAGCCCCCCAGAGCTCCTCGAGCTCATCGTCCAACAGGGCCCACATCATAGGGTTGTTCCACGATACCAAGTCTCTCACGGAAGGTTAGGAACTTGACCTTCCCTAGGGGCTTAGTGAGAATATTCGCGACCTGCTCATTAGTTCCTTTATGATCGAGCCTTACGGCGCCTCGCTGTACCATATCCCAGATGAAATGGTACCTGATGTCAATATGCTTGGATCGGTTGTGGAACACAGGATTCTCGGTCAAGCGAATCCCACTCTGGTTATCACAGAGTATCACGGTATCTAGCACATGTCCAACGAGCTCACTAAAGAGCTTTGCAACCAAAGCGCTTCACAACAGGCCATACTTCTTTCAATGTATTCGGCCTCTGTGATGCTTCAAAGCCACGGCTTCGCTACTTTGCTCATCCATGAAATCGAAACGGAGCAAGATGACGGCATACGATGTGCTCTTACGATCCACCACAGCATCAGTCAATCAACATCGGTATATCCACGGGTGTCCACTCTCTCGCGGTGTATCTCGGCCATGGTTTATAAATTGCCCATTCACAGCACCCAGCAGTGAAAGTGATGAGGCTCAACCATCTGCTGACTCAAAGTGTTCACTGCAAAACATATATCTGGACGGGTGTTCACTAAGAACATCAGAGCCCCTACGAGTTGATGATACTCAGTAGGATTTGCCAATACGGGCCCAACAGTGCTGCCACTCAATTTCTTGAAGTTGAGTTCCATTGGTGTTGACACGGACTTGCAATCCACCATACCAAATATTTCCAAAAGTTTCACAATATATTTTCCTTGAGAAAGGAAAATCTCTCCAGGTCTCTGCCAGACCTCCAGACCTAGGAAGTAGTGCATCAGTCCTAGGTCCTTCATCTCGAACTTAGCAGCAAGCTCCCTCTTGCATTGATGAATGAGAGGGTCAGAACCTGTCAGGAAGAGGTCATCCACATACAGCACCAGAATGAGAGGCTTCCCCTGGACAACCTTGAAGTAAAGGTTCGGATCAGCATTACTTCAAGTGAAGCCCAGCTTCATCAAGTAGCTATCTATACTCTCGTACCAAGCTCTGGGTGCTTGCTTCAACCCATTGAGGGCTTTCTTCAACCTGTAGACATAAATGTCCCAATCCTGGACTTCAAACCCAGAGGTTGTTCTACATACACCTCTTCTTTTATTGCACCATGCAGAAAAGCGGTCTTGACATCCATCTGATGAAGACTCCATCCTTGCGTTGCAGCAAGGGCTATGATTGATCGAATGGTGGTATATCGTGCCACAGGTGCAAATATGTCATCATAATCTATTCCTTCCTTTTGAGAGAAGCCACGGGCAACAAATCTTTCTTTGAACTTTTCAGCACTTCCATCAGATCCATGCTTGATCTTGTAGAGCCATTTCGCGGTGACAACTGATTTGTCCTTCGGCCTTGGAACCACATCCCATACATCATTCTTCATTATCGACTCATATTCTTTGTGCATAGCATCCTTCCAGACTTGATGCTTTACAGCTTCCTCAAAAGATCCAGGTTCAGATTGTACAATAATACTCATGGCAGCCAGATACCCTTGGTATCTACACAGCTTCTTGCTTTCTCGGAATGTCCCCCTCGAGGCAGCATGTCCCTTGGCATCTTCGAGAGTGTCCCTGAGCCATGATGGTCTCTTTCTCAGTGAAGGAAATGGATCTATTGGGTCCATTGGTCCTTCAACATCATGCATTGTCTCATCCTGCGGTTCTTCTTGATTTCCAGGCCTTGCTTCACGATTTTCCTCAGATCTCGGAAGATCTACTACTTTCTTAAGGGAAGCATCTTCGTCAAAAGTGACATCAAGGCATATTTCTACTTCCCTTTGACCAGGTACATAGACTCTATAGGCCTTAGAGGTTTCGCTGTAGCCCACAAACATTCCTTTCTTCCCAGAAGCATCCAGCTTACTTCTCTTTTTTTTGGCACATGAAAATAAATAGGACATCCAAAAATTCTAAAATGTGAGACGTCAGGTTTCTTACCAGTGAAAACCTCTTCGGGAGTTTTGGAGTCCAGGGCGGAATGATCGGTTTTGAATGTATACAACAGTATTCGCAGCTTCTCCCCACAGAAACTTCGGTAGACCCTGGTCACATAGCATGGCACGGGCAACTTCCACAATGGTCCTGTTCTTTCGTTCAACAACGCCATTCTGCTCAGGAGTATAGGCAGTAGTAGTCTCCCTCGTAATGCCAGCTTCTTTGCAAAAGTCCTTGAACTCATTTGACTCATATTCAGTGCCATTGTTGGTCCTTAAAATTTTGATCTTCTTCCCTGTCATATTTTCCACCAAGGCTTTGAAGGTACGGAACCACATGAAAGCCTCATCCTTCTTCTTCAAGAAGTATATCCAGGTTTTGCGGGAGAAGTCATCAGTGAATGTCATATAGTAAGAACATCCTCCCGGGGATGTCACGGGTAGCATACCAGATAGATCAGAATGGACCAGTTGCAAAATATCAGATGTCTTTGTGACACTTGAGGGGAAAGGTCCCCTTGTATGCTTTCCTTCGGCACAACCCTTACATACACCTTCATGATTATTTCCAAAATCGGGCATCCCTGTCACCACCTTCCTTGCTTCGAGAAGGGCCTTGTAATGAAGGTGTCCAAACCTCCGGTGCCATAGTTCAGTTTGTCGGATAGTATCACATGTCATAGCTCCTAGTGGACTTCCTTCAACTTGGTAGAGTGTTCCAACTCTAAAACCAATCACGATAGCTTCCTTGAGATTCTTCTTCCACATGCGCACTTTTCCATCAATGAATGCCACATTGAAGCCTTTGTCTTCAATCGCTGATATAGACACAAGATTCTTCTTCAATTTTGGTACATAGAGTACATCTTGCAAATGTAGGACTTGTCCTTGAGACAAGTGGAGGGTCACAGTCCCTGTCCCTTTTACGGGATATGTGGCATTATCTCCAAGGATAATTTCCAGATTAGTATCCTTCTCAACCATGTGAGAGAGTGCTTCCTTGAACCCAGTGATGTGTCTTGAGGCACCACTATCTATCAGCCAAACATCCATAGTGTCGGGCGGGGATGCAGCGGAGAGGGCAGATACAAGAATGTATTAATTTCTTTTATCAACAACATTTGACTCCTCATACCTGGAGTTTCTAGACCTTTTGAAAGGTTGATTGTTTCCGCCAGAGGGAGCCTTCCTCTTTCCTTTGGACCTGTCGTTTCTTTGATTTCCATTCCTCCGGTTGTTGTTGTTGTCATCACTATCGGGAGAATCCTTCTTGAAAGGACATTCTTTAGCATAGTGACCAGGCCTATGACAAGTGAAACACTTGCCCTTCTTTCCTTGGGCCCTTGCTCTTCCTTTGTTCTTAGGACCACCAGAGTTCTTCTTTCTAGAATGAGCAGCGTAGGCAGCATTTCTGTCATTTTTGTATTCCTTCATTCTTGTCTCTTCTTGCATGTATCTTGATAGTAGCTCGTCAAAGTTAGGAATTGTATTATTATTGAGAATGGTAGTGTTGAATACTTGCCATTCATATGGGAGCCCTCCAAGTGCGGTGAGTACAATCACATGATCGGCTATTGTCTCCCCAATAGCCAGTAGATTGTTCCTGATCTCGGTTAATTTCAAAAAGTATGTTTGGATAGACTCACCCCTGCCTTTCTTCAGATTCTTCAATTGATTCTTGAAGAATAGCACTTGGTTTGCATTGTTTACTTTGAACATTTGTATAAGCTTATCATACATCTCCTTGGATGTGCCTAGCTCAGATATGTAGGCAACCAGACTTTTATGTATGGATTTCTTGATCATTAGTTTTGCTTTGATCTCCCCCTTCTTATACGTGGTTTTAGCTGCAGCAGTAGCAGTGGATGGAGGTTCTTGTATCTTACCCAGTACATAGTCCATGAGATCATGGTCTTCCAATTTTAGATCTAATATCATCTTCCAAGCATGGAAGTCATCCCTTCCAGTCAGCTTGTCATCCTCCTTGAAGCCATAACTCGTGGAACTCATTTTTCTTAGTTGGTGATTGCTATAAGTTAGGGCTTGTCTTCACCTCAGCTCTGATACCATGTAAATTTTTGTAGATGTTCTATGCTTGATGCAACTTTACTTTTATAACAGCAATAACATAAATAGTTAAGTAAAAATGCTGATAGAACATACCAATGGATCTATAGAAGACAAACCAGAAACAGGAGAATGTGTTGGTGCGTTACGGCGGTCAGCAGGATGCTTCAACCAGCAAAGTCTTCTTGGTTGGCCAACCCAAAATGTCACAACAGTCCTCAAATCAATTATCCAGTCAACTCAAAGTCAACCCCAGAAAAGTCAACGTAATCCAGAAAAAGTCAACGCAGGGCAGCAACAATAAAGTCAACGCAGCTCCAACTTCGGTCAACCTTTTGACCTCGATTTTTGTGCCAATGAGTATGGCCTTCAAAAATCGAACTCTCCACAAAATTTCAGCTCAAACGGACCATGCGTTGACCAAAGTCAACGCTGGTCAAACTTGCCCAGAAACCCTAACTGCAGAAAATTTCGTCCAGAAACCCTAACTGCAGAAATTTCGTCTTTTTTCTAGCTGCAGCTACTTCGTCCTTTTCCCACGTGAGAACTGCTTCTTAGATGCTCGTATCCAATGAGAAGTGTGTGGATGAGATGAGTGAAAAGCTCTCCAACGTTGACTGTATTTATATCCATCATTGAGGTGTGTGACACATCTATTGGGGGTGTAAAACCTTAAGGCCGACTTGCACTTAAATTTATTATAAATAATAAATTCAAAATAAATGTTCTGCTCATCAGATTAAAATCAATTTTATATCGATTTTACACCTCTCCGAAAGAGGAATCCAATAAAAATATTGGAATCTTCATCTAAGCATCACAAGATGGAGTTTGGATCTAGTTGTACAAATTTAACACTATGCTACATCTGCATAAGAGAAAGGTATCACGTAAGATATGGACTGAAAATTCTGTGTTTGAAACATCTGTCAGATTGGCTCCTCTATCTGTGCAAATTTAGGAGGAAAAATTGCAGCACTAAGCTCTAAAGAACGTTTTTTTTTGGAGTTGGAAGTTTTTTTTTAAGGGTTGACAGCAGAAGCCCTTGGGGCAATTCTATGTAGCGATCAGATTATTGACGAGATGGGCAAAGATGCAAGTCTTAGGAAGAGTGACAAGGAAAATCGAATTGTCATTGAGCTAGGCAAATCTTAACAGCCTTAGGAGAAGTCCTCTGAAATAACCAGAAAAATTACAAATGGGCAGATCTGGAAGCAAATTAGGATGCAATGCCTCAAGTGCAGGATAAACCATGGCAGATTGGATCCCCAGTTCAGTAAGTTGCAGTCTTAGAAGGCTGTTTGAGGAAGCTCCAGCAGATCTCCTCAGAATAACAGGTAATTGCTACAAGACACAAGCTAAAGCTTGTAGATACATTATCCCTGTTTGATAGCGACATATGGCAGAATATGTATGACCATGATGAAGAAGATAGTGATGGGTAAGATAAAATTATGACACATCATAATCAGCGATATCGTAGTAATCTGTATCAGTCTTACATTACAACGTAAGGATAAAGTGTGAACTGAGAAATCTTTGTAGCCTTCAGTCACGTCGTTGGAGTCTTGAACCATGCTTAGCAAAGCCTGTAAAGTTATGAATAAATGATTCCCATTATTTGACAAACATATGATACGTGTCAAGATGCATGAAAGCAATATGACTGTATATGGCTATGAGTCTTTAATGGCTTTGACTATGGGAGAATAAAACTCCTTTCCAAGCTGGTGTCTTGGATGCCCTCATTTAAATTAGAAGTCTTCTCTCGAAAGAGACGCTGGTATTAAGAGGGAGAATATATCTATATATGCTCCTGAGCGGATACCATTGCTGAATGAAAGAAGATTCTCATGGCTCAGAGACATATGGCTTCAGAGGGGGAAATTCCAGAGGAAAACCAAGAAGCCATATAAATACTAGGGGTATCTAGCAGCCATGAGTACAATATGAGCCTAGATCATGTGAAGAAGCTGTAAAGTATCTAAATCTGCAAGGATGCGAGGGTGATGGTTCCAAGACCACAGATCAAAGCTGTTGTCACCTTGATACAAAATCAAGCATGGATCTAATAGAAGTGCTGAAAAGTTCAAGGCAAGATTCGTTGCCTGTGAGGAAGGCATAGACTATGATGACATATTTGCACCTGTGGCCCGATATACCACCATTCGATCTATCATAGCCCTTGCTCCTACGCAAGAACGAAATCTTCATCAGATGGATGTAAAGAACATGTTTTGTGGCATGGTGCGATAAAGGAAGAGGTGTATGTAGAGCAAGCTCTAGGGTTCGAAATCCAGGATCGGGACACACATGTTCCCAGGTTGAAGAAAACCCTCTATGGGCTAAAGCAAGCACCCAGAGCTTGGTACGAGAGGATAGATAGCTACCTAATGAAGCTCGACTTCACTCGTAGTAATGCTGATCCAAACCTTTACTTCGAGGTTGATAGAGAGAAGCCTCTCATTCTGGTGCTGTATGTGGACGACCTCTTCCTGGCAGGTGCTGACCCTCTCATTCATCAGCGTAAGAGGGAGCTCACTGCTGAGTTCGAGATGAAAGACCTAGGACTGATGTCTAGGCCTGGAGGTCTGGTAGAGACCTGGCAAGATTTTCCTTTCTCAGGGAAAATACATTGTGAAGCTTCTGGAAAGATTTAGTATGGTGGACTACAAGTTCGTGTTGACACCAATGGATCTCAACTATAAGAAGTTGAGTGGCAGCGTTGCTGGGCCCGTGTTAGCAAATCCTACTGAGTATCATCAACTCGTAGGGTCCCTGATGTTCTTAGTGAACACCCGTCCGGACGTATGTTGTGCAGTGAACACTTCGAGTCAACACATGGTTGATCATATCATTCACTGGGTTGGTGCCAAGAAAATCTTGAGATATCTCTGAGGTACGATAGACCATGGGCTGAGATACACTACCGGGAGTATGACACTCCATGGATATACGAATGCCGTTTGGGCTGGCAATGTGGTGATCGTAAGTGAACATCTGGATGCTACTTCACAAGTAGATCTGCATCGGGCAGGAAACAAAAGACAGTAGCCTTGAGCACCGCTGAGGTCGAACACATTGCAACATGTATGACCCATTGTGAAGTCATTTGGTTGCGAAAGCTCTTCCGTGAGCTGTTCGAGCATGTGTTAGATCCCACTGTTATCCTTTGTGATAACTAGAGTGGGATTCATTTGTCATAGAATCTCGGGTTCCACGATTAATCCAAGCACATTGATGGTTGGTACCACTTTATCCGGGATATGGTACAGCGAGGCGCCGTAAGGCTTGATCATATAGGAACTAATGAGCAGGTCGCGGATATTCTCACTATGCCCTTAGGGAAGGTCATGTTCCTAACCTTCCGTGAGAATCTTGGAATCATGGAACGATCCTATTCTGAGGATCCTGTTGGACTATGAGCTCTGGGAGCTCCAAGGGGTTTTGGGGATAGCTTTGGTGCTATAAGCAATCACTGGGCTAGGCTTGCCAAACCTAGTTGGTGTGTTTCTACCCCACCGTGATGATATTGAGATGGTTTACCTCTCTCTGATCTGTGCCCCATATGCATCCTACCCATGGAGTTTCGGACTCATGGGAAGTACCTCTCATTTGTCCAATGAGGTGGGAAATGTGAATAGAGACCATAGCAAGACCGATGGACGCATAAGAAATTGCTGTACTCTCTATGTCTAGGATGGCACATGTCCAACCACTTGATCTGGGATCAAGTTTAACGAGGTTTCGAACCTCCAACTGACTTCGGGTCAGGTAAACCAACTTTGGGTTGGTATGAGACTCTTTGTGAGTCCTATAGAGGTTTCAGACCTCTGGGCTGAATATGTCAGCCGAGTATGATGTCTTTGTGACTGATCCACTTCTGTTCTGAAATAAAGAGGCCAACAAAGCAAGTTATGGTGGGATGGCACACTATGTTTGGATTGCACTAGTGGACGGAGTTCTCCCTAGTTGAGAGGGAGTGTTAAAATTGGACAACTAGGTCCAAACTCCGGGTTGGGCTGCTCAGATGATGATCCCAATATTTTTATTGGATTCCTCTTTCGGAGAGGTGTAAGATTGATCTAAAGATCATCTCGATCGGATGAGCAGAACATGTACTTTGAATTTATTCCACTTATGTGCTAGGTCGGCTTGGAATAAAATATAGACTTAAATGTCCTAAAGGACGTGTCACACACCTCCAAAGATTTCTATATATTGGAGAGACTTAGAGTTTATTTGACACACTTTTTTGTGGAGGAATTCTCTCTCTCTGGATAGCGTTGGAGCTACGTAATATATGGACTATTCTTTGTTTGGGTTGTTCTGGGGTGATGTGTGACACGCTTGGCTGAATGACCTATTGGAGACTTCGCTGGTAGAAGCATTCTGCTGATCGCCGTAACGCCACCATTTATCATCTCTGTTTTGGCTTGTCTTCTATCGATCTTTTAGTATGCTCTATCTTCTTCAGTATTGTGCCCTAATCTGAAATGGCATAGAACATATGCAGAAATTTACAAAGGACAAGACACAAGAACTAGCAAAGTACAAGAAAGGGGAAGTAAGGGCTCAAAGGATCATAGTCGAATCAATTAAGGATTCTCTGGTTTGATTTGTTACAAACTTGAAAACTTCCAAGGCTATGTACGAGAACCTAATGAATTTTTACTCTGTAAGTACAATAGGACAAAAGATGTTGTTGTGGAACAAGTTATATAGAATGAAGAAATCAAAGGATGAGAATGTGGTATCCTTTCACATGAGAGTCTTTCAACTAAGAGACCATTTGCAAGGACTTGGAGAACCAATTACTGATTCTGAAGTAACCATCTATGAACTTAATGCATTGGCACTATAATGGAGCAACTTTGCAACAAGCATCTATTCCAAGAAGATTCAACTCCCTTTGATGAGTTGTGGGCTCAGTGCATATTGGAAAAATCAAGAATCAAAGTAAAAGATGATAAAGTTTGGTAGGTCCAAGAAGAAAGACATGTCCAAGGTTCAATGCTTCAAGTGCAATGAGTTCAGACACTTTAAAAGGGACTATCCAAACCAACAAAAGAACAAGAGAAAGGAAAGGAGTGAAGCAGGAAAGGAGTGAAGCTCATGTAGCCGAAGCAGTGGGAGAACGTAAGAAGAAAGCAAAGAAGGAAGAAGTGAAGGATTTTTACTACTAAAGAAGGTTTCACTGACTTTCCGGTTCTTTATGAAGACTAATCTTTCTTTTAGGATAGTTTGTTTTGCATAGCATCATAGAAAGAATCATATGATTGTAGCATGTCTAGAGTTTACATGATTAAGTTCCTTTATAGAGATCATTTAGACAGATGAATAGATAGACCAGTTTGCATATTAATTATCCAGGCATTATCTAAAGTCATTTAGCTTAGGTGGATCGTCATGATCCTGGAAGAACCATAATTATGAAAGGTTCTTGAAAGAAGCACTATGACAAAGGTTAGTAGACATTCCATGTAATGTGGAATCAATACTAGTAAAGGGATGAAAGAATGCAATTTAAGGGATCAACATTTACTCTTGTTTATGATTGAATGCATCTGTGCAATTGAGTAAAGTCTGTTACATGTGAAGTACATGATTGATGAATAAATTTGCTTAAGTGTATCTGTTTACTGTGTGCGAAGACATATATATTGCATGCCAGAATAATCTGCGACGAAGTTGATCTGTTAGTTTATTGATCAGTTTATAAGTTCTGTGATATGTTCTATTATAAGCCTGTTTAGGGCCACCACATCAAATTCTTCTTTAGGATGCAGAAACCTGGTTCCAGCACCCGCCCATATTGCAAGCAGGTTATTTCCGAAAGGGCCAGTAGTTGGAGGGTTTGTTGGTTGCGCAATAAATCCGAACCTAGGTCAGGATCCCTCAAGCCAACAAATGGTTCCGTTGCAGGACCAAGATCATTTTGAGGTAGAATTGATGTATTGGCATCCTACGTAGAACGAATTGCAAGATTGGCTGGATAGAAAGATCCTTGAATTCACGATCCAAGAGAATAGAAGTTCTAAATTTTCAGCTGAAGAATGGGTTCAAAAGTACATCTATATAGAAGTTCACGAGATATTCTTTGCTTCCTTTGCAACTGAGCTGCATGAGCGGTTGACTGAATTTAATACCTGCGCGAAGGACGACACAGTCACTCAGTGGACTCTAGAATTGGTACAACAATTAGAAAAGACCAACAATACGATTACTCGCGCGATAGATCATTGGATCAATCGTGTTCTGGGAGGATTTGTAACTGAGTTTGCTATTGATTAGTTTGTGTCTTATTCTTAAGCAAAAAGATGATTTTTCAAGGGTCCCAGAGGTAAGTTCTTGCGCTCTTTGAAGTTGTGGATTAAGATGCTATTGTGTGAACAGGGTTCTCTGTGTGAGCATATTGCATGAATGTCCCAGAGAGGCCTGACTACGTGCAGTGGAAGAATTTACTGCGCAGATCTAGAAGAAGGGTTTATTTACAGTCCTCTCAAGGGTAGATCTGATAGTGACGACGAACTAGAGACTAGTAGCTCTAGTGAATTTACACACTCTGAAGAAGAAGTCTCACAAGATCAGAATAATCAAGGAGTGTTGACCATAGTCCAGATCCTATCCACTCCACTTCCACAGTCATCTCACAAGTCATCCACTCCACCTCCACCTCCACGTCCACCAGGTGCAGATATGGCCGCGTCTATGAAGTTGCCTACTTTCAGAGGTATTGGGAATGAAGATACAGAGCAATTTTGGTCTGTCACTGATGCTGTATGGAGAGCACATCAGGTTAATAGTGACGATGTTAAGAAAGCGCAGTTAGCCATTGCTTTTCAAGATCGCACACTGGATTGGTATATAAGATATGTATCGGTGGCCCCTATTGTAGCTATGAATGATCTGAAGGACGCCCTAAAAGAACAATTCAAGAAGCCAAAGTCATATGTGCAATGTGTCACAGAGTTGAAAGAGATTCATCAGGAGGTGAATGAATTTGTATGGGATGCAAATCATAGATTGAAGCGCACTATCAGAAACGGTGGATTCACTATTGATGATACCCAACACAAGGAATGGTTTATTCCTATGCTACTCCCGCATCTGCGCCAACCCTTGAGTCAACAAAAGATTACCACGCAGGTTGAGGCCGTAGAAATTGCAATGAAACTGGAAGCTGCGCCAGTACCCGTTGTGATCGGAACTCAACAGATTTAGAGTTAGTTAGAAGCAATTCATTTGGAAATTCAGAATTTGTGCAAAGACAAGGGCAAGGAGATATGCGCAGAGGTATGGTGCATACGATGTAAAGCTGCCGGGCATCATAAGGGTCAATGCCCTATGTTCAACGATTATCTGCACGCTGTAGGACCAAGCCCGTTGAAGAGCGTGGTTGGACCGAGTGGGACACCTCTAGTGTGGTGCACAATTTGTCAGTCTACAGGTTTGCATGCGACAGATTACTGTCCAAGAATTGGGAAATATATGCCTGAGCTGAAGCAACTGTTTTATAGATTCTGCTTGTCACTGGGACATGATGAACAACACTGTCGAAGTTTTGATTTGATGATTGACAAAGCTGAGTTGTACAGAATGTAGGTTGAACCTACCTCACCAGCATCCCCATCTGGACGCGATGGATTCCAGACTAGAGGATGAGGAAGAGGAGGATCAGCTGGTTGAGGAAGGGGACAGGTCATTATGTGCGCGACTGTCCAAATCCTGCGCGGCAATCATGTAGATACTGTAGGCAGTTTGATCATTTAATTGAAGATTGTCCTGTTTTAATTGCTAAGATGCAGGAGAAGAAAATGCAGACTCTGACACAGAATATTCAGATGGTAAGGGCGGAGCTGCGCGAAGAGGATCCTAGTGTGAATGTTGTCACTTGAAGTGGCGCAACCACTGGTGAGGATGAAGGAAAGAAGCTAGATGCTGATCTTTGTTGAGATATTGGGGTAGCATCAGATGTGCTCTAGCTCCCAAATTTTGTGGAGGAGCTGGAGTACATGAGATCTCCAAGACCCAGAAGGCGTTTGGAAGAATTCCATCAAGTTTAAGGGATATTCAAATAATTAATCTTTTTAATTAAGGACCTTAAGTCTAATTTAGGAAAATTAAAAGATTAAAGTGAATTAAATTAAACATGTGATGAGAATGACTTAAGTGACGCAAATCAAGTAGCTTCTAATCTTAGCCATCGATTAGAGACTAGATCACGGCTGTTGGTTTGCCAATGAGAAAAGTATAAGAGAAGGGCTTGGGGCCAATTGGAGAACACACACATTCACAGAGCACTGAAGCTAAGCTGAAATTCTAGGGCGTGGTTTGCTAAGAATTTCAGAAAGAGTTTGCAGTGCAGTGAGGGGCAGTATTGGCGAGAGATTCTGAATCCAAGGCCAAGAATACAACAATAGTAGAGAGGCAACATATCCAGCAATGCAGAGGCAGCGAAGTGCTACGCAGTCCGGCCAAAGCCCAACAAGGGCAGCGTAGAGGCAGCAAGAGCCACGCAGGGTTGACGTAGGTCTAGTCAGGGCAGCGCAGGGGCAGCGTAAGCCCTTTAGGGGTGACGCAGGCCCTTTCAGAGCAGCGCAAAGGCTGACGCAGAGGGCTGAGGAGCAACGCTGGGGTTTCCGGTGGGCCAGAAAGGGCTTGAGTTCTGTAAATCTCGTTTGAGGGTGTGAATCAACCATATTTTCTGTCTCCGAGTGAAAGAGGTATAGCTGTTGTGATTTTTCTTTATAGGGCCAACCATGTCTGCTGCCTAGAAATTGTTGTATTTCAGAATCTACTTTAATAATAAAACCCTCCAGAGCTACCTGCACTGGTTTTCCCTCATTGGGTTTTTCCGGGGACATTTGTCTATAAAATCTGTGTCACTTTGTCATATGAGAGTGCTATTCAGTAAATGATCTGTACGTGTACGCTTCTATTTGTGTTTACTTAGCTGTTTTTATAAATATTCATATTAATAACTTGTATGATTAATCAAGTAGGAGAAGTAAATCAATGTTAGTTTTAGGGTTTCTTAGTTTAAGAAATTTTCATAATCTTTGGATTCGAAAGGCACCTGAGAAAAAGGATGGATTTGATTTACTGCGCGAAAAGGACACTTTTGTAGAGGCAAAGGGGTTTGCAGAAGCAAGCGCATCAACAACAGGTAGACCTATGGATGTGGCAGGAGTAGATGAAGAAATAAAGCCATTCTTTGCAGAAGCAAGCACATCAACATGAGGTAGACCTATGGATGTGGCAGGAGTAGATGAAGAAATAAAGCCATTCTTACAAGCTTGCATCAAGTTACTGCGCAACAAGAAGACAATGGGGAATCTTCAAGCATTGATAGATAACTGCGCAGAAAAAGTACAGCCTCGTGTGGAACATAAAGCTGTCAACAAGATCTATAAGAACAACAGAAGAACCGAACAAGAGATGCGCTTGATTACTCAGATCGGTGCCTATGAGATGGATCAGGTCATTCTGGATCTAGGATATGATGCAAATGTCTTACCTAAGCAAACTTGGCAGCGCATGGGAGAGCCTAAGTTGGAGTGGTCTACTATTTAGCTGTGCATGGCAAACCAACAAAAAACCATCCCATTAGGAAGACTCTCACACGTGGTAGTAGATATTGAAGGAGTTAAGGTGCTTGTAGATTTCGAAGTCATACAGATTGTGGATGATACTGATCCTTATCCTGTGCTATTGGGATTAGATTGGGCTATTGATATGGATGGCATCATAAATCTTAAGAGGAGAAGTATGGTATTTGAGAATAATGGAACTAGAGTTGTAGTGCCACTAGATCCTGCAGAAGGTGCAAGGTATACATACCTGTCAGCGCTGATTATGATGTTGACCATGTTGAGATTTTGTTTAGTTTGTGTAGCATCGGGTGTGCTCTAGCCTTGAAATTTCGTGGAGGGGCTAGGACACACTTGAACTCCAAAACCCAGAAGGGAAAAATGGAAAAATGGATATTTTAAGAAAATTTGACCCTTGGACCTTGGTGGTTAAGTCAAAGTCAAATTTTTGAGATAATTAATCCAAAATATTAATTTTTGGATTAATTAAAATTGTTTTTAAGGATAAATTCGAAATTTTCATCAAAAATAGAAATTCAACGGTGGAGATTAAAAGATGATCAAGTTGTTTTCAACTATCGAGATTATTTTGACAAAGATCAAACCAACTAGCCATTATTTTCCACTTGGAGCGGTTTTCTCTATATAAGGAAGTCATTTAGCTTCTATTTCCCATCTTTGGATGAGGTGATTTTGTAGCACATGTACTGAGCCGCTGCGTTGTTGGAAACATTTTTCCCATAATAGAAAGACTTTGGGGTTCAGTTCATGGTGTTCTTCTGTCTGCACATCTGTGGTATGTTCTAGTTATGTGTTTATCCTATACTGTGCTGAATATAATTTAACTATTATTTTATTTGTCGGTGATAAGAACATTCTATTGGTACAAGTTATCTTAGGTGGTCTGATTTACTATATCATCTAACAATTTATCTTGAGATTTATATAGAGATTTACATGTACGCTAGCCCTTGGGCCCCAAGTTCACACAAATTGTGGGGAATAAATGACCTTGTTTGTCCTCTAAGCTTTGATTGTGACGAATGATTTTGTAGGAGGGTTTTGGTTGGTCTATCTTTCGAAATTATTCATCCATGCAATTTATTTAAAAAATATGCTAAAAATTTTATTTACTCTGTGCTACAAAGAAATAATTTGCTAATAACAACTGAGAATTTTATTTTGTAAATATTGTACATTGTAAATATTTGTAAAATTAATTTCTAACACTTGTTTTATTTTGTAGCACTTGGGGTTTTGGGGTTTTGAAATGTTGTATATATTTTGGGCTTTGGAATTCGTTCATTCATTTTTTACAGGGGGATCTTCAAGCCTCAAAGGAAATCACAATTTTTGTAGAAGATTTGGCCCTAAGGCTGTTTGAAGATTTTCACTCCTCCAAGTAAGACATCCAGCCTAATTGACAATTTCCGTTGGGGTTTTGAGGCAGATCTAGGCCTAGGAAGGCAAGATCTACTCTCTAGACCTCCTCCAAGCTCAACGTCCAGCTAAGAAGACACTGGCCCTAAGGAAGCGGATTTTGGCATTTTTGTGGAGAAATTTTGTTATTGTAGGGTTCTGAATTTTTTTAAGGCCTCTAAGGCCTAGCCGTCACCTTTTCTAGCCTAGCCATGGCCTCTCCTCCCTTTGCGTCAACCTTTCCTCCTTGTTTTGGGTGAGCCGCAGACCATTCTGGCCTTGTTCCCTTAGGCCGCAGGATTTTAGGGCCTTGATCCTTTGCCGTCAGCCCTTCTAAGGCTCTTGGCTTCCCTTTTTAGGGCCTTATCCCTAGCCGCAAGCCTTTAGGAGGCTTCTTCTCCTAGCCGCAGGCCATTTTTGGCCTTGCCGTGGCCCTAGGAAGGCCTCTAGAGTCTAACCATCTCGGCCCTGTTCGTTTGCCTCTTTTCCCTTGGCCTCAGGCCTAGTAGGCCTTTTTCTCCTTAGCCGTGGCCTTCTTAGGCCTTATCCCCCTCATAGTTGCCCTTTCTTGGCCTCCTCTAGCCCTTCTTGGCCTATTGTTTCCCTTCTTCCAGTCTCTTGCTGTCTTCTAGTCCTCATCGCAACCATTCTTCAGTCATTGGTTGAGTTTGCATTGGCATTTTGTCTCTAACATCTTGTTGTGCAGCGGTTTTGGAGCTAACTTGGTGGTTGCAAGTAGTCAAGTTCATTCGAAGCCTCTCTAGTCACAAACAAGGCCATTAGGCCTAGTGGTTTGCCCTCTAACCCTCCTTGCCTCATCACTATTTCATTTGAATTCTGAAGCATTTTATGACAGCAGTGTATTCAGGGCCTAAACACATCTAAAAAGGTCCTAATCTCATAAGTCATTCACCTAAGGCATTAAGAATCAATCTTGTGGTTAAAATAATTGCATATGAGTGAAATTTGAAGGACTGCTGGGTTAATTCAAGATCTGATATGTTTGCTACAACCATCTAAAATCACCTACAACAGTCATAAAATCACATAGCAGTGGAATAATAATGATCTTGCAAGCATATTTCATCATTGGTAAATATTTGGCATTGGTTGGGTTTGCATTATTTGGCATTTTTTGAAGGCTGTCATACTAATTTGGAAGACTGCCATAAAAATCAGAGGTCTGATATATGCCTATTAAGGTCTGATATAAACATAACAGGGGTGCCAAAAGTAGTGGACATGTTAATTAAGGTTGTCATTGATGTCAATATGGCATTGACTGAGATGTCTATATTCTTGAGATGCTTGGTTCCAGATGATGATGCCATGACTCTTGGTTGACTAGGAGACCATTTCTGAAGATGTCAATCTACTAATGAAGAATCGGTGTCCTAAATATCCATTGACCATAATGTCCTAGTAACGAAAGTCCTTGAACTAATGATGATGATGTCAAGTACCAATCATGTGCCTTGATTGATGTTCATAGTGATCCAGACCTTAAGTGCACCTGATGAAGGTCTTGATTACTTGGTTGGAGACTATATGATGACATGGAGGACCATTTAATGACATGGACAATGATTAGACGACATAAAGAACTTGATGGCATATTAATGGATGCTGCACTTCGACATATGGATGACATATCACTGCACTATTACATGACATGGATGCTACACTATCATGATGACATGAATGATATTGATGACATACATGATGACACACTATGATGAAGAACTTGGAGTCAAAACAATGAAGCAGCCCTAATGACCTTCCTGTCCTAATCACCTTCTATACTAAAAATTTCAAGAGCAGTCACAAGAAAAATTCTTTTGGACACCTTGGAGGCATCTTTCCACAATAAGTTCTATACCATCTTAAAGAGGATTTTTTCCTCTTTCTAATGAGCCTTTACTTGCCCCGAAATTCCCAGCAGTTGATGAGATATTGAATTTTTAAGTTAAGAAAATTATAATTAATTATGAGCTGACCTACACTTTGGCATTCATGTCGGCCTACCTCTAGAAAGACGTGTCTCTTCATCTTGACGTTAATCTTATATAAAAAGGAGGTTCAAACTGTTCATTTGACCAAGGATTTTCGGTCAAAAAATCAGTATATAACTGCAGAAAGGTACAGGAAGCTGAGGAGAAGAAAAGGATTACTGTTTGGGCATTTAAAAAAATCAAAGCATACATTACAGCTTGGATCTGTTTGGTTAAGCCTCCAAACTTCAGAATTATTAATTGCAGTCTCAGGGTTATTGCATCAAGTATTCAGTGTATTTTCTGTGGTTGATTGCAAACCTACTTCTCATCTCTGTGGAACCGAAATATCTCAGCACTGTGATAAAAATTGCAGTCAAAACCTGTGGTTGCATTAAGGACCTGCGGTAACATTCTTTTCAGAGCAAAGGGTTTTGAACTGTAGTACAAACCTGTGCGAAATTATTTGGACCTTTATCTTCAGATCCTTGCCTAGCACTTTGTACACTTAGTTGACAGGTTTTGTAAGTGTTTGGGAATTGTTTAGGAGCATCCTATTAACAGAATTAAGGATAACTTTAGAGCAGATTAAAGCAGAATAGAAGACCGAGTTAAAGTATAGATTTGGAACTGCTTTACACCTTGGAGACTTTTGGAGCATTCCCAAATTTACAAGTTTTAGACATCAGTTGGGAATTTGCAGCAGTGTTTCAACATCCTTTTTGAAGACCTAAGATAGATTCAGAAGCAGAAATAATTCCTTGGAGCAATATTACTGAAGTTTGTTGAAACACTTCTTTTAAAGCAGCCTTGTTGAAGATTGTAGAAACATCTTTTGGAGCTGTCTCTTATCTGCATTGAAGTACCTATTGAAGACATCTTTGAGGTAGCATTGAAGCCCCTATGAAGTAGTCTTTGAAGAATACTGTTTCTACAGGAATGAAGAGCATTAGAGACTCTTATGATCTTGATGGACTAGCCCCTGGAACATTTTGCAGAATTGCTTAAGCAGATCTTGGAATTACATTTGGAAACAGTCTTGTTGACCAACCTTGGAGAATCATCAAGAAGCCTATTGAAGACATTATTGGAACTTGTGATGCATTGATGTCATCATGAGGTGACCTTGGAGTTCTTGTTTGGGTAACATGAAGAGTTGTGGACAGCTTCATGTGAAGAACAAGGTTGTCATTAATGAAGTAACATGGAGACTAATGAAGGCATTGTTGAAGATTGTCAGGGCTAATTGAAGAAGACATTGGGAGTCGTGAAGAACAACCAAACACATTTTGACGAATTGAAGTTGGAGGTTGGAGCCTCATAGAGACAAGGTTGGTGCCTTGGAAGATAGGGTTGGAGCCCTAGAGGATAGGAGTCCTCAAGAGACCAGGTTGGAGCCTATACCAGATATAGGGTTGGAGCCCTTGAGGTTGGTGCCTCAAAATTGACAAGGTTGGAGCCTTGGAAAGACCAAGTCGGTGCTTGGCACAATACAAGTTGGAGCCTGGAAGATTGGAGTCTTCATCTAGGGTTGGAGCCTTATAACATTATTGTACTTTACTTATTGTAAAGAAGAAATTAATAAAAGTATCTATTTCATCATTGTTCATTTTGTGTTCTAAAATATAAGTGATCTAACTGGTAAAATTAACAATTGAAAAGAAATACTGATTCACCCCCCTCTCAGTATTTCCAACAGGATAGTCATTTCTTTTAATTTGGCATTTGTTCCTTCCATCCTTGTGCATCTTGAATAAGTGTTTTCTAGTGAAATTTGGTGTTTTTCTTACTGCCGCAACCATTGGTCTCATCGCTGCCTCATCTTGTATCTCATTGCATTTTTGCATATCTTGCATACATAATCATTCCATTGTTTGCATCCACATTAGACATAAGTGGTCTAAAAAGCTAATTGAATTGGTGATTGCTGCATAAGATTGGCTTGTTGCTCTAGAGAATTTATATTGTTGATGAATGCTCTCTTTCTTCCATTTGATAGCCAACATTATTGTGACATTGAAATATCTCTACTTGTCATTGCTATCACATTGCAAAAGAAGCGGATAATTGGATAATTGGTCACATTGCTTCTTGTGGATTTACTAACTTGTTGCAAGTGAGCTTCACATCTAAAGTTTATAATCTTGCAAATCAAGTCACTCTTGAAAGCACTTAGTTTGTAATCATAATCATGATACAAGTAAAGTTTGTAATCATAACCATGATACAAGTAAAGTTTGTAATCATAACCATGATACGAGTAATCTTGAGGTAATCCAAGGAATTGCTAATTGTGTTCATATGGAATTTAAGTTCTCTCTTTTATATAATTGGCACATTGACATTCTATTGTTGTAATATAAGTAATCTTAAGAATTTGCTAATTGTGTTTAAAGATCATCATCATCTAATTGGCATTATTGAAAGAAGCATAGGATTGATTTTCATTTCATGAGCAATTGTCTATTGTGATCTTGATAACATTTTCTGGCGCCATCTATTTGGTTCATTCAGCACTTTCTTTTGGTGAAATTGTCATTATACATTGTTAAGTACTTCATTGTTCTAAATTGAATATCATTGTAATTTGTCTCTAAGTACTTTACAATATCACCTAAAATCAATTACTCATATTTTGCACCTGCAACCTAGGAGTAGCCTTGCATTAATTAACTTACCTCCAAGCATAAGCTTAGTTGATTGAAAGATATGACCACCTTTCTCACCCAACTTGCGAAGCCTAGACCCTCTTTTGTGGTTAACAAGGTGACCTTGCAGTCATCAGAGCCACAGTCTCTACAACACCAGAAGCAACGGGTGGTTAGAACTCTAGGGTAGCTATTGTTAATATATCCTTTGCTATCATCCACTGGGTTTCTTTCTCACAACCTACCCTAGAGACTAGCTTCAAAATAGTTGAGAGGAAGGATTCATTTAGATCGACATCTAATTTAAAATATACCAAGATCTTGCACTTCACTTAGTTTTAGGCGCTGCATTTCATATAGGATAGTGAAACATCCTAAAGCAACAACTGTTCATCTGGTGGCTTGGTAGATAATTCATGTTAAGTAAGTATTTTGACTCCATCAAGGCACTGGTCTCTCAAAGTAATTTAATCTAATCACTAAACTTGCTGAATTAACCAAGTTGCTAGGACATTCAATTGTGTCTCCCAGACTCGTCAGTTGTCGGTGGGTCTTTCATCTTCATATTTCATAGGGACTACCCCTTCTATAGCCTGTTGTTGTGTAGAAATTTCTATTTTCCCACCCCGGTTTTCAGTTTCACCTTATTTCTCCAAATAGTTAAATGCCCTTTCTCATAGCCTTACATTCAACAAGCTGGAAAATAAATATTTTCTGAAAACAAAAATTCTGGAAAATTTTCGAAGTGCTGAAAATTGCAGAAATAAAAATCAGCAGACTAAAACAGCCACAAAACATTTTAACACAGTTATTTTTGGTCAACATGACCCTGGAAAAACCCCCTACAACTCTTGGGGAAAACCAGTTCGAAAGCTTCTCTTTATTTTCTGAATATTGCTTTTACAGTGATGCAGAAATTTACACAACAAAAAAAATTACAGCAACTTCAAAACAGAACTTATCTCGAAAACTGTGCCAAACTCCACCTCGGGTTCCGTGCCCACAAAACGAAAAAATTATAGCAGAAATACAGCCTTCAAAATTGTACGAACAACCTCGAAAACAGTGCTGGAATGGCTGTATGGCCTCCCTTGAAATCTGCAGTTTTCTCTCCTCGAAATTCGTGCCCACTTGCCTCGGACTTCAGGCTCTGCCCTGTTGTACGGATTTGCTGAAAGTTAGTGCTGCTGCCCTCCTTCTTCTCACTGCTCAGAAAATTCACTTCAGCTTTTTCCTGCTCCTTCTCTCAATCTGCTCATGAAAGAATTAATGAATAAATAACCTTTTCTCTCCTTTTCCTCTTTTAATAGAACTCTAAATGACTTTTGGGTTATCTCCAAATCCAATGGCTGAAATAGCTTTAGATCTAGGGCTGAGATTAAATGCTCTTTTAAATCTCACTTTCTATTTTTTAATTCACCCCACTTTAATAAAGACCCACTTAGTCATTTATTTGCAAAGTCACTTTTCCTTTCTAATTTTACATTAACTTTATTAAAGTCACTTTAAAATTAGACTTTAGCAACTTTTTCACTTAAAGTCACTTTTAAATTAGATTTTACTTTATAACTTTATCAAGCCACTTTAGGAGAAAAATTAAATTCTTTTGGACACTTTTCCCTAGGCCAAAGATTAAAGCCTTAGGGAACCACCTGTCCTCCGGTAATCAAATTTCAACACTCCCTCTTACCAAGGAAGGTGTTCCTCACCACACCCATCTTATCTCTGAAGTAGACATGCTTGCCCCGTGGTAAGGCTTTGTTAAGAATATTTACAACCTACTCATCAGTGGGAATATATTCCAGCTTCACAGCTTCCTTCTGCACATAGTCTCTGATGAAGTGATATCTGATGCCGATATGCTTTGATCGATCATGAAATACTGGATTCTGAACTCAATGCTACTGACTGCTGCTTCTGGCTGAACCACGACACCACTGCCGAACCCAACCAAAACGGCACCCTGAAGTGCTCTTCCTATCAGAAGCACAACCTGCCCAATCAGAATCAGTGTAACCTACCCAATCAGAATCAGTGTAACCTGCCAATCTCACTCCATCCCCCTGCCTATAATCCAGACCATACTCCACTATCCCCTGCAAGTATCGCAAAATGTGTTTTGCACCAATCCAGTGAACCTTCCTAGGCTCACACATAAACTGACTCATCGTGTTGACTGCAAAACATATATCTGGTCTGGTGTTGACCAAATACATCATGGAACCAATCAGCTGTCTGTACAATGTGGGATCCACCAACTCTGAATCCGAAGCATGAAGCTTCTTCCAGTTGGTGATCATCAGTGTCGACATGGGTCTACAATCCTCCATGTGGAATCTACCAAGGATGTCCACAATATACTTCCCCCGCCCTAGGAAGAAATGCCCCTCCTCCTGCCACACCTCCAAACCCAAAAAGTAATGCATCAAGCCGATGTTCTTCATCTCAAACTCCGATGCAAGATTTCTCTTGCACTGCTCTATGAGTCTCTCTGCACCGGTAATGACCAAGTCATCCACATACAGCACCAGAATGAGAGGCTCCTCACCTATCACAATGAAGTATAAGTTCGGATCTGTAATATCCCCAAAGGGAAATAACCAGTAATAAACAGAAATATGCCAGACAGATATAGAAAATACAACACTGAACCAGATCACTGAATCATGACACAAATAATACCAGAAACTGAGCCATTTTATTAATCAGAAAGTACATAGAGAGGAGTAAATCAGAATCAGTGCACCTATCCTTGCCCTAGGCAAGTGATGAGCCTCTCATACAAGAAAAATGGTTGTAACAAGGACAGCGTCCTAGCTGCTGTGAAGACTGAAGATGAACTGCGCTGGTACTGGGGCTGATCTCAAGCTGCAAACCCTCACAAATGGAAAACGCTGTCTCTGCTAGTGACAGCGCAGAAACAGGTGAAGCACAAGCCCCTCAACCCTCCAGACAGATGAACCAGCTACAGAATACTGGAAAACGCTATTGAGCTCCTCTCACAATAGCCTGCTCCTCAGATCTGCGTCCCACCTGATGGATCCGAAACCTCCAATCAAATCTGCGTCCTTCCCTTCCTGATCTGCGTCCTCCAATACCAGATCTGCTGCCAAACCCTCAGATCTATGCTAGATCTGGAACTATCTCCTCAGATCTACAGCCTCTAGGGCTAGATCTGGTGTTATCCCTTCAGATCTGGACTAGATCTATCAATATCTCCTCAGATCTGTCACTCCCCAAGCTGGATCTAGTGCTAAACCCCCAGATCTGCAACATACAAGACTAGATCTGCAACATACAAGACTAGATCTGCAAGATCTATCCTTCCCAAAGCTGGATCTAACAATAAGCCTTCAGATCTGCAACCCTTACCTTCAGAAATGGACAGTGTCCTCACTCTAGGGCTAGACAGCGTCCTTCTGCCTCCCAAAACAGCGTTTTCTCTGCCAATCCTGAACTGCGTCCTCCTTGGACAGCGTCCTTCCTCTCCTGCAAGGATCAGCGTCCTCTCTCCAGATGAGACAACGTCCTTCTCCTTCAAGAATCAGCGTCCTTCCTTCTCTTGCTCTGCGCAGCCACAAGAGGGCTTTCTCCTCCTCGGATATGCTTCAGAAACTGCTGCTGCTCTGCTGCTGGAACTGAAAGATGGAACTCAGAAAAACCTTACTAGGGCGGGCACTCGAAGTCCCCCGAAGCTAAGGGTGAAACCAGAAAACCTTACCAGGGCCGGCACTCGAAGTCCCCCGAGGCTAAGGGTGAGATCTCCGACCGGAGACACTCGTGCACTAAACAATGCTGCAGACCGACTAAACAACTGGCGTGCTGAAGCAGACAAGAGTCCAGCTATCAATAAGAATATCAAATCATGAATGATCAAATGAGGTGAGAGCCTCTCCTTTTATAACATCAAACTCCCTCCAAAACTTAACTCACCCTGGATCTGCGCAGTTTACCTTGGGTTAGCCTGTTGCCTCCCCCATCATATCCACGTGGACCCCCAAGGCCCCCTCTCTAAGTTACAACGTTAATCTACTAGGAAAAAGAACACTTTATTATAAAGTGAGGTGACCCCTCTTATTTCTCACTTTATTTATTATCTCTATCTAAAGCGGCAAAATAAAGCAAAAATGCAATATTCCAATTAGCAAGGCTAATTGGGAATATTACAGGATCTGCCTCACTCTTTGTGAAACCCATCTCCTGCAAGTATGTATCTATCCTGGAGTACCAAGCTCTGGGAGCTTGCTTCAGGCCATAAAGGGCCTTCTTCAGTCTGCACACATGGGACTCCTTCCCATGCGCCTCAAAGCCTTGTGGCTGCTCAATGTACACCTCCTGTATGAAGCCATTGAGAAATGCGGTCTTCACATCCATCTGGTGGATCTTCCAACCCATCTCTGCTGCTATCGATATAATGGAGCGAATCGAAGTATATCGAGCCATGGGAGCGAATGTCTCCTCAAAATCTACTCCCTCTACCTGGGAGAACCCTCTAGCCACAAACCTTGCTTTGAATTTCTCAATGCTGCCATCTGCAACATGCTTTACCTTGTAAAGCCATCTGGAAGTCACCACGGATTTGCCCTCAGGCCTTGGCACCACCTCCCAAACATCATTCTTCATGATAGAAGAATACTCCTCCTGCATGGCCTCTCTCCAGACCTGCTGGTTAGTTTCCTTCTCATAGCTAGAAGGCTCAGAGTCAATGATGTTGGCAACCATTGCCATATAGCTACAAAACCTCTCAGTTGGTCTGCTCTCTCTAACCGGCCTCTTAGGCGCAGCAATAGATGTGGCCTCTCTCAAGGTATCCTGAAGCCACATTGGCTTCCTCTTCCCTGAGCACACCTCTCCCACTGGAGAATGAAACTCCTCCTCCTCATTAGAAGTCTGAACTCCTGACTGTCTGTCTGCTGTCCTCCTGCCTGAACCTGAACCTGTAGACGCTGAAGTACCATGTGAACTGTCCATCAGTGGACTACCTAGTGAACTGCTCTGTGGACTGCTCTGCATGGTGCCCGAAGCACCACCCCTCTAACTCTGCGAGCCACTGCTCACTGACGGACCAGACATCGTCATAGATGTACCTCCGGATCCTCCTGATCCCTGCCCACTAGATCTCTGTGACTGACTCAACTGCTGCTAAGGGTCTGGCTGATCCAGATACTCTAACTCCTGTGACCTCCTGAAAGCTTGGTCCTCCTCGAATCTCACATCCCGCCTGGTAACAACTTTCCTCGAAGCAGGAATATAGACCCGAAAGGCTTTCGAGGTCTCACTATAGCCCACAAAGATACGCTTCTCTGCGGTGGGCTCTAGCTTTGTCCTCTTCTCCTTGGGTACATAGGAGTATGAAATACACCCAAAGATACGGAAGTGACCAACATCAGGCTTCTTCCCAAAAAAAGCCTCCTCTGGAGTCACATGCCCCAAGGCGCGATGCGGACTCCTGTTTTTCAAGTATACAACAATATTGTAGGCCTTTGCCCACAAAAACAAAGGTAACCCCTTATCATGTAACATGGCTTTGGCAGCCCCAATGATGGATTTGTTCTTCCTCTCCGCAACCCCGTTCTGCTGGGGGTTGTAGGGAACTGTGAACTCCATCCTAATGCCTATCTCCGCACAATACTCAACAAACTCTCCAAGGGTGTACTCACCTCCATTGTCCAACCTCAGGGACTTGATCTTCCGACTTGTCTGTGTCTCCTCAAGAGCTCTAAACTCCTGAAATTGCTTGAAGACCTCATTCTTGGTCTTCAAGAAATAAATCCAGGTCCTCTTGGAGTGATCATCAATGAATAACACATAATACTCATATCCACTCAAGGAAACATGAGACATCCGACCACTCACATCGGAATGAATCAAATCAAGTATCCCAGTCGCTCTGCTGTCACTGCTAGGAAAAGGGGATTTGGCAAACTTGCCCATCACACATCCTCTGCATGTATCAATGTGATCAGTACTGAAATCTAGCACACCTGTATTGATCTCCCGCAATGTCCTCAAGGCTCCATGATACATGTGCCCCATCTTGTGGTGCAAAATCTCACAGCTCAGAACTGCTAGCTCTGTTGTCGGTGCTACTGCTTAATGCCATAAGGGGCTGAAATGCAAACTTGTACACCTTTGCATGGCGTACACCTATCACTCTAGCTGACTTAGCTGGAGTACCCCTGGGATATATCAGCACCTGTCCTCTCCTGAACAATATCTCATACCCTCTGTCCTCCAATGCTGAGACGGATATGAGGTTCTTCCTCATCCCTGGCACATATAAAACATCTGACACCTTCAAGGGAGGTTTGGGTTCCCTATCAAATGTCAGTGTCCACACACCGACTGCTCTAACAACACTCTCATCACTGAGTACTACCTCTATATCAGTGCCACTCTCTGAAAGCTCTGAGAAGTACTCACAGACTCCTGTCATATGACGTGAAGCCCCACTGTCCACATACCAGATACCCGAAGATGCTCCGCTAGTCGAGGGAAATGCATGCTCCCTCTGAACCTCCGTGGCAGGTGATCCTGCATTAGTGGACTCACAAGCACTGAACTCAAACTCTCGGTCAAATCTATCTAAAAAGTCCTCAATCTCTGCTGATGCTGCCATGGTGACACACAACTCCATAGTGTCCCATCTCCTGACAACTCCAACACTTCACTTTGGAGTAGTCCTTCTGCGTGTTCTCCTGTTTACCTTTACCTTTGCCTTTGCCCCCACCATCACTTGTGGAAGTATGCTTCTTGCCTTTGCCTTTCTTGCCTCCGGCCAACAATGCTACATCTTCATCTTGCTCAACTGGCTTGCCTGCCCCAAGCTGACTCTTCCTGATATCTGTTTGAATGCAATCATCCCAAAACCTCTCCCATGTGGGAAGGGTCTCATGTGCACAAACCCCATCAACAAAATTCAGCCATGAAGTAGGAAGGCCATTCACTGCAATCCGCACCAACTCAGTGTTTGGAACAGGGTTGCGGGGAAGCTTCAAGCCCCCTTCGCTCCTGCTTCCGAAACTCGCTCCGTGCGGGAGCGTTTCGGAAACGCTCGGAAATGCGCTTCCGAAAACGCTTCCTGACGGGAGCGTTTTCGGGAGCGCGTTTCCGACCCTGTAAAAGCGCTCCCTGTTTTTGCGGGAGCGTTTCAGGAAGCGCTTGGGAGCGAACGCTCCCTTCGCGCTTCCGACGTTTAAAAAACGCTTCGGGAGCGTTTTCTTCGCGCTTCCGACGTTTAAAAAACGCTTCGGGAGCGTTTTTTAAACGCGGGAAGCGTTCGGGGAGCATTCGGGAGCGAACGCTCCCCGGCAAAAAAAAGGTTTCCCGCCGCGCGGAATTTTTTTTATGAAAAAAATCGATTTTTTTAAAGGGGGGGGGGTTTCATTTTCATTTCATTGTTTGTTATTGTTTGTTGAGTTGAGAGAGAGCAAGAAGGAGAGCCGAGAGTGCAAGGACTGGTTGACAGGAGAGCAAGGAGCAAAGCTGAGAGGAGAGCAAGGAGCAAGGCTGACAGGAGGATTGCAAGAAAGAGGTAGGCCTTCTAATCCAATTTTGTATTTTCTAGGATGAATTTGTAGATTGTTAAATTGTTTGAAAATGAAAACTTGAATTTTTTTTGAATGTTGCATTTTATTGGATTTAAAACTTTAAAAATGAATTGTTTTTTTCCTATGTTGCATTTCCTATTCCCATTTGGCATTTTTCCATTTGTTTTGCAGGCTAGAAACTTGAAACTTGTAACCATCATGGCTATATGGCTAGGAATTTCCTCATGTTGGTTCCTTTCTTTGTGATAATGGTGTTGGAGAGTGCTAGAAGAAAGAGGCAAATCAGAGAAGAGGAGGATGAAGAGGAGGGTTATGGTGGATCTGAAGAAAATCCTGAAGAGGAGGAGGATTATGCTGAAGAGGAAGTGGGGAGTGGAGACCCTGAGAACATAGAATCCCCAACTAAACAAGACCAATATCCTTTGTGGAAATATGTTCAGAAACAATAAGGAGGGAAAGGTGGTGGAACCACTAAATTTATTTGACCCCATTGCAGGAAACAATACCATGGTTCATACACCCGTCTGAGAAGGCACCTTTGTGGGATAATGCCAGGAGATGGAACTAAAAATCTTGGAATCAAAGTTTGTACTTATGTGCCAGCACCACAGAGAGAGATATATAGGAAGGAAGAGGGGGTTGCCCTACAGAGATCATTTAAAAGATCTAGGGGTTTTGTTGATTCAGGCCCAACACATCATGGACAAACAAGTTCAACTTCCACCCATGCCAGTGGTTTTGGAGGCAGTGGCATTGGATTAAGGCGTAGAACCATATCCGATTTCCTAGACGAAGGGTGTAGGAATGATGTGGATTCAAAAGTTTACCGGTTTCTATATGCATGTGGAGTGCCATTCAATGTTCTTCGCTCACCTTATTGGCATGAAATGGTTTCTGCCATTAATGATGCCCCCAAAGGATACAAAAGCCCTGGGTATGACAAGGCCAGAACCGTGGGTCTTGATCATGAAAGAGCTAAAATAAATCATTCTTTGGCTAGAATGACGGGTTCGTGGAATGAGCATGGGTTGTCCATTGTCTCTGATGGATGGACCAATGTAAAAGGAAAACCATTGATAAATGTTTTGGCTGTGTCGGTTAGTGGTGCAGTGTTCCTGGCAGCTTATGATTATTCAGATAAATTCAAAACCGGCATTAACATTGCAGAACCATTACTTGATATAATTGAAAAGACTGGGCCATACAATGTGATACGGGTCATCACTGATAATGCTGCTAACTGTAAGGCAGCAGGAGCAATTGTTGAGGATAAATACCCCAACATTTTTTGGTCTGGGTGTTTGGTTCACACAATGAACCTTTTGATGCATGATATCATCAAAAACAAACAACCTCAATTCAAATGGCTTGGTGATTTGTACAAGAGAGGTAAAAAATGATCAAATTTATTACAAATCATAGCAATACCCATGGGCTTTTCCATACTCACTCCAAATTGGAGTTGTTGAAAATAGGAAAAACTAGATTTGCTAGTTATTACCTCACCTTCAGGCGCCTTTTGAAGGTAAGAGAGTCATTGGCTGCAATGGTATCAAACCCACACTGGCAGCTATTAAAGGACAGGGCGGCAACAGTGGTTGACAGGCAAAGTTTTGAACATGTGGAGGAGACCGCCCTTGACCCTCTGTTTTGGGCACGTATGAGGGAAATTGTGAGTTTTACCAAGCCCATTTATAACATGATTCGCTTTGCAGATACTGATAAACCAGTGATTGGAGAGGTTTATGAGCAGATGGATAGCATGTTGGGGCAAATAAAAGATATTGTTAAGGATAATGATCCCATTTTGTATGCTATGATTCATGACTGTGTGTGTGCACGGTGGAATAAACTTAATGTTCCACTACATGCTTTGGCATATATCCTTACGCCAAAATATTACTCTCCATCTTGGTTGGGCCAACCTGCACCTGGAGGTGGGGTTAGGGTGAAACCTCACACAGATCCAGAGGTACAAGAAGGGTACATGAAGGCATTGGACAAATTGGTACCTGACAAGGAAGAGTGTACTAGATTGCGCCTTGAATTAGGCAAATACTTCAGTTGCACTGCTAACTTTGGTTCTTTCCATGCAATGGAAAACAGGGACAGATTTGATGCTCTCACATGGTGGGAAGCATATGGCGGCATGGGACTTTTGCCAAAGTTGGCTAAAAAAGTTCTCTCACAAGTTGTGAACACTTCTTCTGCAGAGAGGTGTTGGAGCACCTACAGCTTTATACACAATGTGAGAAGAAACAGGCTGAATGCAAACCGAGCTGAAAGCTTGGTTTATGTGCATTATAACTTGAGGTTGTTGAGCCATTATTGTGATCGGGCAAATGAGGATCAATCATACAGAGTCTGGGACAACAACCCAGAGGATGATAATTTGGAGGACGGCACGTTACATCTGGAAGAATTGGAAGCAGAACTTTATAGGGATGATGAAGCATCAGCAGCACCGCCACACACAGGGCTAGTCCCACCATCTACTGGTAGCAGTACGGGTGCCAGTGCCAGTGCCAGTGCCACTCCTCGATATCACACTGTTGTTCCTTTGCAGATCCAGCCTCCACCTTCTAGTCGTGGTCATGGTACTCCTGAGAGTACTAGAAGACCAACATTTCCTCGTGGCTCACAAAAATTAGACATTTCTCATGGGCGTGGCAAGGGGCCAGCCAGATAAAATATATTTGTTGTTTACTATTTCTATTTGTTGTTGACAGTTGAACAGTTGAAACTTGACTCTTTCTGATTTCATATATTTAATGACAATTTAAGTTTGAAGTTTGAATTTGAAAGGTGAAACTTTGAAGTTGGCATTTATAAGTTCACTGTTTACAAGTCATTATGAATTATGAATATGATGCTTCATGAAAGTTATATGGTGATCAATGAATCAATGATGATAAATGTTATATATTGAATTTTGAAATCAATGAATCAATGATGATAAATGTTATATGTCAATGATGATAAATGTATATTGAATTTTGAAATCAATGAATCAATGATGATAAATGTTAGATATTGAAATTTGAAATCAATGATGATAAATGTTATATATCAATGATGATAAATGTTATATATTGAATTTTGAAAGCTTGAAACCTTCGGATTGATGATTTGCGAGACTCAAGAGTCAATATGTTCTCTGCTTCCAACTCGTGGGCGTGGTTGATGAAGATTATAACTTCTAGATGATTGATGTTATATGATTCAATCTATGTTTTTATGTTTTTTATGTCTAATTCATCATTCTACATGTTTTTGTTGACATATATGCATCAAAATATAAAAAATATAAAAAATATTAATATATATATATATATATATATATAAACGCTCCGGACCCGGAAACTTTTAAAAATGGCGCTCCGCGCTTCGCTCCCGCTCCGCGCTCCCGCTCCCGCTCCCGCTTCCAAGTAACCTTGGTTTGGAATAACCTCTCCAACTGCTGCCAATGCATCTCTCACATTAGTTATCTTTGTGAGATAACCAGTTGCACTATCATTCTTCCCCATCTTAATGGTCTTCAGCTTCTCCCTTAGGACCATCTTTCTGTTCTCATTGGTACTCTAGTAGAGATTGGTCAAGGCAGACCACATCTCATGAGCATGTCTCTTTCCTCTCACATGAGGAATCACATGGTCTTTAATACCATCCAGAATCAACCTTTTTCCCTTGTTATTCTTTTTATTAAATGCTGCCAACTGAACAACATCAGTAGGCACATTAATAGGCTGCTGTTGGGTATGAATCATGATATCCCATACTTCTACCTTCTCAAAGATGCTCTGCATTCTTTCTCTCCAAACGCTGTAATTACTATGCCCATCCAACCTATCTTCCACCCTCAATCCCAATGACATCCTTGCTGTCCTAAAAACTGAACATAGCACTGCTGTAGTAAAGATAAAATTTTTGTGTGAAAAATTAGCTTGCTGGAATTTTCTGAGTGAAAAATCAGCAACCTGTAATTTTTCTCTTTGCTGTCCCAAACTTCACTTTTAGCACCCAACCTCTGATACCATGTAGAAATTTCTATTTTCCCACCTCGGTTTTCAGTTTCACCTTATTTCTCCAAATAGTTAAATGCCCCTTCCCATAGCCTTACATTCAACAAGCTGGAAAATAAATATTTTCTAAAAACACAAATTCTGGAAAATTTTCACAGTGCTGGAAATTGCAGAAATAAAAATTAGCAGACTAAAACAGCCACACAAAACATTTTAACACAGTGATTTTTGGTCAACATGACCTTGGAAAAACCTCCTACAACTCTTGGGGAAAACCCGTTCGAAAACTTTTCTTTATTTTCTGAATATTGCTTTTACAGTGATGCAGAAATTTACACAACAAAAAAAATTATAACAACTTCAAGACTGAATTTATCTCAAAAACGGTGCCAAACTCCACCTCGGTTTCCGTGCCCACAAAACAGAAAAATTACAACAGAAATTACAGCCTTCAAAACTGTACGAACAACCTCGAAAACAGTGCCGAAATGGCTGTACGACCTCCCTCGAAATCTGCAGTGTTCTCTCCTCAAAATTTGTGCCCACTTACCTCGAACTTCGTGCTCTGCCCTGTTGTACGAATTCGCTGAAAGTTAGTGCTGCTGCCCTCCTTCTTCTCACTGCTCAGAAAATTCTCTTCAGCTTTCTCCTTCTCCTTCTCTCAATCTACTCATGAAAGAATTAACGAATGAATAACCTTTTCTCTCATTTTCCTCTTTTAATAGAACTCTAAGTGACTTTTGGGTTATCCCCAAATCCAATGGCTGAAATAGGTTTAGATTTAGAGCTGAGATTAAATGCTCTTTTAAATCTCACTTTCTATTTTTTAATTCACTCCACTTTAATAAAGACCCACTTAGTCATTTATTTCCAAAGTCACTTTTCCTTTCTAATTTTACATTAACTTTATTAAAGTCACTTTAAAATTAGACTTTAGTAACTTTTTCACTTAAAGTCACTTTTAAATTAGATTTTACTTTATAACTTTATAAAGCCACTTTAGGAGAAAAATTAAATTCTTTTGGACACTTTTCCCTAGGGCAAATATCAAAGCCTTAGGGAACCACCTGTCTTTCGGTAACCAAATTTCAACAGTTGGGAGATAGTGCGAGGATCAGAGTGACAACCCTCGTCCTGAGCATTGTTGCATATTGCCTATACAATTTGAGCGACAACGGGGCCCATGGCCCTGTTCATTGGGATCTATGAACTGCATTGGGAAACATGAAATGTTGTGAACTGTGAGACTTCCATGTTGAGAACCACAATGAATAATGCACCAAGGCCAAGGAGATGCATACGGACTCTATGACACAACCACGTGGAATGACAGGTGCACTTATACTATGAGCCAGACAAGCCCTACATAACATGATCACCCTACAAAACCAGTGGCTCCTGCAAACCATGTGTCCAAGTAGATCTATCCCGAGAGCTCCAATTCTATCTAGGATGAAAGGACTTGAGAGTGGAGGCTAAAAGGACTGGGCATGGCTGACCATGATAGGTTTAGAATAGCATAATACATATCATCACATGGCGTACAAGGCTTTTGACTTGCATCACTTTGGACTTTCAATTGTGTTGCAATGAAAAGTACTAGGGTACCTCCCCAAAAGGTAACAAGACGTTTTGCCTTGTGACTGCATCATCCTTGCAAAATAAAGAAATAATATTCCAATCTCCTTTGAATTATGCTGTGCTGCCTTGAATCGTGGATTAACCTGCTTCATAAATTACAGATTTAATGTTAAGTGCATGCCTTCGTACCTATTCATATATTGGGTGCCTTGTGAAAGATATATAAAGCGACTTGGGTGCCATCTGATTCTCTCGATATATATATATATATATATGTGTGTGTGTGTGTGTGTGTGTGTATGTATGTATATCAGCTTACGTCGTGACATCTACTTGGATTAAAGTATTTGGATGATGCTTTGATCAGATGTCAAGAGAACTACTCATGCCACATTTCATCACATGAAACAGACTATAGTATTCTGCATTACTCACAATGTTTCAGGCATCCAGCTTTGTTGCATAGTTTTGGAGAACCACACTGAGATAAATACCTTTATTCTTGCAGCACATGTTACTTCCTAATCCGTTCCTTTCTGCATTCTGACCTTGCACTACAATTGTTCTTTTGTTGAAACTGCTTGATCTATTCAGAAGAACTGAGAGCAAATAAACGTCTTGTTCTCATGGCATTTCCTGTTTGTCTCTTGTAGACCCAGGTATAAGATGTGACGAACCCAGATAGATATAAAATTCTAAATAATAGTTTCAATGACCAATACTGCCATTTCGAAAATGAGCAGATATATGTTTAAATGCTGCAAATAATTGCTCATTGCCAGCCAGACCTGATCAACTACATTCAATTATTGCTTTGGTATGGCTTGCTAAGGCATCCCATGCTAGCGATTCAAATAGAATGTCTGAAATTCCGGTGTCTTCACATTTGCTCCCAGTGTACTAATGCTTTCTTCACCAGGTTTGGGAAGTGCATTCTGCATAGCTATGATTCTTTGAATGGTTCTTAGGATGATTTCTGAATCTGATTTTGGTGTCAACCCTTCCAGCTCAGCCTGCTTACCCACTAAACCACAAGATTCTCCACTGTCCAAAGCTCGATAAATTGCAAGGAATAGTGAAGAAAATCATCAGAGAGAACCCCGTGCCAGATTCGCGTAACAAATCTCTTAAGTGGCAACTTGACAAGTTGCTTCATTTTATTAACTCCCCAACGCAAAGGCACGAAGCTATGTAGAATACATTATGATTATTAAAACATGGATTCTGTGAGTCGCTGTGTAAAGCTACATCTATTTAAATGCACATAATGTGATGAATTTTGCATTGTGTTATTTGGCTGATATTGCTCTTGTTGATATGTTTCTATAGTTCCCACCATTTCTTTTTCTTTCTAGTGCTCTGATATAATGAAAATTTCAACACGGTGATACTCTCCTTCGATTTTTATATCTTTAGAAACATAAAAAAAGAAAAAAAAAAGAAAAAGAAAAAAAGAAAAGTAAAGAAAAAAAATGGATTTGCTATTTCTTCCACTCGTGTACAAGGATCAATTTATTTATTAAAGGTAAGCTAGAAGTTTGAAGTAAAAATGGTGTAAGGCATTAAACATCAAATATTTTCTTTTTCTTTTATTCCCCCTTTTTTTTCTGATTATCTTATTCAGTCATTCATGGACATTAATCTGACTGCTAATCTGACCATTAATTTGGTCTGTGCATGAGTTTATTTATTTATCATGAGTTCTATTTAAAAGTAGTTCTTTAATGGCCTTTTGCTTCTTGTATTAAAGACTTTTTAGTGTATTACGGCTATCTAATGTTCAGGAAGTTGGATATTATATTATATTAACACACAGAGAGTGGCTGTGTTTAGGGTGGTGTGGAAAGGGAACAAGGTCTGATTCAGATTCTCACTGAGTTGGATGGTTTCAAAACTTCCGAAGCAAAGGTGTGGCTAAACTGTCATTATCTTCTGACTTTGCTTGTTTCTTTTGAAGCAACAAAAATCTCCTGATTTTCAAAATTGTAATTACTAATATGACATGGAATTCTAGGTGCTTGTGGTGGGTGCCACAAACAGATTGGACATGTTGGACCCTGCTCTTACGAGAAAAGGTCGATTTGACAGGGTTATAAGTATTGACACACCATCAGATGATGGCAGGCTGGAAATCTTAAGGGTGTGATACATCAAAATTCTGCAGTTAGCTCAGTAGTGTTATTTGTGTATCTATCCTGTTTGACTATCCATTGGAAAAGCACATCTTGAATCATTCAATATTTTTTGTTGCAATATGCAGGTTCATGCAAAGAACAAGGCTTTTAGATCAGAAGAAGAAAAGGAGAACTTACTGAAGGAAGTTGCTAAACTTGCAGATGGTTTCAATGGAGCAGAGCTTCAAAATGTTCTGTAAGCTATCTCATATTTCTTCTAATTTTTCATTAGTACTCATTTGTAATTCCATTGCTTTATGAAAATCTCCTCACAATTAGACTAAGATGTGGTTTGGCAGGAACGAGGCTGGAATCTTGTGTATAAGGAAGGAGAAGGACTACATTGAAAAGGAAGAGCTAATAGAAGCATTGAAGAGGGTTTGTTTCATATGATTTTAGAGTTGTGTTATAATTTACCATGGAATTGCTCAAGTTCCCACACTTTAGTTGTTAGTTGTCATTCCTCAAGTTCCCACACTTTAGTTGTTAGTTGTCATTTCCTTAGAGTTTGCTTTATTTCCTATAACTACATTTATTCATTCTTTATGCAGCAAGGAGGGACATTTTCAACGGGTCTGGAGGATCATGTTGAAATTCCTCTGGAATTGAAATTGCGATTAGCATATCGAGAGGCTGCAGTTGCTATCCTTGAATGCTATTATCCTAATCCACATCGTCCTTTCATCAAGGTAAATACAGTTACGGATGCATCTTCCTTACAGGTACACTATACTATGCATGAAGTAGAGCTGTTGTTAAAATAACATTTAGTATTTGTTTGGTTGGGATTTATAGATCCTGCTATTTTTATATAAACTGCTTCATAAGATTGGCATATCTAACTGCTGCTGGTAATGAGTTGACAGTTCTTTATTTGTGCCCCAGACAGATATTCGTATGGTGGACAGTCGGCCCAACATGCAGTATAATGAACCAAAAAATCATGTTTTTGCGAGAAAATCTGATTATGTCAGCTCAATAGTCCGTGCTTGTGCTCGTAAGCATCTAGATAGCCCTTCTTGCCACTTGGTTGTTGAGAAAATAGTTGCGGTGCTGTATAATTAATACTTGGTTTTGAGTCTTGACTAAATTGACTGGGATGGCCTTGTACCTACGTAAAGGTGTTCCACTTTCCTCTTCACATGACCATATGGAAGGATTATGTAGCTGTTTAATCATTTCTGGTTGTATAATGAATTACCTTGAGTTTAGGTTTTGGGACTCTAAATATGTTCCCAAGGGAGAGTTCATTATTCATTTAAAAAACTATTATTTCTTGGAGCTATGGATCTTGTCTCATGTAAATCATGTTGTAGATTCAAATGAGAGAAGATGCATGGCAGCAAGAATGAGGTTGAAGGAGACAAGGTGTTCAGAACCTTGGCGAAGGGGAGGAAATGATGGAGAAGAATGACAAACACAGCTGGTTGGCCTCCACATCCTTGAGCCAGCTTGGGTACCTATTTTGTTGAAGCTACACATTGTCATTGGTGGCTTTTGGTTTGGCCACATGGCTTCACTGTGTTTACCTTGGATAAAGGTTTGGCGTGTGGGTTTTCCCTCCCTTCAAGACGTGTTAGGTTGAAGGTTCTGACGTGCCCTAGTAGGTATCATAGATATTCTAAGCACAAGTTTTTGTGGTTTCACTCTTCTTGTGGCCTTTTTTCTTTGGTATTTCCACCTTTTTGGTATGTTCCTATTTTTATGGAGCATGTGAAGTTGTAGCTGTTGAGAAATTAGGGCTTTTATTACAATCTCTCTTGCTTGATAATTACTTGTGATTTCGTTAAGCTTCTTTCTCTTAGATCTTATGTTCGTTAGATTATTATGTTCTTCATCATGACAATTATCAAATGCATAAGAGACACAATGTTTAGGCTTTCAAGCCAGGGCCAAAACCTCTCCCTCTTGGAAAGCAAAACCCTATAGTAATTCTTCTTATAGATCTTCAAATGACGAGTACCATAACCATGACACAGACCCTTGACACAGTATGCCTGCAAGACCCTTGTCACTATTCCTTGCTTCCCTTCTCGGCTTTTCTAGCTGATCCTTCCTTTCTGCACTGTTTTGCACTGCACCAACAATAGGAAAGCTTGGTTCCTAGCACCAAACAGTGTCCTTTTCTGCCCTTTCTTTGATCTGACCTCGACCTCTAAGATACTCCTTCTTGGACTCCTTCCAGCATTCTTCAGATTTCTCCAAGTCCCAAAACTGAACCTTATAAGGAATCCTTCTTCCTTTTGTAGTTATCTTCGGCCTCCCTGAAATATCCGAACTGTGGTTACCTTAGCACCTTGTAGACCTGCCTCCTTTTACGCTCCTTGTCTTCTTGCTGTGATAGACCTCGACTTCCTTGAACTGTATATGACAGCCCAAGACCGAATGTCCTTCTTCATGCTGTGAGTGACTTCGGCCTTCCTGAGATATGCGAGGAGGAAGCGGACCTTAAGACAGAGATAGCATACTTATTTCTTGACCCAATCACAGTTCCTTTTCTCGCCGAAGTTCCTTGTCGTCTCGCACTGAATTGCAAACCCTTTACTTTGCACTACAATCACAGAACTTGATCCGAGATGCTTGACACAAATGAAGCCGTAGTCCTTTTATATCTAGGGACTGTCTGCCTTCTTTAGGCCGACATGATCAAGGAGACTTATCATCATATTTTGAGCCGACTTGGTGGAGCATAGTGACAAGGGTTTGGAGTATACTTTTACATCAATAATTTGCCCCTTTACAAGTGTAACATCACTTCGTATACATGACTCTAAATTATATTTCTGACAAGACGACAAACTCCTAAAGACATCAAGAAGAAGTCTTTGACCCATAATAAAAACTCCTTGCTCATGAAACACACGAGGCAAGCATTACAATAAGTAAATTTTATTATCTTTGTCTCTTCATTACAGAAGACCATAATTACAAGTCATTATGAAGACTGAACCTAGTTATACTTTTCAACACTCCCTCTTAACTAGGGAGGTAGTCATAATGGTACATGGTCACTCTCAATTTGAAGAATTTCATAGGAAGAATAGGATTGGTAATCCCATTCGTATAACATCATATTAACTAGGATTGTCATAGTGCAAGGCCTTGACTAACAACTCCATCTCTCCACGAGGCCATGAGCTCCAATACTGGCGAGACCAATGATTTATAGACACCTTCATCATTGTCTCTCTTGGATCATACCCCACTTGGGTTCACTCAGGGTATGTCCACTAGGACTATTCTTATCTTGGATTCCTAGTCCTCAAAGAATATCGATCCTCTACGACTACTCTTATCTTGGATGCCCTAATAAATCCTCATAGAGTATTGGATGCCAGATGATTACCCAATCCTCCATTCTGTCTTACGAGGTGCAAACCAGAATGACATGTATATCTCTCCCTCTCAACTAGGGAGGACATATTCCACAAGGGAATGTACTCATTCCTATACAAGGAATGTACCTAAGCTACCTCTTGGCTTAGGAATTACCAAGTTTCTTCCAAGTAAGAAACTTATTATCAGGTTCCCTCTTAATCGGGGACCTTCAGTAGCGATGATGGAACACCCAGCTGCTCATGAAGAACTCCTTTTTTTCGATGTCATGAATTTCTTCGTTGTTGAGGAGTCTTCTTCTTTGGGATTTCTTCATAGGGCACAAATCATCCACCACTTTCATCCACGGATCATGTCTTCTATTAGAAAGTGATCCATTTGGTCTAGCTTCATGTTATGCTACTTTCCTTTGAACCATATTTCTTCCAAGGATCTTTCATCCTGCCATATGGTTGTCAATCTTTGGAAGACATATGCTTCCCTTTGGCATCCTTGAATAAGCTCATCCAGATATTATTCAATTATAAATATGAACACTTAAATAAAAAATGACCTTAGTGATGATCTTTCATCATGACATCTTCTTGTAGCCATCGACATCCTTCGTACAGATTGACAGATCTCCGAAAGATATGTATTTGTCAATGGGGCCTCCATATTTTCCGAATTACTATCAGAGTCTACATATCTTCCCAGGAGATTTCCTAGTCAAGTCTTCTTGGCTTTCCTAGATGTTGACGACCTCTCACCATGGTTGCATTTCTGACGATCTCTTCCTTTCTTTCTCCACACAATTTTATTTCATTCCCAGAAGCCTTAGTATGCAGTTCCTTGATTGTGTACAATCACCTCATATTTCATATGAGAACATATTATGTTGATTTTATCTGGTGTGGATCATGCCTTTTGGCAACTTGTGCATCAGAAGAGATTCTATTTTCCTTTGATCATACTTCTAAAGATAGAAGTATACTACCTGCAACCATATGACACGACTTCATAGTATCCAGTATATATATATATATATATATATATATATATACATATATACACCTCATTTCCTTTCTTTTGAGTCATCCTGCAACAATTTTTCCTTAGAATGAAAAGTCTCATTCCCTTGACCTACTTCATCAATATGTCATCATATCCTAATCTCAGAATTCTGCAAGTTAGAATTCTTGATGAAACCTTTTGCTTTCTTTCTAACCAGTGAATCCAAAGAGGACTCCATTAGAAAATGTCAACACCTTTTTCCATATTGATTTTTGATCTAGATGACCACCTTCCATAGTGATGTTCCTAGGAGCCACTATTTCCATAGCATGGCTGTCACATCAATTAGTTTCAAACATCCCCCTATGACAAGTGCTCCTCCTTTAATGCTTCTATCATGATAACAATCTGCACTGGTGCATCTATCTAATATACAATGCTTCCTAACCTAATATTTTACAACCGATAGATACCTCTTAAAGAGGAAGATGATCTCAATCATAGTAGCGATCTTTCACTTGTTCTTTCTTAGGTTTCTTAGTCTCAGGTTCTACCATTTCTCCGGCGACATGGGCTTCTTCTTTTTTCGTCTTGTCCTTAGATTTGGGACAATCTTTCTTATAGTGCCCAAGTTCATTACTGTGAAAATTCCTAAACCCAGAATCCCTATTTGCAGCAATTGATATTACTTCTTCTACTTGATTAATCATGCAAGTTATTTACTGTGTTCTACAAGTAAATAGTGAAGCAAATACATTGCAACCTTCACTACACAAATAAAATGCGGAAAAACAAACGTTGAAACAAGATCTGAGCTAGAAGAAATCTAAACACACATGGCACCGTTATTTTTGGCCTAAGTCCTTGGAAAAACCCAATGCGGGAAAACCGATGCAACAGATGAGGGTTTGATATTATTAAGCAAAAGTTTTTGAATACAACTGGACACCCAAATATGGCTATCCACAGAGAATCTGACTGATAGAGAACTAGAGAGGATTAGCTCACACTGACACTGGAGATGTGGATCTGACCCAATACTGAACTGGACAACCCCACGTTGCCTCTGCGCAGATCTGTGTCACTGTGGCAGGGGACTACATCACCTCCTTCTGCTGGATCTTCTGCTCGCTGGATGCTGATCTCAGGCCCTTCTAGTCTCACACCTCGACACTCCAGCACTGGATTTGACTGATCCTCAGCAAAATAGCTGATCTCCTCAAGGCTGCAATGCTACCTCTATGTGGCACTGCATTGCCCATCGTAGCTGCTACGCTGCCTCTTCTGCATACTGCCCTCTGCCTTCTCTGCAAAGTATTCCTGGCTTAGGAAGAGGTCTTCCAACCGGAACTATCACTGCCCCTCACTGCAATCGAATCAATTCGATCAAATCCTCTAGGTGCTCTATGCTGCTCTCTTGAGAAATTCGATCTCTAGACTCACTCGATGTATTTTCCAAATGCCCATTGTTGTCTTTCTTATAATCTTCTCGTTGGACAACCAACGACCTAGATTCAAACATAATCAATGGCTTAGATCATATTGACCCGATCTCCGTGTTTTTCTAGAAGTTTCACACCTAGTTCTATTAATATTCTTTAATTATTTTAATTCCCTAAGTTTAGACTTAGGCTCCCATTAAAAATAATTAATTATTTTAATAAAACCCCATCCAGGTGTAATTTCCCAAAACGGTTTCTGGGTATTTTGGAATGCATGTGTTTAAGCCTCCCTGCAAAATTTGAGATTTAGAGCACATCCGATGCTACTAGAAATCAACATTCCCTCTTAGTGAGGAATGTGCAAGAGTAATGCATCCTGCGAAAGCACTACACTGACTTTGTAACATCTCCCTTTGTTTTGCTGATGTTTGACACTGTTGTCCACCAACTACTGCGCTGCTGCATCTATGCTGCTGTTGACTCTGAGTACTGCTGCCAACTACTACTGCACTGCAACTCTGCTACTTGATGTAATATAAAAACATCCTAACACTGAACTAAGTGTTCGACATGATGCATCTGATATTGAATATTTGACTATCACTAGTTTATGCGCTGACCCTCTAAAGCTACTGCATTGTTGCTGACTGTGCTGTGCGTTGTTGAACTGCTGCCAACCCTGCTCTGCACTGCTCAGACTTTGGCATTGTCTAGCCACTATGCTGTCACTCCTACACTCCTCTGCACCAAATGACACTGGTCCGTCGTGCTACTGTTGCTTTTGGGCTCCTGTAGCAAGGTATTGATATATGAGGTGGACTCGTCAAGGATCTTGCCCAACTGTAGTTATTCCGAACTACAGTTCTAGATCACCCCTATTTTCTCCTGGAGATATGTGGGCAAGCATCGCAAACTCTTCCTCCTCGATCCTTGCAGTTACAACCTGCAGATCATGCTTCTCATCCTTGTCCTTCTTCTTGAGAGTACACTGCATAGCATAGTGACCATACTCACGACATCGAAATAATTTCATCTTCCAGACGTCCTTTTTCTGCCTTCGTTGCTCCTGTTGCCCCTTAGATGCAAGGGTTGCATTCTCATCCTCCTCCTTGGGCTTCGTCCTGCTGCTGCTACTGCCATCAAGCGTGCACTTGACTAAGTCTCTCCTCATATCTTCTTAATGAGGAGCTGCTCACATTCCTTCCCAGTCTGACAACTTCTCTCTACCCAGGATACTCTGGACAAAGACTTGCCATTCTTCGGAAACGGAATTCAGGACGAACCTGACCATCTCTATGGTCTGAGATGCTGACCCTACAACTGCTAGCTGATCTCGAACATCTTGAAGCTTTGATAGGAACAAATCTATGTGTTATCCCTTCTACATCCTTGTAGACCGTATCTTTTCCTCCAAGAACATCTTCCGCTGCTCGGAAGACCCTGGTATAGTGTGGGCAATGCATCCCACATCTCGTTGGCAGTCCCTTTGCCAGAAGTATGTGAGACAATGTGATCCCTCACTTCATCGAGGATAAACCGTTTGGCCTTTTCCATACTCTTCTTGAAGGCTTTCAATGGATCCGCATCTATGGGTTCAAATACTGCACTGTCGATGAAGGCCTTGAGCTCATGCTCATCCAAAAGGAAGTAGATCCTTGACTTCCAGATTACATAGTTGGAGGCACCCTCCAACCGATCCTTATCACGCAACCTAGTGGCTGCCATCTCACCCAACCAAATGGCAAACTGCTGCGTCTAACCCTCTGCGCAGCTGGCTCTATGAACTCCCTGTTGGAGTAAAGCCAAATAAATCTCGATCTCACTGCCTTTGCACGAGAAATCATAATTTATTGGGCAAGAAATTCCCTGAGGTCAAAGATTCCCTCAGTATGCTTCTTCTTCCTTCTTCTGATGCTTTCTGCACCAACAACTGCTGCTACAAGAAAACTGCGTCCCACCAGAAACTGGTTTGTGTTGAAGCTGCTGCTGCGCTGCTCCCTCTGCCGCTGACAAATTGCAAACTGGAAATCGTAACTCTCTGTCGACTCACTTAGAGAGAGATTCCCTTGCAAATCTTGCCTTCTTGTCTTGGACTGCGCAATCCCTTGCGGATTCAATCTGCTGCCTACTCAACCCTTCGATCTGCCTCCTTCTCTTCAACGCTAAACTCTTCTGGACTGCTCTCTTGCTTCACCTGCGCTGCTGTACAAGCTCTGATACCATGTGAAAATTCGTACACCCAGCACTGGATCTGACTCTGACTATCCTCAGCAAAATAGCGAATCTCCTCAAGGCCGCAGCGTTGCCTCTGCATGGCACTGCGCTGCCCAGCGTAGCTGCTACGCTGCCTCTGCGTGGCACCGTGCTGCTACACTGCCTCTTCTGCGTACTTCCCTCTGCCTTCTCTGCAAAGTATTCCCGGCTCAGGAAGAGATCTTCCAACGAAAACTATCACTGCCCCTCACTGTAATCGAATCAACCTGATCAAATCCCCAGGCTGCTCTGTGCTGCTCCCTTGAGAAATTCGATCTCTAGAATCACTCGGTGTATTTTCCAAATGCCCATCAAAGTCCTTATAATCTTCTCGTTGGATAACCAACAATGCAGATTAAAACATAATCAACGACTTAGATCATATTGACTCGATCTCCGTATTTTTCTAGAAGTTTCACACCCAGTTCTATTAATATACTTCAATTATTTTAATTCCCCAAGTTTAGACTTAGGCTCCCATTAAAAATAAATAATTTTTTTAGTAAAACCCCATTCGGGTGGAATTTCCCAAAACGATTTCTGGGTAATTTGGAATACATGTGTCTAAGCCTCCCTGCAAAATTTGAGCCTTAGAGCATAACCGATGCTCTACCAAAAATCAACCATTACATCCATAGCATCGTATGTTATCCATGTTTCTCCTTTTCTTCTGAGGACCAAACTTACCAAATCTTCCCTTTCTTCTTGACATGGCAACATAGGCTTGATTTTCTTCATTTGATCCTGTATCAATTTTAACTTTTAATCTAGTCTCTTCTATCTTACATAGAGACCATAGATCCTGGAATGTTGTTGCTTCTTTCTTCCCATAGTTACTTGAAGTGAAGTTTCCCCATCCCTCCGATAGAGCATTTAGCACCACTATAGTCATTTCTCTATCAGACATTACTTCTTCCAATTCCTGCAGTTGATCTTGTATTTCAGAAATCTTCATAAAGTATGAAGTTATTCCTTCCTCTCTTGACAACGTCAACTTGTATAGTTCTTTTCTCAGAGATATTACTTCCCCTATAGTAATCACCAAGCTCCACCAATTTGTCATATATTTCTTTTGAAGTTTCTAGTTTTGATACATACGGGATGAGCGAGTCCTTTATGGATTGTATAAGAATCCTCTGGGCTCTTATGTGAAAATTTCGTCAAGCTCAGGAATTCTACTACAACAAATGATGGAAAGACTTATGTTCTTTATTTACTTAACAAATTATTTACTGTGTTCTACAAGTAAATATCGAAATCCATTCACTACAGCCTACACAATTAAACTGCGGAAGAAATACAAGTGCGGAAACAAATCTGAACACACATAGATCACATGACCATTCGACACAATTATTTTTGGACTAATTTCCTTGGAAAAACCCAATGTCGGAAAACCAGTGAAAGAGATCTGAGGGTTCATATAGTATGCAGTAAATATTCTGAGTACAAATCTATGATTGACACACTGTCAATTCATACAGAGAAACTGACATAAGAGATCTTGTGAGACAAACCTCACTCCTCCATAGGAACTCGACACTGATATGCACCAAGACTGGACTGCCCTACCCTACTCTGCCTCTGCTCAGTGACTGCGTCACTCTACGCAATATCTACGTCACAACTGTTGCTGCCCTTTGCCTCCGCGTTGGTCTCACTGCTAACTGGAAACTGAAGACTTCTGGCCTTCGGAAAATCTCTCCGGGATCTGACACTGGCTTTGCGCTATCTCTTCAACATGAAAATGACTTCCCCTCTGGCTCTGCACAGTGACTGCGTAGGCATTGTGTCATTGGCTCTGCGTCGCTGCTGTGGCTCTCTCTGTCTTTGTTGCTATGTACTCTCTAGCTTAGGAAACCTTCCAACCAGACTACTGCCCCTCTCTGTAAAAGATCTCTCGATCAAATTATCTTTTTGAGCACTGCTCACTAAAGAAATCGATCTCTAATCTCTGCCTTGTGTCTCCAAAATGTAATTTCCAAATGACCTTTCAAGTCCTTATAATCTTCTCGTTGAAACTTCAACGACCCAGATTAGATCTCTAATCAACGGCTAACATTAGCTTTTGACTTGATACATGTATTCTAGATCATTCTCACTCATATTCTATTAATACACTTCAATTATTTTATTTTCCTAAGTTTAGACTTAGGGTACCTTTAAAAATAATTAAATATTTCTATAGAATACAATTCAAGTGGAATTTCACCAAACGACTTCTGGGTTATCTGGAATACGTGTGTCTAAGCCTCTCCACAAAATTTGAGACTTAGAGCACATCCGATGCTACACCAAATCAACATCTCATGTCTCCCTTTATGTATTTTGCATGTGCTTGAGTATCTTCTTTTGAAGGTCTAGCTGCTAACCCTTTGATGTAGTCCATGACTTCATTCTCGATAAGATTTAGATCTGTCCTTTTCTTCCATTCAAGAAAGTTTGAAGACCCAAACAATTTGTTGCTTTCTTATAGATAGTCATTTAGACAGATTCAGATGAAGTCATAAAGATACTTACTTGGGTAGATGCTTTTCTTCTTCTACCAGCTTCCTTGTTGATGGTCATGTAGATAATAATAGTAGCTCCCTCTTAGATAGACTTCTTCAAGAGTAGTGTAAAGAGGTAGATCACCTTGGATCCTTGATGATGATGATGATCAAGGATGGCTTGATGATGGCTCCAACAAAGTTGACTTTGCTTCAATCACGAGATAGCTTTAGATTCTTTGAATATAAAGATCACCTCCTTGATCTTGCTTTTCCATTTGAAAGGACCTTGATGTACAAGTCTTTTTAGTAAGGTATTTGGTCTTCTTGAGATGGCTTGAGGATTTCACCAACTTCTTGCAAACTGCTCCTTGAATGAAGGTTTTCTTCCTTGGATCTAGGGTTTTTACTTTTCAATGTAGATCCCTTCTCTTAATGCTTTCTTGAAAATTGACCTTTGACCTTCTTTCCGTAGCTTGATCCTTGTGTCTTGCTAAACTACCCTTTCTTGTCGTCAACACCTGAGCTCTGATACCATGTTGAGAAATTAGGGCTTTTATTACAATTTCTCTTTCTTGATAATTACTTGTGATTTCGTTAACCTTTTTTCTCGTAGATCTTATCTTTGTTAGATTATTATGTTCTTCATCAAGACAATTATCAAATGCACAAGAGACACAATGCTTAGGCTTTCAAGCTAGGGCCAAAACCTCTCCCTCTTGAAGAGGAAAACCTGATAGTAATTCTTCTTATAGATCTTCAAATGATGAGTAATATAACCATGACACAAACCCTTGACACCAGTATGCCTCCAAGACCTTTATCACTATTCCTTGCTGCCCTTCTCGGCTTCTCTAGCTGATCCTTCCTTTCTGTGCTTGCACTGCAACAACACTAGGAAAGTTCGGTTTCTAGCCCCAAATACTGTCCTTCTTTTCTGCCCTTTATTTGATCTGACCTCGACCTCTAAGAGACTCCTTCCAGCATCCTTCAGATTTCTCCAAGGCCTAAAACTGAACCTTATAAGGAATCCTTCGTCCTGCTATAGTTATCTTCGGCCTCCCTGAAATATCCGAAATGTGATTACCTTAGCACCTTGTAGACCTGCCTCCTACACTCCTTCTCTTCTTGTCATGATAGACCTTGACTTCCTTGAACTGTATATGACAACCCAAGATCAAATGTCCTTCTTCACTCTGTGAGTGACTTCAGCCTTCCTGAGATGGAAGCAGACCTTAAGATAGAGATAACATACTTATCTCTTGACCCAATCACAATTTCTTTTCTCGCTGAAGTTCCTTGTCTTCTCGCACTGTATTGCAGACCCTTTACTTCGCACTACAATCACAGAACTTGATCCGAGATGCTTGACACAAATGAAGCGGCAGTCCTTCTATATATAGGGTCTGTCTCACTCCTTTAGGCCGACATGTCTATCTGTGTGTAGGCTGACATGATCAAGGAGACTTATCATCATATTTTGAGCCGACTTGGTGGAGCATAGCGACAAGGGTTTGGAGTATATTTTTACATTAATAATTTGTCCCTTTGCAAGTGTAACATCACTTCATATACATGACTCTAAATTATATTTATGACACGACAACAAACTCTTAAAGACATCAAGAAGAAGTCTTTGAGCTATAATAAAAACTCCTTGCTCATGAAACCCATGATGCAAGCATTACAATAAATACATTTTATTATCTTTGTCTCTTCTTTACATAAAACCATAATTACAAGTCATTATGAAGACCGAACCTAGTTACACTTTTCAATAGTAGCATGCCCCATCTATGTGAAAATTTCGTGCTACGAAATTATTCTGCAGCTTAGAAAATTTCGCTACAAAATTTTATTGCAGCAACCGGAAATTTTCTTCTAATTGTTAATTAATTTAACAACATATTAGTTACGAAAAATAATGAATAAATCACACTGCAGCCTTCACAAATAAAACCGCGGAAAATAATAGCGTGGGAAATTGAGAATATTCTAGCACATACATAAAAATTAGCATAGTTATTTTTGGACAAGTGTCGTCGTGAAAACCCAACTTAGGAAAATCGATGCAACAATAGAGGGTTTTACTGTTATGCAGCAGTGAGAGAAAAATCTGGGTACAACTGGATGCCGAAATCTTGCAATCCTACAGAGAAAAATACTGGCAGAAATCTAGTGAGGAAATTTCCTCACCCCATAGGAATATCCGGGCTCTTACTGTAGCTTCAAGTGAGCCGTCCAAATTGGTCTACGCAAGACTGCGCCACCCTTGCTCAATTTCTCCACACGCACAATTGAATCAACTGATCTTGTAGCCGTCTTGTCTGCCACTGGTTGAGAAACTGTCTCTCTGACCTTCTAGAATCATTTCCCAACCTCTGGAACTGAAACTCGACTTCTCTCTAGAAAAATCATACTGCCTCTAGAGGCTTCTATGCAGCCCCTACGTCAATCTCATTGTGGTTCTTCTGACTCTCTGTAATGTGCTCTTCGGATTTGGAAAACCTTTCCTTTGGACTCACTGTCCTTGCCCCTCTTTGTCTTTGCTTCCTTACTGAAGCTTGAACTCTTTCGACACTGCTCGCTCTCTGGAAAATCAAACTCTCCAAGGAAATCAAACTCCTCAAGTGTATCCTCCATCTACCCATCAATTTCTTCTTATAATCCTTTGTTGGAAGTTGGACCTCCAACGACAGAGATTAAATCTTAATTAAAGGCCCAAATTAATTCTTTGTCGATCTGTGTCAGCTTCTAGATGATTCACACCTTATCTCAATTAATACTGATTAATTAACCATATTCCCTAAGTTTAGACTTTGGAAATATGTAAAAATCAACTAATAATCTAATTGAGACACTTCTAGATGGAATTTCTAAAAATGATTTTTGGGTTATGGAGAGCTCATGTGTTTTAGCCTCTCCACAAAGTTTGTAGAAATTTCACCCTCACTCCGGTTTTCAGTTTCACCTTATCACTTCCATATGGTTAAATGCCCTTTCCCATAGTCATACATTCAAACTTATGGAAATGAAATAAATTTCTGAAAACACATATTTGGAAATATCACAAGTGCTGGAAATGCAGAAATAAAAACACAGGAAAATAGAACAGCCACACACAGAAAAATAACACTGTGATTTTTGGTCAATGTGACCCTGGAAAAACCCCCTACAACTCTTGGGGAAAACCAGTTTGAGAGCTCTTTTTTTATTTTAAATTTTTTTTATATTTTATCTCTGAAAAATGCTTTTACAGTGAAACAAAAATACAGAGTAAAATTCCAGCAACCACAAATTTACTTATTTTGTTTTCTGTGCTTAGCCTCTACCTCGAAAAACGTGCCAACAAAAAAACATAAGTTTACAACAAAAATTACAGCATTAAATGCTGTATGGACAACCTTGAAAACTGCGCTAGAACAACTATACGAATTGCCTTGAAATTCGTGAAAAATCAACTGTACGGATTTCTCGAAATTCGCACCAAGAAAAGTGCTAAACATTGCGTCGATTTCTGTGCCTAAAAACTAGTTGTACGGTCAAAATTCATGCCGAAATTGCTGCAATAAATGCAGTCTTCTCTCTCGATTTTTGCGGCAAGATGCCTTGAAAATCGTGCCCAGATTATGCTGTACGGACTGCTGAAATAATGCCTTGGAATGCATGCCAAGGTTCTTCTCTTCTTCTTCCTCGCTCAAAAATTCTCCTTGCTCTCTCTTGCTCTTTCTCTCAATCTGCTCATGAAAGACTGAATGACCTTTTCTCTTCTTTTCTCCTTTTACTCTAACCCTAAGTGACTTTTGGGGAATCCCTAAATCCAATGGTTGAGATAGCTTTAGATCAAGGGCTGAGAATAAATGTGCATTTAATTCTCACTTTCTATCACTTAACCCACCCCACTTAAATAAAGACCCACTTAGCCTTTTATTTCCATAGTCACTTTTTCACTTTCTAATTTTTCATTGACTTTAATAAAGTCACTTTAAAATTAGAATGTAACTTTACCACTTATAAAGTCACTTTAAAATTAGATTTGACTTTACCACTTATAAAGTCACTTTCGGAGAAAAGTACAAATACATTGGGACACTATTCCCTAGGCCAAAGATCAAAGCCTTAGGGAACCACTTGTTCTCTAGTACCCAAATTTTAATACTCCTTGCCGAGGATATTGTTCCTCACCACTCCCATCTTGTCTCTGAAATAGACATGCTTGCCCTGTGGTAAGGCTTTGGTGAAAATGTTCGCTACCTGCTCATCTATGGAAACATACTCAAGCTTTACAACTCCCTTCTGGACATAGTCTTTGATGAAATGATATTTGATCCCGATATGTTTTGACTTGTCATGAAAAAATTGGATTCTCCGTGAGTTTAATGCAACTCTGATTATCACAGTAAATCACTGAAGGTCTCAATGCCTGACCAAATAGACCAAACAACATCTTGCGAAGCCATATGGCCTCACAAATAGCCAAACTGGCTGCCATGTACTCTGCTTCTGCTGAAGTCAATGCAACTGACTGTTGGTTCCGGCTAAACCACGACACAACTGCCGAACCCAACCCAAAACAACACTCTGAAGTGCTCTTCCTATTAGAAGCACGACCTGCCCAATCTGAATCAGTGTACCTTTCCAGTCTCACTTCATCTCCCTGTCTATAATCTAGACCAAAATCCACTGTCCCTTGCAAGTAACGAAGAAAGTGTTTTGCAGCCACCCAATGCACTCTCCTAGGCTCACACATGAACTAACTCATCGTGTTCACTGCAAAACATATATCTAGTCGAGTGTTGACTAAATACTTCAAGGAACCAATCAACTGTCGATACAAAGTAGGATCCACCAACTCAGAATCTGAAGCGTGAAGCTTCTTCCAGTTAGTGATCATAGTTGTAAACATGGGTTTGCAATCCTCCATGTGAAATCTGCGAAGAATGTCCACAATAAACTTCCCCTGTCCCAGGAAGAAATGCCCCTCCTCCTGCCACACCTCCAATCCCAAAAAGTAATGCATGAAGCCAATGTTCTTCATCTCGAACTCTGAAGCAAGATCTCTCTTGCAGCCCTCAATGAGTCTCTCTGCACCTATAATGACCATGTCATCCACATACAACACCAGAATGAGAGGCTCGTCACCTAACACAATAAAGTATAGGTTTGGATCTGCATCACTCTTTGTGAAACCCAACTGCTGCAAGTACGTATCAATCCTCGAGTACCAAGCTCTAGGAGCTTGCTTTAGGCCACATAGTGCCTTCTTCAATCTGGATACATGGGGCTCCTTCCCATGCACCTCAAAGCCCTGCGACTGCTCAATATAAACCTCCTCCTGTATGAAGCCATTGAGAAATGCGGTCTTCACATCCATCTGGTGGATCTTCCAACCCATCTTTGCTGCTATCGATATAATGGAGCAAATGGAAGTATATTGAGCTACGGGAGCAAAGGTCTCGTCATAGTCAACTCCCTCTACTTGTGAGAACCCTCTCGCCACAAATCGAGCCTTGAACTTCTCGATGCTGCCATCTGCAACATGCTTTATCTTGTAAAGCCATCTGGAAGTAACCACTGATTTACCTTCATGCCTCGACACTACCTCCCAAACATCGTTCTTCATGATAGAAGAATACTCCTCCTGCATGGCCTCTCTCTAGACTTGTTGGCTAGCTGCGTCCTCATAGCTAGAAGGCTCAGAATCAACGATGCTAGTGATCAATGCCATGTAGCTACAAAATCGCTCAGGTGGTTTGCTCTCTCTAACCCGTCTCTTTGGCCCAAGAACGATGTGGCCTCGCGCAAGGTGTCTTGAAGCCACTTGGGCTTCCTCTTTCCTGAGCACACTTATCCCACTAGAGTGAAAGAATCCTCATCATCATCAGAAGCCTGAACTCCTGAAGGCCTGCCAACTGACCTCATGCCTGAACCTGTGCCTGTAGATGTTGAAGTACCGTGTGAATTGTCCATCAGTGGACTACCCTGTGAACTGCTCTGTAGACTGCTCTCCATGTTGCCCGAAGCACCACCCATCTGATTCTGAGAGCCACTGCTCACTGATGGACCTAACATTGTAATCGATGTACCTCCTGATCCCTGTCCACTGGATCCCTGTGACTGACTCAACTGCTCCTGAGGGTCTGGTGAATCCAGATACTCTAACTCTCGTGAGCTCTTGAATGTCCTCTCCTCCTCGAACTTCACATCCCGCCTGACAACAACTTTCCTCTTCGCAGGAATATATAAATCCGAAAGGCTTTTGAGGTCTCGTTGTAACCCACAAAGATGCCCTTGTCTGCACTGGGCTCTAGCTTGGTCCTCTTCTCCTTGGGAACATAGGAGTATGTAATGCACCCAAAGATACGAAAGTGACCAACATCAGACTTCTTCCCAGAAAAAGCCTCCTCCGGAGTCACATTGCCCAAGGCACGATGTGGACTCCTGTTTTGCAAGTACACAACAGTGTTGCATGCCTTTGCCCACAAAAACAAAGGTAACCCCTGATCATGAAGCATGGCTTTGGCAGCCCCAACGATGGATCTGTTCTTCCTCTCTGCAACCCTGTTCTGCTGGGGGTTGTAAGGAACTGTGAACTCCCTCCTAATGCCTTCCTCCACACTATAATCAACAAACTCACCAAGGGTATACTCCCCTCCATTGTCCGACCTGAGGACCTTGATCTTTCGACCTGTCTGGGTCTCCACAAGACCTTTGAACTCTTGAAACCGCTTGAAGACCTCACTCTTGGCCTTCAAGAAATAAATCCAGGTCTTCTTGGAGTGATCATCAATGAATAACACATAATACTCATAGCCACTCAAGGATACATGAGACATTTGACCACTCACATTGGTATGAATCAAGTCAAGAATCCCTGTCGATCTACTCTCACTACTGGGAAAGGGGATTTGGCAAACTTCCCCATAGCACATCCTCTGCATGTATCAAGGTGATCATAACTGAAATCTGGCACACCTGTGGTGATCTCCCGCAATGTCCTCAAGGCCCCATAATACATGTGCCCCATCCTGTGGTGCCAAATCTCACACAAATTTGAACTACTAGATTTGCTGCCGGTACTGCTACTCAATGCCATTAGGGGTAGGAATGAGAACTTGTACATCTTGGCATGGCGCACACCAATCACTCTAGCTGAATCAGTTGGAGTGCCCCTAGGATATATAAGCACCTGCCCTCTCCTGAACAACACCTCATACCCTCTGTCCTCCAATGCTGAAACGGATATAAGGTTCTTCTTCATTCCAGGCACATATAGAACATCTGACACTTTCAAGGGAAGTTTGGGTTCCCTATCAAATGTCAATGTCCCCACACCGACTTCTCTAACAATATTGTCATCTCCGAGTACTACCTATATATCAGTGCCACTCTCTAAAAGCTTCCAGAAGTACTCTTGGACTCTTGTCATATGACAAGGAGCCCCACTATCAACATACCAAATACCTGAAGATGCTCCGTTAGCGGAGGGAAGTGCACACTCCCTCTGAACCTATGTGGCAGGCAGTGTTTTAAAAATCGGACTCGAGTTCCGAAACGGTCGAGGGTTGGCTCCGACTCCTACTCCGACTCGGTATTGACTCGGCCGAGGGTTGGCTTCGACTCCGACTCCGACTCGGTATCGACTCGGCCGGTTCAGTTTCAATGACTCAGTCTTTGTAAAAAATATATTAAATATTAATTTTTTTTATAAAAAATATGATTTTAAAGATTTTCATTCATGTTTCCAAACACAAAGCATTACAATATAGACAAAAGAAAACATATGATCAAAGTAGGCTCATGAATATATCCATTATATCAAAATTGCACCCAGTGCACTGCCCAATACATGATGATGATATAGACATCAGAACAAAAAACATAACCAAGGAGGCTCTAAATGGCCTCTACAAGAAAACATGAATAGTCACCACTGCTAGACATCTTACAAGCCAATGTCCTCTGCCTCAAACTTTAACCAGAGGGGGAAACCACTTGCTCCTCCTCTGAATCAGCATCCTCAACTAGAACTGTAGCACGTTGAGCCTGAGATAAATGAGTTATGTGCCTCCGTCGTGGCTGACTAGAGGAAGTGCCTACGGCTGCAACTGGAGGGCTTGGGATTGGGCCTGCTACTAGTGTATCTGTATTGAGCAGAGCCTCTACTTGTGTATCGAAGTCCATCCCCACACCATTATCCTCATTAGAGTCAAACTCTGGTGGAAAAGTCTCCACTACCCAATCTGATGTTGGATCAATATCCTCCAACACAATGGGATTTGAATTAGGTCGTTTGTTCAACAATTGGTTGCATCTTAGTCACAGGTTGTACTGGATATACACTAGATCATTTAACCGTTTTTGCTCCAAACGGTTTCTCTTCTTTGTGTGAATCCTCTCTAAGACAAACCAATTGCGCTCACACCTAGAAGCATTGCAAGTTTGACTCAAAATGCGGATTGTAAACCTCTGCAATTCAGGACAATGGCTACCAAATGCCTCCCACCATTGTGCTGCAAAAAATGAGTTTCAGTTAGCTCAACAAATTACATCCAACTTTGAAATTATAAACAATTATACAAAGTAATAAAATATGAATTTGAAAATTGAAATTCTCTGTTTACCTGGCTCATCTGATTCCCTTGCAATCCTTGCAAGGTTCTTGCTAAAGGTACCTGTGGCTTGGCTGAACACAGTGATCTGATTGTGTATCTGCAACTGGTCACTCTCTGTGGGGGTCATGCGATCAATGCAGTCAATCAATCCATCTCTAACCTCTCCAGTCAAAGCTCTTGCTTCCTGAGCTTTATAATGATACCTTGGCTTCAGAAAATACCCAACTGCATGTATAGGGCGATGTAGTTGATTGTTATATCTTTGATCAATGATTACCCAAATGGGCCCATACTTACCCACTATGTCCTTGTATGCTGCCCTTATTTGCTCCTTTGCTTGATCCATAGCCTCATAAATGAAGCCCATAGTCAATTTTTCCCCATCCACCAACCGCAACACCTTAACCAGTGCCTCAACAATTTCACAATCTCTGTTGCCTTTTTCCAAAATATTTCTTAATTAACTTTCTTTTTCACATCTTTGCCATCCTGTTTGCGTGCCCGTTGACATTCATTCCATTCATCACTAGAAAACAACTTTTGCAAGTTTCTATGTTGGGCAAGCATAGATTGCAATGTCAAAAAATGTGTCGCAAATCTAGTGATGGCGAGCCTAATACTTTCCTTGCACCCTGTGTGTTTTCTCATCAGATTCAGAATCCATGAGTGATTGCAAATATATTTTGTGATGCTTTTGGCATGCTCTATAGTGTTTTTTATCCAATCTATTTCTTCGATATCCTCAAGCATGAGGTCTATGCAATGTGTAGCACATGGGGTCCAAAAGATGGTTGGGTGTTTTTCCTCTAACAATTTACCAACAAGAACATAGTTAGAGACATTATTTGTGATAATTTGAACAACATTTGCCATCCCCACCTCTTCAACCACCTCATCCAAAAGTTGAAACAACAGGTGTGCATCTTTCACCCTATCAGATGCATCAATTGATCTTAGAAATATGGTTCCCCGTGGGCAAAAGACAAGAGAGTTTATGATGGTATAGCTCCTCTGATCAGTCCATCCATCTGACATGATGGTACATCTTGTATATGCCCATGACTTTTTGAATTCTTTCAAATAATCATCAATGGACACAATCTCTTTTTGCAAAAGAGATCCTCTTAACTCATGCATAGTAGGGCCTTTGAAGCCCTTTCCAGCAGCATATATGGCATCAAACATAGGTTCATAATATGGTGAACGAGTAGCATTGAAGGGAATATCAACATCATACCACCATCTAGCAATGTAATCACAAGCAATTTCTCTCAATTCTTTTTTCCAATGTTGATCTAAAGTGGGCTGCACTTGACCTCTACTTGTAGGACTAGGACCATGTGCACTATCAGAGGGAGAAGAGGGCATGAAAAAACTTTTGATAGTACCCCTATTTCTCATTGCACCCTTACCCTTTTCAGAAATAGACTCCATAGAGGGAGGAACATGGCGAAAGGGGTTTGATGCATTAGTGCAAGGGATAGATGAAGAACCCTCATAATCAAAAGTTGGGTTGGCAGCCATCATGTGTTTTATATTTCTCTTCCTCCCAATTTCAGCCTCTATTTCTTTTTGCCTAGCTTTGTCTTCCTCAAACTTTTGAAATTGCTCTCTCAACTCCTTCCTAATTTCCCCAATTTTTTCTGCTTCACATGGAGTAATTTGGCCTCTAAGACCAGCTAAATGTAGTTTCAGTCTATGAATGCCCCCTCCACCCCCTTTAATTTTTCTCGTACAAAATTTGCGATGCATTTGATCATCAACCATTTCATCATATGCCGAAGCAACGTCTTTCATTTTAGGGGCCATTTTGGACTGAGTTTTTGACTTGGAAAGAAAAGGTTTAAATCTGAAAATGAAAACAAAAAAATACTGTTCATTCTATGTCCATTTCTTTCACAAAAAACTATGTTTGCCATTTTCAGATTTGCAAAAAAAAAAAAACAAGTAAAGACAGATTTTAGAAGGGAAAAAAAAGTACCTCTAGGCTCTAGCCTCCTCAATGTAGCTTCAAAGCTTGCCTAATAAGCTTCTCATTGCTGCTCCAAAGTTTGCCCAAAAGACTCCTCAAAGCTGCTCCAAAACCAACTCCACAACTCTTCACAAATTCCTCACAAATGCTCACTCAAATTCAATGAGATAGATGTGAGGAAATGAGAGGGGTTGGGTAGCTTTAATAGGATGGGGAGGGGTTAGAACCTTGCATAAAACCCTAACAGCAACAAAAAATTAATTTTCAAGTTTGATTTTTAGCTTGAGACGGGCCCGCGATCGGCGTCTACTGGCTCGACCGGTTTACCTCAAGCTCGGCCGAGCTGGCCGGTTTGTGATCGATCCGGCCGAGTCGGTGTACGACTCGGCTGACTCGGTCACAAACTGGCCTCTGGACCGGTTTTTCCACCGAGTCGGTCCGACTGGGGGTCTAGCTAGGTTGACTCAGCCAATTCCGAGCCGGTCCGACTGATTTTTAAAACTATGGTGGCAGGTGATCCTGCACTAGTGGACTCACAAGCTATGAATCCAAAATCTCGATCAATGCTCTCCGAGAAGCCCTCTATCTCTGTAGAAGCTGCCATGGTCTTGTCCTTCCCCTTCTTGTTCTTCTTCTCTGAACACACAACTGCATAGTGTCGCAACTTCTGACAATTCCAACATTTGACTTTGGAATAGTCCTTCTCCTTGTTTTGCTACTTACCTTTACCATTGTCTTTGCCCCCACCACCACTTGTGGAAGCTTGCTTCTTTCCTTTGCCCTTCTTGCCCCTTGCTAACAATGCTACATTATCATCCTCCTCCACCTGTTTGGTTGCCCAAAGATGGTTCTTTCTGATCTCATTCTGAATGCAATCATCCCACAACCTCTCCCAACTGGGAAGGTTTTCTCGTGCAACAATGCCATCCACAAAACTCTCCCAAGTCTTGGGAAGACCATTCAATGTAATCCGCACCAACTCAGTGGGTGGAATGGTCTCTCCAACAGCTGCCAACTCATCTCTCACTGAAGTGATCTTTGTGAGGTATGCTGTAGCACTATCAGTCTTAGCCATCCTTCAACTTCTCCCTTAGGACCAATTTTCTGTTTTCATTAGTGCTTTGGTAAAGATTGGTCAAGGCTGTCCACATCTCATGTGCATATGTCTTTCCTCTCGCATGAGGAATGACATGATCTTTAACACGATCCAGAATCAGTTTTTTTCCCTTAGCATTCTTCTTGTTAAACTTTGCCAACTATATAGGGTCAGCATGTACTGCTACTGGGTGCTGTGTGGTGTGAACCATTATGCCCCAGACTTCTGCTTCCTCAAAGATGCTCTGGATTCTCTCCCTCCATGCACTATAGTTGTTCTGCCCATCCAACCTATTCTCAACTTTCAAGCCCAAATACATGCTTGCTGTCCTAACAAACTGAAGTTTTCAAATCTGTGGTAAAGGTTCCGTTTTCTGTGTAAAAATCAGCTTGCTGTGATTTTCACTTTGCTGTCCCAAACTGCACTTTTCAGCTAACTAAGCTCTGATACCATGTAGAAATTTCACCCCCACTTCGGTTTTCAGTTTCACCTTATCACTTCCATATAGTTAAATGCCCTTTCCAAGAGTCATACATTCAAAATTTTGGAAATGAAATAAATTTTTGAAAACACAAATTTGGGAATTTCACAAGTGCTGGAACTGCAGAAAAAAAAAAACACAGGAAAATAGAACAGCCACACACAGAAAAATAACACTGTGATTTTTGGTCAATGTGACCCTGGAAAGACCCCCTACAACTCTTGGGGAAAACCAGTTTGAGAGCTCTTCTTTATTTATGAAAAATGATTTTACAGTGAAACAGAGATACACAGTAAAATTCCAGCAACCACAAATTTACTTATTTCGTTTTCCGTGCTTAGCCTCCATCTCAAAAAACGTGCCAACAACAAAACATAATTCTACAGCAAAAGTTATAGAATTAAATGTTGTATGGACAACCTTGAAAATTGTTCCGGAACAACTATGCAGACTACCTTGAAATTCGTGCCAAAACCAACTGTACGGATATCTCGAATTTCGTGCCCAAAAAAGTGCTGAATGCTACCTCGATATCTGTGCTTGAAAACTAGCTGTACGGTCCTCGAAATTTGTGCATGAACTGCTACAATAAATGCAGTCTTCTCTCTTGATTTTTGTGCCAAGCTACTTCGAAAATCGTGCCCAAATTCTGATGTACAGACTGCTGAAATATTGCCTTGGAATGCATGCCAAGGTTCTGCTCTTCTTCTTCCTCACTGCTCAAAAATTCTCCTTGCTCTTTCTTTCAGTCTGCTCATGAAAGACTGAATGACATTTTCCCTTCTTTTCTCCTTTTACCGAAACTGTAAGTGACTTTTGGGGAATCCGTAAATCCAATCGCTGAGATAGCTTTAGATCAAGGGTTGAGAATAAATGTGCGTTTAATTCTCACTTTCTATTTTGTAACTCACCCCACTTACATAAAAACCCACTTAGCCTTTTATTTCCATAGTCACTTTTTCACTTTCTAATTTTTCATTGACTTTAATAAAGTCACTTTAAAATTAGAATGTAACTTTACCACTTATAAAGTCACTTTAAAATTAGATTTGACTTACCACTTATAAAGTCACTTTAGGAGAAAAGTACAAATACATTTGGACACTTTTCTGTAGGCCAAAGATCAAAGCCTCAGGGAACCACTTATCCTCTGGTACCCAAATTTTAACAAGAGTTTCGGTACTAGAACACTTTCGACGCTACAAAAACTAGCACTCTCTCTTAGTGAGGAAGGTGTTCTCTCTCAAGTCTAGTGCTGCGCCTTTTGTCACAACACCTTGTCTCTTTACCACCTTCTGTCATGCACCACGCTGGTGATGTTTGGCCACTATGACTGCCTGCCACTGTACACCAACCACTACGCAACTCTGATGCTGCATCTGTGCTGCTGTCGACATTGCCATATTCCTGTCAACCCTGCATCTGCACTGTAGCTCCCTCTCATTAATCGCTGCTGCAACTAAGAATCATCCGAAATACTAAATCAATTGTGTTTAGTATGATGCATCTGCCCCTTGAGTCCTGACTGCTACTAATCTTTGCATTGTCACTGAAGAGTCTGTGTTGCTACCAACTCTGCACCGAGCCACCTGCTCTATTGTCAACACTACACTGCGGTCCTCAGTATCTGATTGCTACTAGTATTCAATAGTCTCTCTAGAATTTGACTGCATCTTTGACATTGATTAATCCTGCTACTGAACATTGTGGGCCCCTGTAGCCAGGTGGACTCCTCAATGGAACCTGCCTAGTCTCTGCAATCTCTGGGACTACAGCTCCAAGTCGCCCCACCTTCCTCTTGGAGGTATGGATGCAAACATGGAAAACTCTTCTTCCACCCTGGAGGACAGCTTATCAGTCTCTGCAGGCGCTGCCACCTAGTCCTGCTTCTCCGTCTTGTCCTTCTTCCTGAGAGGGCATTGCATGTGCTGTAGTGACCGAACTCACCATGTCTGAAGCACTTGACCTTTGAGAGGTCCTTCTTCTTCTTCTTCTTTGACTCTCCTTGCCTCTAGCTGGGACCCTTGGATTCTAGGGCCACATTCTCCTCCTCACTCTTCGGTCCCTTGCTCCTGTTGTTGCTGATAGTATTCTTTAACAGAGCTCACCTCAACTCCTCCTGTTGTAGATCAGACAACATCCTGTCCCACTTCGGGAAGGTGTCTGTGCCCATAATACTCTGAGCAAATACCTGCCAGTTCTCTGAGGCACTATTTAGTGCCAATTGTACAAGCTCTGTGGGTTGGGGTGCCTCCCCAACGACTGCTAGCTGATCTCAAACTTGCTGAATCTGAGTGAGAAAGGAATCTATGCTCTCACCTTTCTGCATTTTGGTGTTCCTCAACATCTCCTGGAGAAACATCTTCCGCTGCTCGAAAGAACTCTGAAATAGCTCAGGTAGAGCATCACACATCTCCTTTCCTGTCCTGTTGTCTGCCACATGTGAGACTAGATGATTTCGGACTCCATCCAAAATAATCCTCTTCACCTTTGCCATTTCCTTTTTGTACTCCTTAAGCTGATCAGGGTCCTGGGGAATTGCTACCACGTTTTTTTGCATAGGTCTTTAGGCTATGTTCATCGAGAAGGAAGGTCATCCTAGCCTTCCAGATGACATAGTTGGAGGCTCCCTCCAACCTATTCTGATCTTTAAGCCCAACTGTGGCCATCTCTAAATCTGATCTGGAAACTCCCTGCTAAACCTACTATTTTCACTCCCTTCTAGAGTGAGAAGATATAACCATAGCTACTACCAATCTGCGACTGGAAAAATAGGACCTCTAAAACTCGAAGTCCCTTAAGGAAAATTTTCCTTACACTGTGTGTGCTTTTCTTTTCCACCCGACGCTAATTTTGTTGTTGTAAAACCCTTTTGCGTCCAAGCAAGGAATCTGCTCAGTGAAAGCCTGATCTGCTTCACTCAAACTGCTTTCTTGCTTTTCTACTACCTGCTGAAACTACTTCTAGGATTTGCGAATCTCCCTGTCACATGTACTGGAAAAATTGAATCCTCTGCCCAACAGTTCGAACTGCTAAGGCAACTTTTGCGCAAATTTGGAAATCATGCTGGCAACTGAGAAAATTCGAGCACACACACATAAAAATTAATACAGTTATTTTTGGACAAATGTCCTCGGAAAATCCCAACTTGGGAAAACCAGTGCAACAGTTGAGGGTTTTATTATTATGTGTTGATTTTTGGGTAGCATCCGATGTGCTCTAGCTCCGAAATTTTGTGGAGGGGCTAGAACACATGAGATTTCCAAGACCTGGAAATCCTTGGAGAAATTCCACCCGGAGTGAAAGTTATTCAAATAATTAATTATTTTAACTAGAGCCTAAGTTAAAACTTATGAACTTAAGGAATTTAAATAATTAAAGTGAATTAATTTAACATGTGGGTGAGAAGCTTCTAAGTGATGAGGATCAAGTCTGTTTTAATCCTAGTTGTTGATTAAGGATTAGATCACGACCGTTGATTTCTCGACAGGAAAGTATAAAGGAAGGCTTGAGGGTCAGTTTGAGAAAACACATAGTAGATGAATCTGGAGATTGAATTCTTCTGACGGAGCAGTGCTCGGACGAAGATAAGATCTGAGTGATTCAACAGCAGTGAGGGGCACAAGTAGTTGTTGATCGGAGGAGCAAGAGTACATAGCAGAGCAAGGGCAACAAAGACAATAGAGGAAGCGGCGCAACCACCAGGAGAGGTGATGCAGTCCCAAGAGAGGGTGACGCAGGCCCACGCAGGTTTCACACAGGGGCAACATAGAGCTTCTGAGAGACAGTCCAAGATTTAGCTGGAGATCAGGGTTTCTGAGTCAGGAGGGCTGGAACTCGATTTTCTGACAGGCAGATCAGTGCAGAGAAGAGGTGACGCAGACTTCAACAGTCTTTACATAGGCCTACACATCCACTGCGTAGAGGGAGTTGGGTTTTTTCCAGTTCATATCTTGGATTAGCTAGGACTTGCAATGTGAGGTAAAAATCACTATTTTATCTGTCTGCCGAGGGTTTTTCTCTGTTGGCTGAGTTGGATTTTGGCACCCTCGTTGTACTCAAAATATTGCTGCTTAATAATACAAACCCTTAGTTCTGCTTCACCGGTTTTCCCGCATTGGGTTTTTCCAGGGACAGTTGTCCAAAAATAAGTGTGTCCTTCGTGTGATTGCTTCATTTATTTTTCAGTTCTTGATCTGTATATTGGTGTAGGCTGCAGTGTATTTGTATAAGAATTTACTGAATAATTCTGTAAATAACTCGTTAAATGAAGAAAACAAGTAGGTAATACAAATCAGATAATTGTAGTAGGATTTATGTTTGTCAAGATTCATAGATTTTCACATTATGCAGCAGTGAGAGAAAATTCAAAGTACAAATGAATGCCGAATTCTGGCAATCCTACAGAGAAAAATACTGGCAAAAATCTAGTTTGAAATTTTCCTCACCCCACAGGAAAATACGGGCTCTGACTTCAACTTCAAGTGAGCCGTCCAAATTGGTTTGCATCACCCTTGTGCAGTCTCTTCCAACGCACAACGTGAATCAACTGATTCTGTAGCCATCTTGTCTGCCACTGGTTGAGAAATTGTCTCTCCGACCTTTAGAATTGAAGCTCGACTTCTCTCCAGAAGAACCGAACTACCTCTAGAGGCTTCTGTGCAGCCCCTGCGTTAGCCTCACTATGGTTCTTCTGCCTCTCTGTAATGTGCTCTCCGAATCTTGAAAACCTTTCCTCTGGACTCACTATCCCTGCCCCTCTCTATCTCTGCTTCCTTACTGAAGCTCGAACTCTTCCAACACTTCTGGTTCTCTGGAAAATCGAACTCTCCAAGAAAATCGAACTCCTCGAGTGTATCCTCCATCTACCCATCGACTTCTTCTTATAATCCTCTGTTGGACCTCCAACGACCAAGATTAAATCTTTTTCAAAGGCCCAAAGTAATTCCCTGTTGATCCGTGTGCATTTCTAGATGATTCACACCTTATCTCAATTAATACTTATTATTTAACCATATTCCCTAAGTTTAGACTTCAAAAATATTTAAAAATTGGCTAGTAATCTAGTTGAGACACTTCTAGTGTTGAGAAATCAAGGGCATTAGCATTAGGTGATTTCTCTTCATTAGTGACTGTTTGTGAATGCTTTTTACTTCTTTAGATTAGGATCTTCTTCTTCTTAGTTTATTAGTGGTCTTCTTCATCAAACAGTAACCAATGCATAAGCATAAATAGACAAGAGACACAACATGTAGGCTATGATCCAGGGCCAAAACCTCTCACTCTTTGAGAGGGAAACTGACACAAATTCTTCTTATAGAGATTCCAGTTGACGAATACCAAGACCAAGAGCCTTGACCTATTAGCCACTCTAAGATCAAGACACTAGTTCTCTTGACTGTGTTCTGCTCTTTTCTTGTTCTTGACTCCTCTTCCTCTTTGACCTTATGGCATCGAGACATTATCATGACCTTCTAGCACAGTGATGGTACTACACCAAACTGAGGTCTTCATTATATCATCAAACTGTAGCTTATATGTGCCCTTGTCCGATCTGTGTTTCTACTTTAGCACTGAGATCTTTTTCCACCAAGACAGGGATATCACTAAACATTTGATAGCAGCAAACTTGTGATATCAACGAGCTGTGAGGACATCGAATTACACCGAGATACCTTACTGTGATATAGTACCGAGACAGTGAGGAGATGTCACTGTGGTGTCACCGTAACTTCTTCTCAAGTTTTGTGATTCAATCTGCACTGTGAACTCTGTGATTCCATCGAGATTGTGTACCCTTCACTGAGCTTCTTCCTGTCAGAGACACACATGGAGAAGAAAACCAAAATAGGATAAAACATTGAATGCATTTACTATTAGCTATGATACACATTTATACACTTCCTTGTGACCCTTGGTCTTCACATACCAAGTGGTCTCTTGGACTCCCATTGACTATTTACATTTCACACCAACCCTTAGAGGATTAGGTGTCCAACATTCCTCCCCTTAATCCGAAGGGGTATGTATGAGTCCAAGAAGAGAGATGTAATACAAATGTGCAAAAATGCATGGCAACACTATGTTGAATGAGCTCTCTGAAATGTTGATATAAGGAGGTGGTTTAAGGATGACCACCAACACTGGAACACTTAGTGTAGTTCCCAATACTCTTCCAAATATGGCACGAAGCTGAAGTCTTCTGCTAGAGGAAGTGCGCCTAATGCTTTGAAGAGGGAGACCTTCAACCTGGAAAAGGGAGGTCTGCAACCTGCATAAAAGGGATAACCTCAACCTGAAAGGAGAGGTCTCAAGCTGTGTTGGTTTAAGGATGACCACCAACTCTGGAATGCTCAATGCAATTCCTGGAACTCTTCCAAAACTCGCAAGAAGCTGAAGTCTTTTGCTAGATGATTTGTTGATTTTCATTGTTTCATTAGTTGTAGACCACTAATAAACTCTAATACTTTGGCCAAACTCTAATACTTCATAAACTTTGGCCATTTTCTGATCACAACTATGAACCAAAGAGGAAGAAGCGACACTCACTTACAATTCAATGTGACTGCAATATTCTTTGTAAATGTGTACCAAACAACTAGTGTGCAATAGCTCTATTTAGTGTACATACGACGACTTCAACACACAGACTTAATGATCCAACGTGCATGTAACAATGAATATAATGCATTCACAATCCACTACATATGCACAATAGTTCACGCATGACCACCGTACATAGTTGCTCATTTGATTTGAGGATTAACAACACCATCACAAATCACGACTTGCAAGAGTTGTGCACCATTGAAAGTGTTAGCCACCTATCAAACTTTGTCATATCAATTGGTGGCTAAATTATTTTGGATAGCCTTCAAGAAACAATTTTATTGCCAAAATTGTTGGTGCTTAAAGTCTTCTTAAGATATTCTATCCTTTGTTTAATCGTCACTGCTGTTTCCCTTTTAAATATGAAAATATGCTATTTTCATAAGGAAAAAGACTACTGCAAAATCCCTTTTTTCCCCTCCTCCACTCAAAAACTCACCTTCATTTTTATCCCTTTTTTCCCCACGAAATTCCTCTATTTTTCATGATTTCCCTTCTTCCCTTCATAAAAATCCCTTTTACAAAGTCTAAAAACTCATTTTTAGACTTTACTGAAACCCCCAAATCCATCAAAAACTGTGAAAATTTTCATAAAAACTAAGTTTTTTAGCTGCAGGCTTAAGCCCCCTTGGGCTAAGTCCCAAACCACTTCCCCACATATGCCCCAGAGCTAGAACCGAGTGCTAGACCCTTTTGGCGCTTATCGCATCGGAAAAATTGGAGCACACAAGTCCATTGCTTATGGTAAGACCTTCGATTGCGATTAGCCCTTCGATTATAAAACCCAAGTCTTTACCGCTTCATATAACCCAGAGGGCCCACAATCAGGTGCTAAAGCATTATATAAACTTATCTCCGATGAAGATTTCCTTTGTAAATCCAAAAACCCACTTTTTCTAAGTTTTTATCTAAACCCGCCAGAGTTATGCTTTTTAATGTAAAATGGGTAGATTGAAAAGCCCCCCATCAAAGTTTCGATGCGATTGGGCCCCGCTGTATAGACCCCCACTTTACTCCATATAAAATTACGCCCGAGACCAAGAGTTTAAGTCCCGAAGCGTTAATCGCATCGGAGAAATCAACATGGTTAGATTGAAAGACCCGCACCAAAGTTCCGATGCGATTGGCCCTTATACATAAAGCCCCAGGCCTTTGCTCTCCATACATTCAAAGGCCCCGTAGACAGGCGCCAGCCTCATATATATAACCCGCCTGACATGCCAAAACCTTTGTATTTCATTAATTTTTGGGTTTTCATATGTATTAAAGTTTTTCCGCCGGTGCGTGATTTGAAACAATATCCACCGTTGATCCAAAACCAAATCAACGGACTGCGCAAAATCGCATTGGCATTTTTTCTTCGGGCTCATTTTATTTCCTCCCCCGATTGGCATTCCCCGATCCTTTCTCCACCGTTGATCTGATCTGCAGATCGACGGCTCACAATCAATCGCTTCGGCGCCTCCATGTTCTTTGCCCCGTCGATCGCCGAGCCCCGATTACATCTGGGCCGTCCACGTGTTTAGATTGAACGGTCCAGATCGCATCTCCCGACTTTGGTTAAAAACATACGACCCCGCTCCATAATGTTTTTCCAACCAACCTCAGCCGTTGACCTCTGCAGATCAACGACCCTTATTAACCCTCCTTCTGCCTTGATCATTTTTCTGTTTATCTCCAGATCAAATCCCGACCGTTGATCTTATACATCCAATGGCTCGTATTGACCCCGACAGGTCCTACCCATGTGGGTCCTGCCTTCCTTAGTTTTTGATCCCAGCCGTCCATCCTTGATTCGACGGCCCATATTGAAACCACCCCACCAATTATCACCTGCGCGTCTTATCAATATCGCGCTCACTCCTCGACCGTTTGATCTAAGGTGCTTCATCCAACGGTTGATGCGCGTTTTCGCGAAAATTTAAGCGCGGAAGATAATTCTTAAAAATTACGCGATATAAGCTGTTTTTAAAAGACACGTGTCATCCTCTGGCACATATCGCATTCCAAAAGCAAAAACTGCGTATCCACTTTTTCTCCGCGTGATACTGCTGGTTTCTCCACCCGAAACCACTTTCCCTCTTTCCATTGTGTTTCATCGCGCGCCTCCTCTGCCGTTGATCTCGTTGGGCGGATCTGATCCAACGGCCCACGATCGCGTAGGAAACCCCGAATTTCCTTAATGCATTTTTCCCCGCCAAAGGTTTTAAACCTTTTTTCCTTTTCTTTTTCTCTCGTTTCATTATAAAGTGGCCTTTCCATATGATGTTCCCTTGGTTGCTCCCAACTGTCGATCTCTGCAGATCGACGGATCTGACTTATTTCTTCCCACCGCTTTCATTTTGACCTTTGCACGTTGATCTCCACCGTTGGATGCTGCCATCAACGGCCATGCTCCCACCCGCAACCTCCTAAGAAGTTTTTACCAAATATGCAGGATTTCTTAATTGTTTTTGTATTGTGTAGGATTTAAAAGGCTTTCAAATGTTTTAAAAAGAAAATGAAAGCCGAGGATGACAATCCTCCAGACTTTCGTCCATCAAAAAGGAAAGCCATATACAGGGTTCAATTTCATGTTTCATCAATGACTCATGGGCATTGATGCCATATGGACCTCGTACATACCTGCACATCAACAAGACACAGTAAGATTAAATCAAATCAGAGAGTATCAATGTCGAAGACCCGAACACAACAGAAATGAAGGATTAAACATTAATTGTACAGTTTAATGGATTACGGCTAAAAGTCGATTATCAAAGGCCTTATCCATTGAATTAAACACAGTTAAAGGCAAATCAAGGATATTTATCGGATAGAGGATGCCTCCACTGCCACATCAGAGGGAAATTGATTCCTCTCAGCTACCAGATTGCCACCTGGGACTTCACAGCATTCAAACAAAGGCCGAGTAATGACCAGAACAGAGCATATCTGCCCCTTACAGCTGAATAGTTATTTCGAATCAAAGAAGCTAATATAAACTATCTGCAGAGTTATTGCAAAAGATGACACAGAGCCTTAAAGTCAACATAAGCCTCCAGCAAGCTTAAATTACTTAATGCAAACCAATTAATACAGGAAAATATTTGTAAATTTCCCTTGAGCCCCTCAAAGGCCGAGAAGCATTAACTGTATTAATTGAAGTCAGAAGATATTTTCTCTTCTTTCGACCTCTTCATTCCTCTATAAAAACTTGTTGAGGAATCCATTGTAAATGTTGGTTGTTTGATTACTAGTTGTAATACTGAAACTCTCTGAAATAAATACATAGTCTGTTGAAGTTGAAGAAAAAATTGAAGTCTTGGAAGCCTTGATGATGTTGTTGCATGCTTGTTCTTGAGAAGGCTCTATCATTAGATCCATGAGCTTGGCTGTTGGTGAAGTATTCTGAACTGTTTAATGTTTTCCCCTGTTTTCATTTTGTTCCATAAATTCTTACTACAGTAGGATGAAAGTTTTAGGCTAAGAAATGACTCTTGGAAGCACCTTAGACCTGTTTATCCTTCACTGTTTTATGTTTTCTTCTGCTGAGTTATTTTAGAGTCTTTAATCTCTCTCTTTAGTCCTCATGCTTGTTTATTTCCTTAATAGTTCGAATAGTTGGTTTCAGCATGATTTATGGTTCTCCTTGCTTGTCTGCTGCCACTTAAACACTGTTATTGAAGTCTCCCTTTGAAGTTTCTTTGTTTACAGTGAGCCAGGGAGGTCTGTTCTGATCTTGCCCCTTGTCCTTGCTTGAACAGTTGGCTTAAAGGTCTTTATAGTTGTGATCATAGATGTATTTAGGTGTTCCCTCTTCTATGATCGTAATTATCAGTGAATCTTTTATGTTTCTAAGTCATTTGAAATAAAATCTTTGAGGAAATAGGGTGTTCCCCGAATCTTAGATTTCATTTTAAAAGTTGTTTTGAAGTCATTATTTGCTTGAAGTGTGATTTGTAGAATTCATGGTTAGCCCTGTCTATCAAATAACTCTTTATTGTTCAAGTTGTGCTTTCAAATTCCCTTAGTTGAGAATTAAACTTCTCTTTCCAAATCATTGATGTCCATCTCATTCCAAAACCAAAGGATCCTGCGGCCAAGTTAGATTTGCCCTTTGATATCCCATATCCATTGATAAGTTTGTCATGACCTCTTTTTGACCCCATTGCCCAATGAAATTGACAGTTCCCCTTTCTATCTATCTTTCCTAGACCTTTTAGGTTCTGCTGTATCAATTCAACCAAACAAATAAACAAACACTTGCACTTAGTAACTAGTCTAAAACCCATATTCAAAGCACACAAGATAAAACCTTTTGAAAAAAACAAATAATTTGAGAGATCCCTCTCGGAGAGCAGGAGGACTAGATCCTGTAACTCTAAAGATTGGTTCTGATGTTGCCTTGTCTTTTGATTTGCCAAACTATCAAAACACGGGACACCAACAGAAAGCACGGTTCCACACATGATACACTGTCAATCTGATTCCCTTCCACAATTTCGAATTCGCACGAAACGAAATTGAATAATTGTGGAATTTCGGTGTAAATGTCTACAAAATTATACTTTTTGTTTAAATCCGTTGAAGAATCAGTGCCTCCAATACGTTTTACATAAATAAGTCAAACATATTTACGCCAAGAAAAACAATATGCCCAATATAAACCTTTGTTACGTGATCTTGTTCAAGCAAACCGGTAATTTGTGTTCTGGCTCAAACTGAGGCTCAACTTTGATTTTGCCGTCCTATGGAGAGCATTCAAGACTGTTCAACACACTAGGTTAATGCAACAAATTATTACAAATATGTATCCAAATGGAGAGCTTCTCCTCATATAAATATTTACATAATCTTCCAAGTGTTAAGAAGCACAAATTCCAATGCACACACAGTCATTCAAAACATAGAATGAGTATGCACATGGTAATTTTTGTAGCAAACCTTGGTGGAGCCTTGAGAGGCCACCGTATGGAGGAGCGGTGTATACCAGTGCAGACTCTTTGATGACCGGAGCACAGTCGGTGACCGCTGCGCAATGGAGAGGTGCTTCCAGGAGGGGAGTCGACTGTGCAAGAGGGGAGTCGACTGGTGGTATGTTGACTGAGGCAGCGTGTATGGAGGACCGACGTAGTTAGCGTGCATACAATGGAGTCTATGATATAGAGTCAGTGAGTGGAGAGAGGAGTGTTCTAATGGAGGCAACAAAGGTCGACTGTACAGGTTGACGAGTCCGGAAGAGGAGCACAGTCCTGGCATATGACTTTGGACCCCACACACTTACAGGAAAGTCTATGGTATGTCTCTGCAAAAATTCAGATGGGCTTTCAAGTCTGGTTCTCTGTGTTGACCACAACTCTCGTAGATACACTACTGTTATATCTCTCACTAGCTCGTGAAACGACTTGCCAGCTCTTACACTTCTAATTTGGCTTGTATTGCGTGCGCTTGTGAACAAGGTTGCCAACATGATTCAACCTGCTGTAGTAGAATGGGATAGCTACATACCTTTCCATTATTTTACACAGTAATAATACAAGTTAGCAACAAGAGATTCATTGTATGAATACTATTAATATGACGATGCCGCAATTCTGGTCATGGTAAAATATTAATGGAGAAATGAGAAAGAAATCAAAGGGATATAACATGAGACATTTGTCTTAGGCTTCAGACACTAATAATATCACTTTCTTTCATGGTATCTATGATATTCATATCTATCACTGCTCCTACTTCTCCACCACTGTAAATGCAAAATTCACAAAGCCCAACTCAGGCTTTTCAAAAATCATCAAATTCTTGTCCTAGAAAGCTCCACCATTAATCCCTGCGGTTACTAGGGATTACGGTGGCTAAGAGAACTGAGAACAAATTAATTCTTCGGACTGCGTATCATAACAATGAATTTATATTGCCGTTTTTCGATTCATATGCATCCATTTACAGGAATATACTTACTAATTCTCTGCTAGCAAAGGGATTTGTGCGTGATCTTCCACAACGCAGAGAGAATCTTCAGGAAGAGAAGTTAGTCTCCATCACCCGATAGAGAGAAGGACAATGTAGGTCTGCAGGTAAAACGCTCAGGTGCAGTTCTGACAGTCAGAGTTGCATAGATGCAGAAAAAGGGCACAATTTTGGTGAAGGTGCCTAGATTGAGGCCACAAAAACTAATAGATTAAACTTGAGCAGCGCAGGAATTCGTTTAACTCTAATACCATGTCAGACACACACATAGAGAAGACAACCAAAATAGGCTAAAACATTGAATGCATTTACTATTAGCTATGATACACATTTATACACTTCCTTGTGACCCTTGGTCTTCACATACCAAGTGGTCTCTTGGACTCCCTTTGACTATTTACATTCCACACCAACCCGTAGAGGATTAGGTGTTAAACACTTATTGAGATAATATCCGAACTGTTGACTGTGATTATCCTTTCGAATCTCAGAGTGATCCGAACTGAATTGTCTTGTTGCCATCTTAGACTTGATGCCACTGTGATCCGACATTTTAGAGTGATCCATTTCCCTTTAACATTTTGTCACCCATACTGTCCGAAATACAGAGAGACCTTTCTGTGGAGATTCGAAACTATCTCTCTTTCTTATCCACCGAAAAATCTCAGAGGTATATGAAGTCTGAATTGTTGATTCCGAAGTATGCACACTCCTATATATAGTAGTTTGTTCCATATATTAAGGCGACATGTCATCTTGAATAGATGTGTCTCCATATATCCTGAGCCGACATGAGTTTCATATGCATCTTGAGGTCGACATCAAGAGGAGAAATAGTTCTTGTCGTTGGAGGGCTTTCTAGACATTTTATAGACTCATACATTAACATATGCTCAAGAAGAGCTCTTCATACATGAGATTGACTCTTTGACTTTAAATGACAAATCCCAAGGCTCTCAATGGGAGCCATAAAAAATTAAATCACTTGCTCATGAACCCATGAAGCAAGGCTCACAATAACAATTTTATTTTCTTAATTACATCATTTACAAAAGTCACAATTACATGTCATTTTGAAGACCGAACCTAGTTACACTTTTCAAAACTCCCTGTTAACTAGGGAGGGATTCATAATGGAACTTGGCCTTTCTCAATCTAAAGAATTTCTCATAAGAAGAATCAGATTGGTAACCCATCTTTATAGCATCATATCAACCAACATTGTCACATAGCAATGTGAAAATTCCGCTACCGGGAATCCTACTACAACAACTGATGAGAATTCTTCTATTTGTTATTACTGAACAAATTACTTACTATGTTCTACCTTAAATATTGAAAACCATACACTACAACCTTCACAAAATTAAATTGCGGAAATCAAATAAGTGCGGAAACAAGACCTGAGAAAGAATAAACAATAGACACACGACACTGTTATTTTTGGACTAAGTCCCCAGGAAAACCCAATCTGGGAACACTGGTGTAGTAGCTGGGGCTTTGTTTATTATGCAGTAATTTTGAATACAATCTGGGATGCCATACTGGCCATCCACAGAGAATTTGACTGACAAAGAGCTAGTGAGGATTACCTCACACTAACACTGTAAAATCCTAACTGACCAAACATTGAGCTAATGAGCCCTACATAGCATCTGTGCGGTCTCTGTGCAACCTCTGCGCAGTTCTGCGTCACTGTACGTGGGGACTGCGTCAACTCTGCTTGCTGGCTCTTTTGCTGGCTGGATACTGATCTTTGGCCCTTCCGGTCTCACACCCTAGTACTTTGGCCCTCGATCTGACTGATTCTTAGCTGAATCTCGGAGCTCCTCAAGGATGCAGCGTTGCCTTTGCATGGCACTACGCTGCCTCTGTGTAGCTGCTAATCTGCCTCTTTGTGTATTGCCCTCTGTCTTCTCTGCAATGTATTCCCGACTCAGGAAAATCTCCAACCGACAATTATCTATGCCCCTCTTTGCAAGAATCTTCTCGATCGATCTTCTCCCTGAGCACTGCTCACTAAAGAATTTCGATCTCTAGACTCTCTCGATCTCTCGGTGTGTTTTCCAAATGCCCCATCAAGTCGTTATAATCTTCTCGTTGAGACTTCAACGATCGAGATTAAATCGTTAATCAACGACTAAGATTAACTTGTCTTGATCTCTGTCTTTTCTAGAACATTCACACCCTGTTTTAATTAATATCCTTTAATTATTTTAATGTCCTAAGTTTAGACTTAGGGTCCCATTAAAAATAGGTGATGTGAATTGAAAATGTATCTTTACATATGCACTCAAGAGGAACAAGAATGATGGAGAGAGATCATTCCTCTAATGGAAATGGAGATGACCCTACTGCCTTCACCGCTCATGCAAAGAAGAGGAACTTTTGCAAAGAAATGGGATCGAGTATGAGTCAAACGAATTCAATGACTTTTGCAGAGAAGCTAGCATTAAGAGGGAGACCACCACTGCGTATACTCTTGAGCAAAATGGTGTTGTTGAAAGAAAGAACAGGACCATTGTGGAAGCTTCCTGCGACATGTTATGTTACCAAGGTCTTCTGAAGTTTCTATGGGGAGAAATTGTGAACATTTTTGTGTACATTCAAAATAGATGCCCGCATTACGCTCTCGACTCCAAAACTCTCGAAGAAGTCTTCTCTGGTAAGAAACTTGATGTTTCTCATTTTAGAGTTTTTGGTTGCTTTGTTTACTTTCATGTGCCAAAAGAAAAAAGAGGCCAGTTGGATGCTTTTGGAAAGAAGGGAATGTATAGAATCTATGGGCCTGGTCGAAGAGAAGTGGAGATATGCCACGATGTCACCTTCGATGAAGATGCTTTCCTCAAGAAAGTAAGAAATTTTCCTAGCTCCAAGGAAGACAAAGAAGATGAAGAAGCAGAGAAGCAGGAAGAGCCGAAGGATGAACCGATGCACGACATTGAAGGACCTATCGATCCTATTGATCCACCTCCTTCAAATAAGAGAAGACCCTCATGGCTCAGGGATACTCTCGCAAATGCCGAGAGACATATTGCCTCAAAGGGGACATTCTATCAAAGCAAGAAGCCGAATAGGTACCAAGGGTACCTAGTAGCCATGAGCACTATTGTACAATTTGAGCCTGGAACATTTGAAGAAGCCATAAAGCGTCAAGTTTGGAAGGATGCTATGCACGAATAATATGAGTCCATTATGAAAAATGATGTCTGGGAAGTGGTCCCGAGACCGGAGGACAAAACTGTTGTCACCTCGAAATGGCTCTATAAGATCAAGCATGGATCTGATGGAAGTGTTGAAAAGTACAAGGCAAGATTTGTTGCACGAGGCTTCTCTCAAAAAGAAGGCATAGATTATGATGATATATTTGCACATGTGGCCCGCTATACCACCATCTGATCTGTCATTGTCGTCGCTGCAACGCAAGGATGGAGTCTCTATCAGATGGATGTGAAGACCGCTTTTTTGCATGGTTCTATAAAGGAAAAAGTGTAGGTGTTTCAACCTTTGGGGTTCGAAGTCCGAGATAGAGACACCTATGTATGCAGGTTGAAGAAAGCCCTCTATGGGTTGAAGCAAGCCCCCAGGGCTTGGTATGAGAGGATAGATAGTTACTTGATGAAGTTGGGCTTCACTCGAACTAATGTTGATCCAAACCTTTATGTTAAGGTTGCTAGAGAAAGGCCTCTCATTCTAGTTCTCTATGTTCGCGATCTCCTCATGACAGGTGCTGAGCCTATAATTTATCAGTGTAAGAGGGAGCTAGGTTCCGAATTTGAGATGAAAGACCTAGGACTGATGTATTACTTCCTAGGCTTGGAGGTTTGGCAGAGGCCAGGCGAGATTTTCCTTTCTAAAGGAAAATATGTCGTGAAGCTGTTGGAGAGATTTGGTATGGTGGACTGTAAGTCGGTGTCGACACCAATGGAACTCAACTTTAAGAAGTTGTGGGGAAACGCTGCTAGCCTCGTGCTTGGAAATCCCACCGAGTATCAACAACTTGTGGGGGCCCTGATGTTCCTAATGAACTCTCGTCCAGAGGTATGTTTGTTGTGAACACTTTGAGTCAACATATGGTCGATCCTCATCACATTCACTGGATTGGTGCCAAGAATCAATTGAGATATCTTCTGGGCACAATCAACCGTGGGTTGACATACATTGTCAGGAGTTTGAGACTCCATGGATATACTGATGCCAATTGGGCTGGCAGTGTGGTGGATCACAAGAGCCAGATTCTTTCATAGCCAGATTCTCCTTACAGCCTTTAATGAGCTTAGATGATCCGGTCAAGAACAAATCATTTACATATAATACCATAATAAGCGGCTCATCCCCTACTCTTAGATAGTAGAGGTTGGGATCTGCGCCACTCTTGATGAATCGCATCTTTTGCAGGTAGCTATCAATTCGCCCATACCAAACTCTAGGGCCTTGCTTCAGTCCATACAAGGCCTTCTTAAGCCTGCATACATGAGACTTCTGCTCATGCGTCTTAAAGCCTTCTAGCTGTTTTATGTACACTTCTTCTTCTATCACCCCATTTAAGAATGTTGTCTTGACATCCATCTGGTGAATTTCCCATCCCATCTGCACTGCAAGAGAGATGATGGATTTGATTGAAGTGTACCGAGCTAAAGGGGCGAAGGTTTCTTCATAATCGATTACTTCCTTCTAAGCATACCCCTTAGCCACAAACCTGGTTTTGAACTTCTCTATGTTGCCATCTGCAGCATAGTTGATCTTGTAGACCCACCTTGATTCTACAACCGATCTGTTCTGAGGTCTAGGGACTACTTCCCACACATCTTTTGTCATGATGTAGTTGTACTCCTCCACCATAGCATCTACCCACACCTAATGCTGAGCTGCCCCTCGAAAACTAGAGGGTTCTCCGACCTATGCTACCATTGCCTGGTACCTGTCTAGTTTCTTGCGTACCCTCTTCTCATTTCTAGGGGCTCCAATAAATTCCTCTGCATCCCTCAGAGTTTGTTGGAGTTCTCTGCTCGTCTTTCCACTAGTGGTGGGTGGATTTATCTACTCTCCTTCTTGCACTTCTTTGGAACAACTTTCCTCAGAGTCCTTGTGTCGTGGAGCGGCACTAGAGCCATCTTCTGTAGGTCGTTGTGGTTACACTAGCAAATCCTCCTCAGACTGCATATCTGTAGCCATTTCCCAGGATCTTCTGAAGGCTTCTCCTCCCTGAATTTCACGTCCCGCCTTACTACGATCTTCCTGTTCTCGGGATTATAGATGCGATATGCCTTCGCATTTTCGCTATATCCCACAAGGTATCCCTTCTCTGCAGTCCGATCTAATTTCTTCCTCTTCTCGTCGGGTACGTGGCAATACACTATACTGCCAAATATCCTGAAGTGGCTCACCTCAGGCTTGTGGCTAGAGAACACACTCTCAGGAGTCACTTTTCCCGATGCTCTATGAGGCACCCTGTTCTGCACATACATTGATGTATTGCAAGTTTCAGCCCACAGAAATTTGGGCATGTCTTGATCATACATCGCCCTTGCAGCTTCCACAATGGTCTAATTCTTCCTTTCTTCGACTCCATTTTGCTCCGGATTGTATGGAGTTGTCCATTCTCTCTTGATGCCTTCCTTTGCGCAGAATCTTGTGAAGTTTTTATCAATATATTCTCCACCATTATCTGAACGCAATTTCTTGATCCGCTTTCCGGTTAAATTTTCTACCAAAGCCTTGAATTCTTTGAATCGCTCAAAGACTTCATCTTTGGTCTTGAGAAAGTAGATCCCTGTCTTATGGGAATGGTCATCTATAAAGGTGACAAAATACTTTGCACCACTGAGAGCATTCGTGGACATTGGTCCGCAGATGTCTGAGTGTATCAAATCCAACACACCCTTGGCCTTACTGCTGCTTCTTGGAAATGTTGCCTTGTGTTAAAATTGGACAACTAGGTCCAAACTCCGGTTGTACTGCTCAGATGACGATCGCAATATTTTTATTGGATTCCTCTTTCGGAGAGGTGTAAGATTGATCTAAAGATCATCTCGATCGGATGAGCAGAACATGTACTTTGAATTTATTCCACTTATGTGTTGGGTCGGCCTGGAATAAAATATTGACTTAAATGTCTTAAAGGACGTGTCACACACCCCCAAAGATTCCTATATATTGGAGAGACTTGGAGCTCATTTGACACACATCAATGTGGAGGAATTCTCTCTCTGGATAACGTTGGAGCTGCGCTTTCTTTGTTTGGATTGTTCTGGGGTTATGTGTGACACACTTGGCTGAATGACCTATTGAAGACTTTGCTGGTAGAAGCATCCTGCTGATCGCCGTAACGTCACCATTTTCTATCTCTGTTCTGGCTTGTCTTCTATCGATCTATTGGTATGTTCTATCTTCTTCAGTGTTGTGCCCTAACCTGAAATGGCATAGAACAGGAGCAAAACTTAACATGGTATCAGAGCTTTTGGTTGAAGACAATGCCCTAGCTGAGCAAGTCTGCCCTAATTAGCGTGGAAAAAGTCTGCCCTAGCTGTAGATTCGAGAAGGAACACAACGTTGGTTGCAGAACTGCATTAGCATGCACAAATTGTGTGGCACTGTTTATAATTCTCTCTTCGAAGCATATTGGACAAGTATGACAACCCTACGCAGATCTCGCAGTAGTGGAGTAAGAAATTTATTCCAGTCACAGTCGGAATCGGCTGCAGAGACTCAATCGAAACTGGCCGCAGATCTAAAAAAATTAAGAACGGCTACAAAATCTGGAAACATCGAGAAAATGGAATATTTACAGCTCTACGGCAGATAAAAGTCAGTCTCAGAGTCACGATCATTTTGTCGTTGTACTGCACTTAAATTTCCCATCGCTAGGCTTCTTATCGCAGTGGTAAAAATGTTCTGTCATGGAAGCTCGAACATTTCAGAAAATATATAACTCAAAGTTGTGGCATACGCTATCGACACAACGTGACCTTGGGAGCTTCGGAACATCAAATCAAAGGGCTTGTTGTAAAGTCGGCATAGGCAGCGGTCGAGACAAGGTGAAACGGAAGTCCGAGCCGTCAGGGCAAAATTTGCGAATGAAAAAAAAGGGAGCCCCGAATACTTGCAGATTCGGATACACTGTAGTGTGACTGCAAAGAATTTCGTTACAGGCGCACTGCGTGGGGATTCCGCTTTATTTTTTGGCCAGCGGTTTTCAACATCTTCAGATTCTCATCGCCATTTTAACCCGCTCGCGAAATCCCCAGTGCAGAGGCGCAGAACGGGCGAAGGCTCTGAAATTCTAGTTTCCCTGTAGAAATTCTTCTAAACGCTTCAACGCTCAATGACAGTCCTATTCGCCCCTGTTCGAGAAGAAAAAAAAAGGTGTTCAACCGAATGAGAACCATATCGGTAAATCTATGGTGGATAATCGGATATGAAGTCCATGCAATAGCAATGAAGCAAATGATGGAGACACTTCTGCCTGCCATACTTACAACAACATATACAACAATTTTTAGAAGATGATGATTGCATATTCTGTCAGAGTGTCAACTCGGATCAGGGCCTGTAAGCTGCAGGACTCGTGATTTGTTATATTTAGAACAGTGTATCATTTTGGTCAACTCGTAAAGCTCAGTGACAGGGAAAGCTGATATCTAGGAATGCATCGAAAAGATTGAATCTGAGGTCTGTTGTATTTGTGGAACACATATTTGTCTGAGAGACTTACCTTCAAGCTGTACTTTTATCGATTTTATCAAGTCTTGGATGCTGCTGTCTGATGAGATCTAATTTCATACATTGGGCATAGAAGAAGCAGAGTTTGCAGCTGGAATAGTGCCACACTACCATGAATGCTGAAATACGCCTGTGTATCATATTTAATGTCAGCAACTCAAGAGGGTGAATTTTAGACCTATGATCAGTGACATTGGAGGACCATTGTCATTAAAAGAAGGCAGATTGATCAGCAGCAGAGGACCTTGTGAACAGCTAAGGCAAAAGTATTGGAGAAGCAGTACTTTTGCAGGTATAGGAGGAAGAGAACCCTGCCTGGTACGTCAAGGACAAAAGTCCAAGGGATGTAAGTGAAGTTCATATTCAGCAGCTGTGATGAATGTGATAGTTCTAATTCTGTGATTCTATGTCACTGTCATTATGACAGTGACATAGAAAGACACCCATGTTGAAGTTGGAAGATGTAAGAGTTGTCTGCTGAAGTCCTTGAGGAAATTCTATGTAGTAGTCAAAATTTTTTTTCAGCTCTATGAGCAGTCTGCTGAAATAACCAGAAATGGGCAGATCTGGAAGCCATTCAAGATGCAATGCCAAGGTAGATTGGATCCCTTGTTTTTCTTTGCAAGCTGCAGTCTTGAAGGCTGTTTGAAGGAGCTACTCACAGAATAACAGGTAGTGGCTGAAAGGACTTCTAACACAAGCTGAGGCTTGTTGATATGTTCCCCTTGTATGTCAGTGACATAGATAGACACCTATGTAGCAGCAGCATGTGACTGTATCAGTCCTACATTGGAGCGTTATGGTAAACTTAAAATGTGAACTGGGAAGTTTATGCAGTTTTTTTGTCACATGATTGAATCTTGAATCATGATCATCAAAGTCTGTTGGATGGCTTTGACTGTGGGAGATCAGGTCCCAAATTTCTAGATGGTGTCTAGGATGCCCTCATTTAAAACAGATATCTTCTCTCGGGAGAGAAACTGACATTAAGAGGGAGAGATATTTGTATATGCTCCTGAGTGGATGTCTTTGTTCAACAAAAGAAGATCCTCATGGCTCAGGGACATATGGCTTCAGAGGGGGAAATTCTGAAGGAAAACCAAGAAGCCATATTAATAACAGGATATCTAGCAGCCATGAGTACTTTTGTACAATTTCGTAAAAGCATCAAGTCTGAAAGGATGCTATGCTGTAGGACAAAGCAATTGTCACCTTGAAATGGCTCTACAAGATCAAGCATGGATCTGTTGAAATAGATAGCTACTTGATGAAGCTGGGCTTTACTCGAAGTAATGCTGATCCGAACCCTTACTTCAAGGTTGTCAAGGGAAATCCTCTCATTCTGGTGCTGTATGTGGATGACCTCTTACTTCAAGGTTGTCAATTGCTTTGACCTTGGCATACTTCCCTAGTACGCACACCTTGCAGACATCGTCTTTCTTCATGCTAAGTTCTGGAGCTCCCATGACAGTCTTCTTAAGGATCTTCAAGGCTCCATGATGTAGATGCCCCATTCTTCTGTGCCATAATTCATTCAAGTCCCTTTCATCTGTACTGCCTATCAGTGCCATTGGAGACTCGAGCTGTAACTTATTAAGTTTATGGCTCCTTACTCCAATTTGTGCCTTCCTTTTCCAACTAGGGTGTTTGACATAAACATTATTCCCAATAAAGTATACATTGTAACCCTTGTTCTAAAGTTGAGACACCGAGAGTAAGTTCATCCCCAATTCTGGCACATGTAGTACGTTGGTCGCCTGAAGCTTGTTACCAGCTTCTGTTTGAAATATTACGGTTCCTTGTCCAAAGGGGGTACACTTGGCCTTGTTTCCCATCGTGATCTGAAAATTCATCTGCTCTTCCTAGTAGCTCGAGAAGCATTCTCAAACTCCCGTCATGTGAGCAGATGCTCCACTGTCAATATACTAGACCCCTGGAGAGGTCGTGCTTGACACAACAAGCGAAATCCTCTTCTAGTCTGGATGCTAGAACTGAAATGTCATGATCCCTCTTTTTCTCCATGCATTCTGGAGGACTGCGTGAACACTTCTGAGTTGTTGCTGCATTGATGTCGGATCTTAGTTCCATTGGAGAACCTCCGCTTCTATCTTCCGTCTTTTGCTCTGATACCATGTGAAATTTCAATCTGAAATACTACTGCAGTGATTGATTTATTTCACTTACTTATATATGATAAGTTATTTATAGATGCTTCAGTAAATTTTGAAATAAACACAGTTGCAGTATTCTCTTAATCAAAAGCAGAAGAACAAATAGAATACATATAACACAATAGAAACAATGACATGAACACAGTTTTTTTTGGACAATTGTCCCCAGAAAAACCCAATGTGGGAAAATTGGTGCAGCAGATGAGGGTTTATATTAATCTTCAATAGTAGAAATCTTTTACAGAAAATATGACGAGCAGATGTCTAGCATACACCTTAGATAATTTTTTCGAACACTTTGGAAGAATTTCTGACACACTGGAGTCACCCTTCCTTCCTCTATGTCACTCTGCGTGGCCTTCTGCGCAGTCACTGCACTGGACTGCGTCACTCTGCGTGGAGGGCTAGTGTTGCTACTCAACATTGCTCCCTTTGTGTCCTTCTTATGCGTTCTTCATCTGCTAACTTCCCCTCCTCCTTCTACTTCTGCAACTCGGCCTCTACAACTTCACCCTCTGAAATCGAATTCTCTTACTTCAAAATCGATTTCCTTCGGGTACTGAGAGTGTGCCCAGCTTGCTTTCCAAATGGCTCTCAAGCCTGCTCTTATTGTCTTACTGTTGATGAATCAACAACCCAGATTAGATCTCTAATCAATGGCTCAGATTAAAAGATGACTTGATCTTCGTTTTCTAGAAGATTCACACTCTACTTTATTAATACCCTTTAATTATTTAATTTCCTTAAAGTTTAGACTTACGAATCACTTTAAAATAATTAATTATTTTAATAAAGCATGATCTGAGTGGAATTTCCACAAACAATTTCTGGGTTTTCTGGAATACTGATGTCCAAGACTCTTCCCAAAATATGAGACTTGGAACACTTTCAAATGCTACAAAAATCAACAGTATTTTGGGCCTCGAATCAGAACATCCCTTGTCGATTTGCCCCTCACTAGCACTGCAAGCTCACTCGAAAATTCTCAGCAAACTGCACCCCAGAATTTCGACTTAGCTCAAGTACTACTGCCTTCCTTTAATACTTTTCTCGTTGAGAAATCAACGACCGTGATCTAATCTCTAATCAACAGCTAAGATTAGAGAAAGCTTGATCCACGTCACTTAGAACATTCTCACCACGTGTAAATTAATTCACTTTAATTTTTCAATTTCCCTAAGTTGGACTTAGGGTCCCCATTAAAAAAATTAATTATTTGAATAACTTTTACACCAGGTGGAATTTCTCCAAATGATTTATGGGTCTTCGAGATCTCATGTGTTCTCGCCACTCCACAAAGTTTCAGAACTAGAGCACATTCGATGCTACCCAAAATCTCAACACTCCCGCTTAGTGAGGAATGTGCTCTAGCAACACTTCACCACTGAAGCATCACCCTGATCTCTAGCATCGGTCCGTGTGTTGTTGATGCTTGGCTTGCTGCAGTCCATCCACTGCGCTGCTGCTTTTTGTACTGTTGCCCATGTCACTGCCACTGATAACTGCTGCACTGCAATTCAGTTGTTGATAAGTAAGCAACTGAAGGACAAACACCCAATCAACTGACAGACAAGTGCGAAAAATCCTAAATCTGGATTCCTACTGCAACAAATCTGAATTACTTATGTTATTTTCCATAATTATTTCATTACAATGAAATATCAAAGTAATTACTGGAGCAGTCTACACAAATAATGCTACAGAATAAATCTAAGTGCTGAAACAAATTGAACAAAATACAATGAAAAACATCCACATTTGACACAGTTATTTTTGGACTAAGTCCCTGGAAAAACCCAACTTGGGAAAACCAGTGCAGCAGATCTGAGGGTTTTGTGTTATTAAGTAGCAAAATCTTGAGTACAACTAGGGTGCCAATATCCGGCTCACCCTTCAGAGAAAATCTCAGCAACAAAAGAAATGTGAGATATACCTCACTCTTCAAGTCCTCGCTTGATCCAGAGCAGCGCTGGTGAAGCCCCTCTCTACCTCTGCGTGATGCCTACGCTGCTATTGCGTAAGCCTGCGTGGGCAAGCTAAGGAACTGCGTCACCTCCTTCTCTGCAACGATCAAGCTGATCTGGAACTAAGTTTTGGCCCTCCTAGCTCAGAAACCACAACTTCCATGTATCTCTGAACTGAATCTGGAAGGCACTGCGTCACTTCTGCGTGATTCCCTTCAGGGACTGTGTCACCCCTCCAGATGACTGCGCTGCCTGTACTGCGTCACTACTGCCTCTCTCTGAAATGTACTCCTGGTCCTCCTGATGAGTTACTGCATCTACCCTTTCTGGAATTGATCACTAGATCGAAATCACTTAGCCAACCCTGCCATAGTGATTCGATCTTCATCAAAAGCTATCTCTCTCTCACAAGCTCGAAAATGCCAAATGCTCAGTGTATTTTCCATAGGCCCCTCACTCTTCTTATAATCTTTCGTTGACCTATCAACGAACAAGATTAAAAAATAATCAAGGGCTAAGATTAATTCGGAGTTGATCCATGACTTTATCTGGAAGATTCACACTTAGTTTAATTAATACCCTTTAATTAATCAGTTTCCCTAAGTTTAGACTTAGGAAAACATAAAAAAACGATTAATTAATTTAATTAAACCATCTCTAAGGGGAATTTTCCAAAATCCTTTCTGGGTATTACGGAATACATGTGTATTAGGCTATATACAAAATTACAAGGCTAGAGCACATCTGATGCTACCATAAATCAACACTCCCTCTTAGCGATGAAAGTGCTCTAGCAATACAACTCTATGTGCTGCTCTGACTTCTGTAAAATCTACTGCTGTGTTGTTGATGCTACTCACCAACACTACACAGATGTTGCATCTGTATTGCTGCTGACTCTACATGTTGCTGCCAACTGCTACTGTACTGCAACTCCCTCTGAATTCTACAACCATGCTGCTGCTGCACTGCGTGAGCACTGCTCTGCACTACGTTGCACCACTGTGCACTACGTATTGCTGCTCCATAGTTGCTGCTGTTGTCCTGTTGCACTGTTGCTAATTGCAACCTAAAAACATCTGAAATTGGACAAGTAATACTGCATCTGAATAATAAGATTGTTTGTTGCTAACCTCTGCACTAGCTCTCTGAACCTGTTGCGCTGTTGCTGCTCTGCACTGCGTGAGCACTGCGCTGCACCAGTGTGCTCTGTGCTTATCAGACTTTAGTACTACTAGCCACTGCATTGTCTCTTCATCTTCTGCTGCAACTGTCCATCCACATTTGACACAATTATTTTTGGACTAAGTCCCCGGAAAAACCCAACTTGGGAAAACCGGTGTAGTAGATCTGAGGGTTTTGTATTATTAAGCAGCAGAATCTTGAGTACAACTAGGGTGTCAATATCCGGCTCACCCTTTAGAGAAAATCTTGGCAACAGAAGAAATGTGAGATGTTCCTCACTCTGCAAGAACCTGACTGATCCGGAGGAGCGCTGGTGAAGACCGTCTTTGCCTCTGCGTGATGCCTATGCTTGCTACTGCGTAAGCCTGCGTGGGCAAGCTAAGGAACTGCGTCACATCCTTCTCTGCAACGATGAAGCTGATCTGGAACTGAGTTTTGGCCCTCCTGGCTTAGAAACCACAGCTTCCAGCTATCTCCGGACTGAATCTAACAGGCACTGCGTCACTTCTGCGTGATCCCCTTCAGGGACTGTGTCACCCCTCCAGATGACTGTGCTGCCTCTACTGCATCAATGCTGCCTCTCTCTCTGAAATGTACTCCCGGTCCTCTTGACCAGTTACTGTATCTGCCCCTCTCTGGAACCGATCACTAGATCGAAATCACTTCACCAGCATGCCCTAGTGATTCGATCTTGATCAAAAGCTGCGTCTCTCTCACAAGCTCGAAAATGCCAAATGCTCAGTGTATTTTCCACAGGCCCCTCACCCTCCTTATAATCTTTCGTTGACCTTTCAACGGCCAAGATTAAAACATAATCAAGGGCTAAGATTAACTGGGAATTGATCCATGACTTTATCTAGAAGATTTACACTTAGTTTAATTAATACCCTTTAATTAATCAGTTTCCCTAAGTTTAGACTTAGGAAAACATTAAAAAACAATTAATTAATTTAATTAAACTATCTCTAAGTGGAATTTTCCAAAATCCTTTCTGGGTATTATGGAATACATGTGTCTTAGCCTATATACAAAATTACAAGGCTAGAGCACATCTAATGCTACCATAAATCAACAACAAGTCAGTCTGCCAGCATCTCATCACTAAAGCACACTCTGTTGCCACTCTGCGCTGTCCCTCTACAGCCTCTGCGTTGTTGTTGCTTTGCACTATGTAAGCACTGCCCTTCTGCGCTGCTGAAGTCCCATCAGACTCTGCACTGTTGCTTCCATGATGTTGCTGCCACTGCGCTGCACTGCTCCACTCTTCAGCATCACAGCACTGCCTTTTCTTTTGCATGATCTTCTGCACTGACTGACTCCAATCATCCTACTATTGTCTAAAGGCTCCGGTAGCTCGTATGTGATCCAAGAGTTAGGGCACCTCAAGGATCCTGCCCTGCACCATTTGTAGCTCAAGCCACATATCTATGTCACCCCACCTCTTCTCTCGAGGTACATGTGCACTCATGGCCACATCATCTTCGTTGCCATCGTCCCCTCTCGCTGCTGCTGCCTTGGAATCTGAAGCTTCCATGCCCTTCCTCTTAGGACAGGTGTTGGCAAAGTATCCAAGTTCGCCACATCTGAACAACCAGACCTTGGATAGGTCCTTCTTCTTCTTCCCTTGTTGTCGTTGTCCCTTAGATCCTAGGGCTGCATCTTCCTCCTCCTTTTTTATCTTGACTCCTCCATTACTGAATTCCCTCTTGGTCACTATCGGTATGAATCAAATCAAGTATCCCAATCGATCTGCTGTTATTGCTGGGAAAAGGGGATTTGGAAAAATTGCCCATAGCACATTTGTTGGGTATGTGTTATATTCTTTCCACGACTAAGCACGCGCAGGGGGGCGATAGCCCCCCCTGTTGGGGTCCGGGGCAGCGCCCCGGCGAAAATTTTTTGGTCCTTAATTTCTGGTGGGTAGTCCGCGTCCATGGTTTTGTGCATGGTTTTGCACATGGTTTTGGGGTACGATGGTTTTCGGCCCCTGGTATTTTGTAGATCCGGTCAAGGGAACTACGGTTATGTTCTAATCGGGGGTTTATGGGTTGGGGTTTATGTATGCTTCGGCATGTGTATATATATGTGTTGTAACACTAAAAGGAATATAATGAAAAATCAAAAATTTGAGTCGTCCCGATTTGGGATCCAGGGGAAAATCTCTGTGTTTATCTGTTTTATGTTTTATGCTCTCGCTATTGTTTATTTTCTGTTATAAGATTTGTGTGTAGATAATTTCTGTTCAGGGTTAAAACCTACATTTGGTATCGAAGCTGTTTCGGCTTCAAGGGTACACCTTTGCTGCTGAGGGTTTTTTAGTTCGGGCTTGAGGTAGACCCTGTTCAGTGGGAGATCTGCGGGATCGATTCTTGCAGTGAGAGAAGATGGCGAGCAGCGAAAAGATAGAGATCGAAAAATTTAATGGTCAGAGTTTTGAGTTGTGGAAGCTCAAGATGGAGGATCTGCTGGTGGATAAAGATCAGTGGATCGCGGTAGATCCAGGTACTAAACCAACGGGAATGTCAGATGAAGACTGGAAGAAACTGGATCGGAAGGCTAAGAGCACAATGCGGTTGTGTGTCTCAGATTCAATATTGTTGAATGTATCTGGGGAAGCTATGGCGAAGAATTTGTGGGAAAAACTTGGGACTTTGTACCAATCTAAGTCTCTGGTGAATAAGTTTTTCCTGCGGAAAAAGCTGTATAACCTGAGGATGAAGGATGGAGACTCGGTGACAGAGCATCTGAACGCCTTCAATACTGTGGTAAGTCAGCTGTCATCTGTTGATATTAAAATCTCAGATGAAGATAAATGCATCAGTTTGTTGTGCTCTCTACCAGACTCGTCGGACAATTTGGTTATTGCAATAGGTAGCAATACAACTACCTTGAATTTTGATGACATTGTCTCAGCCTTGCTGTCGGAGGAAATGAGACGGAGAAATATGGAGGGTCAAAATGGAGATGCCTTATCTGTACGAGGAAGGTCCCAGAACAGAAACAAGAATAAGGTTTCGAGTAGGAGATCTAAATCTAGAGGGAGATCTAAATCTCCTGGAAAGTTTGTAAAGGTGTGCTGGAAATGCGGAAAGGAAGGGCACTACAAAAAGGACTGCAGATCTAAAGCTCCTGAGAAAGGAAAGGGATCTGATGATGCTCCTTCTGCAAAGGCAAAAACCACCTCGGATGAAGGTGGGGATGTGTATTTGGCTTCTTCTTCAAATACATATGTAGATCATGAGTCATGGTTGATTGACTCAGGTGCATCCTTTCACTTCACTCCCCATAGGGAGTGGTTCTGCGAGTATGAGAAATATGATGGTGATGTATTCCTAGGGGATGATAGGAAGGCCAAAATCGTCGGACGTGGAAAGGTAAAGCTGAAGCTACAAGGTGGAAGGATTAGAACACTTCCTGGTGTTCTGCATATTCCTGCATTGGCCAAAAATATGATTTCTGTAAGCAAGATGGATGATGCAGGTGTAAAAACAGTGTTCGAGAAAGATGCCTGCAAGATGGTTCGGGGAGCACTGGTATTAATGCGGGGAGTTCGGACTGGAACTCTGTACAAGCTACAAGGTAGTATTGTTATTGATGGGTGTAACAGTTCTGTGGTTCCTGAAAGTGGGACGGAAAGCCTAGCTGTCTCTGGAGAAAAGACCATGCTATGGCATCAAAGGCTTGGACATATTGGAGAGAAGGGCCTTGGGATACTGCATAGAGATGGTATGGTAGAAGGTATGTCTAATTGTTCTCTGGATTTCGATTTCTGTGAACATTGTGTATATGGGAAGCAGAATCGGGTGAGTTTTCCTTCTGGTGCTAAGAGGGCAAACAAGATATTAGAACTTGTTCACAGTGATGTGTTTGGGCCTGTGTCAGTTCCATCACTGGGAAAGTCTGTGTACTATGTTTCATTCATAGATGACTTCTCAAGGAATACATGGATATATTTCTTGAGGAAGAAATCTGAAGTCTTTGACAAATTTAAAGAATTTAAGGCTCTGGTGGAAAACCAGACAGAGAAGAAGATAATGGTGGGGAGTTCTGCAAGAAGGAATTTGAAGAGTTCTGTAAGAAGTGTGGTATAGCACGACAGAAGAATACTCCATACACACCTCAGCAAAATGGAGTTGCAGAAAGAATGAATAGAACACTGATGGAAAAGGCAAGAAGCATGCTCAGTGGTACCGGGTTAGGACAAGAATTCTGGGCAGAGGCAGTGGAGACTGCATGTTACTTAGTTAACAGATCACCTTCATCAGCATTGGAGGATAAGACCCCACATGAGGTATGGACTGGTAAGAAACCCTCTCTTTCACATCTAAGGGTATTTGGATGTGACGCATATGTACATGTTCCAAAGGAGAAAAGGACCAAGTTGGATAATAAATCTGAAAGGTGCATCTTTATTGGGTATAAGGATGGTTTAAAGGGTTACAAGCTTTGGAACCGAGAAACTGTAAGGAAGGTTGTGTACAACCGAGATGTGGTGTTTAGAGAGGTGAAATATGTTGTTACACATGAAGTCCTACCAAAGGAACCCGAGAAGATAGAGTTTGAGCTAAAGGAGTATGAATCAGACTTAACAACGAAGGAGCTCGAAGATGAAGAGCCACAAACTCCGAAGCTTTGAGAAGATCTCTCGGGAAGAGAAGCGACGAGGGAGGGTATAGTCCATACGCACTACCGTTTAGGTTTGTCTTAACTATAGCGATGATGAACTTGAGAATTGTCGGGGAGGCGATGGGTCAGAGGATGGAAAACTCTGGAAGGAGGCCATGGTTGATGAAATGGCATCCTTGCACAAAAACGATGCATGTGATCTGGTGGCTTCCTTCAGACAATCTGGCACTAGTGATTATGGCTTGTGCTATCAGGGAAGACCAGGATTGGAAAGAATGTTGGACATTCGTGGTTTTGTTGATCTGTTGGGTTAGAATCTGGACCAAGAAGATCACAAGTGGGTATGTTTTTAGCTTATTTAGGTAGATCAGTTGGATGAGAAAAAAACAGTACGTAGTGGCTCTTTCAACTACGGAGGCAGAATACATAGCAGCCACTCATGCAAGAAAGGAAGCAGTTTGGTTGCAGAGATTGTGTTCAAGTATGGGGTTGGTATAGCAAGCTATAAGGATAGACTGTGATAGCCAAAGTGAAATTTTCTTGGCTAAGAACCATGCTTACCATTCAAAGACAAAGCACATTGATGTTCAATATCACTTTGTTAGAGATATGGTTGAGGCTAAAAGGGTGTTGCTGGTAAAGGTGGACACTTTGAAGAATGTTGCGGATGCATTGACAAAGTCTGTGAGCACTCAGAAGTTCTCTTGGTGTAGAGAAACAATGGGTGTTGAAGAATTGGGCCAATGACTAAGCCCTCCTGTGGCCCCCCGTGGAAAGAAAACAACAAGTGGGAGAATGTTGGGTATGTGTTATATTCTTTCCTTAATTTCCGCTGGGTAGTCTGCGTCCATGGTTTTGTGCATGGTTTTGCACATGGTTTTGGGGTTCGATGGTTTTCGGCCCCTGGTATTTTTGTAGATCCGGTCAAAGGAACTACGGTTATGTTCTAATCCAGGGTTAATGGATTGGGGTTTATGTATGCTCTGGCATGTATATATATGTGTTGTAACACTAAAAGGAATATAATGAAAAATCAAGCTGGTCGTCCCGATTTGGGATCCAGGGGAAAATCTCTGTGTTTATCTATTTTATGTTTTATGTTCTCGCTATTGTTTATTTTCTGTTATAAGATTCGTGTGTAGATAATTTTTGTTCAGGTTTAAAACCTACAATATCCTCTGCATGTATCAAAGTGATGTATCAAAGTGATCAGTAATGAAATCTCACACACATGTAGTGATCTCCCGCAATATCCTCAAGGCTCCATGATACATGTGCCCCATCCTATGGTGCCAAAACTCCCACAGCTCTGAACTTCTAGCTCTGCTGCCGGTACTACTGCTCAATGCCAAAAGGGGCTGAAATGAAAACTTGTACACCTTTGCATGGCGTACACCAATCACTCTAGCTGACTCAGCTAGAGCGCCCCTGGGATATATAAGCACTTGTCGTCTACTAAACAATATCTCATACCCTCTGTCCTCCAATGCTGAGACGGATATGGGGTTCTTCCTCATCCCTGGCACATATAGAAAATCCGACAATTTCAAGGGAGGTTTGGGTTCCCTACCAAATGTCAATGTCCCCACACCGACTGCTCTAACAATGCTGTCGTCTCCGAGTACTACCTCTATATTAGTGCCAGTCTCTGAAAGCTCTGAGAAGTACTCATGGACTCCTGTCATATGACGTGAAGCCCCACTGTCAACATACCAAATACCTGAAGATGCTCCGCTAGTGGAGGGAAATGCACACTCCCTTTCAACCTCTGTGGCAAGTGATCCTGCACTAGTGGACTCATAAGCAATGAGCCCAAAATCCTGGTCAAAGCTCTCCGAAAATTCCTCTATCTCTGCTGATGCTGCCATGGTCTTGTCCTTCCCCTTCTTCTTCTTCTCCGGACACACAACTGCATAGTGTCCCATCCTCTGACAATTCCAACACTGCACCTTGGAATAGTCCTTTTGCGTGTTCCCTTGTTTACCTTTACCTTTGCCTCTGCCCCCACCACCACTTGTGGAAGCTTGCTTCTTTCCCTTGCCTTTCTTGCCTCCTGCTAACAGTGCTACATCCTCATCCTGCCCAACTGGTTTGATTGCCCCAAGCTGGCTCTTTCTGATTTCATTCTATATGCAATCATCCCACAACCTCTCCCAAGTGGGAAGGGTCCCACGTGCACAAATCCCATCAGCAAAGCTTAGCCATGAACTGGGAAGGCCATTCACTGCAATCCGCACCAACTCAGTGGGTGGAATGACTTCTCCAACTGTTGCCAACTCATCTCTCACATTAGTGATCTTTGTGAGATATGCAGTAGCACTATCAGTCTTAGCCATCTTAATGGCCTTCAGCTTCTCCCTTAAGACCATTTTTCTGTTCTTAGTGGTACTCTAGTAGAGATTGGTCAGGGCTGTCCACATCTCATGAGCAAGTCTCTTTCCTCTCACGTGAGAAATGCAATGGTCTTTAATACCATCCATAATCAGTCTCTTGCCCTTGTTATTCTTCTTATTAAAGTCTGCCAGCTAAACAGGGTCAGCAGGCACATTAATAGGGTGCTGTTGGGTATGCACCATTATACCCTAGACTTCTACCTCCTCAAAGATGCTCTGCATTCTTTCCTTCCAAACACTGTAGTTGTTATGCCCATCCAACTTATTCTCCACCCTCAAGCCCAAAGACATGCTTGCTGTCCTAATAAACTGAAAATAACATTGCTGTAGTAAAGGTTCTGTTTTCTGTGTGTAAAATAAGCTTGCTGTCCCAAACTGCACTTTTCAGCAAACTCGCTCTGATACCATGTAGAAATTTTAAGACCCACTCCGGTTTTCAGTTTCTCCTTATTTCTCCCATAAAGCTAAATGCCCATTCCCATAACCATACATTCAACACGCTGGAAAAATAAATATTTTCTGAAAACACAAATTTTGGAAATTTCACAGTGCTGAAAATGCAGAAATAAAAACTTAGAAAAATAAATCAGCGATACACAAAAATTTAACACGTTGATTTTTGGTCAATATGACACTGGAAAAACCCCCTACAACTTTTAGGGAAAACCAGTTCGAAAGCTCTTCTTTATTTCTGGAAAATGCTTTTACAGAGAAATGAAATATACGGGAAAAATTGCAGCAAACAATGTACAGGGTTATCTCGTTTTCTGTGCTTGCCTCCGCCTTGGAAAATGTGCCAAATTAGCAAAACAGTAATAACAAAAATTTTATAGAAAGAGATAACAACATTTAATACTGTACATCCTCCTCGAACACCGTGCCAGAAATTCCGCACTGCTGTACGGACTGTACGAAAATTACAACAGCTTCTTTCAGCCTCAAAAACCGTGCCAACTCAGCCTTGGAATGCATGCTGCCCATTGCTGCTACTCCTCGAAATGTGTGCCTCCTTACTGTTGTATGGACCTCGAAAAACGTGCCCACTGCTGTTGTATGGAAATCTGCCTCGAAAATTGTGATGATTTATTGTTGTACGGACTGTTGCCTTGAAATGCGTGCAACCTCTCCCTGCTGTATGGATTTGCTGAACTGCTTCTCTCCTTCTCTTTTTCAAAACCAGAAATGTCTCCAACTCTCTTCTCCTCCTCCTCTCAATCTGCTCATGAAAGACTGAATGATCTTTTCTCTCATTTTCCTCCTTTAACCTAACCCTAAGTGACTTTTGGGGAATCACTAAATCCAACAGCTGAGATAGCTTTAGATCTAGGGCTGAGATTAAATGCTCATTTAAATCTCACTATCTATTTTTTAATTCACCCCACTTTAATAAAGACCCTCTTAGTCATTTATTTCCAAAGTCACTTTTCACTTTCTAATTTCACATCGACTTTATTAAAGTCACTTTAAAATTAGACTTGGTAACTTTATCACTTAAAGTCACTTTTAAATTAGATTTGATTCTATAACTTATAAAGTCACTTTAGGAAAAAAAGTGAAATACATTTTGACACTTTTCCCTAGGCCAAAGATCAAAGCCTTAGGGAACCACCTGTCCTCTGGTAACCAAATTTCAACACGCAGAGCCTGTTAGGCTCACGTTGGGCAGATACAGTTGCTAACACAGGTCCTAGAGGGTGAAACAATCCAAGTTGGAGTGAAGTTGTGCCAGTTGCCGGGGCCGGAAGTGCAATTTCTAATCTTCAAAGTTGCTGGCGGGGGATTGGTTCTGTTGGTGTAGAAGAATTGCAAGCAAAGTTGACAAAGTAAGGGGAAATAGTCCTTCAATAGATTTTCTTGCCAAGAAATTTGAGATTCGATCAGGAGGGTGATCATAGAGGGCTGATTCGACAATATTGGCGAAGGATTTTCGGGAGGGAAATCATTTGTCAGAGGATGCAAATTGTCTAGAGGGTTTCTATCACCAAGAAACCTAGATCCGGTCTTTTGTTGAGTGTAGCAGCAGCAGAAGTGAGAAGAGCACTTGCTTCGACTTGTTTGGGCAGAGATGGCCGTGTACGGACTAAGGGATCAAGATAGGCTAGACGGTGTGTCTAACTTTGCTATCCGGAAAGCTAAAATCCTGACAGTCCTGGAGGAGTACGACATCAGAGATCACACTAAGAACATCCTAGTTGTGCCAACCGACACTGATGCTCTAAAGAAGTTCAATGAAAATTAGAAGCGGGCTAAGTGCTTGATCATAGATGGAGTGAAAGATGATGTGTTCTCACTCATTGCCGAGAAGAAGATGGAAAACAAGGTGTGGACAACATTGACCACGTAGTATAAAGGTAGCTCCCTCCAGAGGAAGATACTTTTGGAGAATCAGATGCGGATGTTCCAGATGCACAAGGGAGAGGAGATTGATCCCTTCCTCTTCAGTTTGCAGACTATCCTAGACCAACTGATTGTCGTTGGGGCAACTCCGGATGATGGACTCATGGTAAGGACTGCCTTGAATGCAGTCACTGATGAGTGGGAGACCTTTATCCAAAGTATCTTGGGCAGAGCACAACTCCCAAATTGGGGAGACATGTGGGCAATCCTTCATTAGGAGGAGATCCGGAGAATAACCAAGAGGGAATTCAACAGTGGAGGAGTCAAGATAAAGAAAGAGGAGGAGGAAGATGTAACCCTATCATCTAAGGGACATCAACAACAAGGCAAGAAGAAGGACCTATTCAAGGTCCAGTGCTTAAGATGTGGCGAATTGGGACACTTTGCCACCACTTGTCCTATGAGGAAGGGCAAGGAAGATTCAGATTCCAAGGCAGCATCAGCGAAAGGGGGTGATGGCAGCGATGATGATGTTGCCATGAATCCTCATGTACCTCGAGAGAAGAGGTGGGGCGACATAGGCCTGTAAAGTGAGTTACAGATGGTGGTGGCGGGCTCCTTGAGTTGCCCAAACTCTTGGATCACATACGAGCTACGGGAGCCTTAAGAAAGTAGCAGGATGACTGGAGCAGTGGATGCAAAAGATCAGAGAAAGGCACAAGGCAGTGCTTCAAAACTGAAGACTGGAGCAACGCAGAGGGGGGGCATCAGTAGTGCAGAGGCCGATGGGATTTTAGCAGTGCAAAGGCAGTGCTTACGCAGTGCAGAGCAGCAGACCACGCAGAGCTTCAGAGAGACATCACAGAGCAACAATAGAGAGTGCTTCAATGATGAGATGCAACCAGATTGACTTGTCTGTGTTGATTTTGTAGCATTGGAAAGTGCTCGAAGTCTCATATTTTGGGAAGAGGCTTGGACATCAGTGTTCTAGAGAACCGAGAAATCTTTTGTGGAAATTCCACTCTAATCATGCTTTATTAAAACAATTAATTATTTTAAAGTGATCCCTATGTCTAAACTTAGGGAAATTAAATAATTAAAGGGTATTAATAAAACACTGTGTGAATCATCTAGAAAATGAAGATCAAATCATCTTTTAATCTGAGCCATTGATTAAAGATTTAATTTGGGCCGTTGATTCATCAACGAGAAGACTATAAGAGAAGGCTTGAGGGTCATTTGGAAAGTAAGCCGGGCACTCTTTCAGTATCCGAAGGAAATCGATTCTGAAGTAAGAGAATTCGATTTATAAAGGGTGAGGTTGTAGAGGCGGGGTTGCAGACGCAGGAGGAACAGAAAGTCAGCAGAGCGAGAATAAGGCAGAAGGAGGCCGCAAAGATAGAAGCGCTGAGTAGCAGCACTGGCCCTCCATGCAGAGTGACATAGTCCAGTGTTGCGACTGCGTAGAAGGCCATGCAGAGTGATGTAGAGGGAGGAAGAGTGCCTCCAGTGTGTTAGAAATTCTTCCGAAGTGTTCGGAAAAATTATCTCATGTGTATGCTAGACATCTGCTCATCATATTTTCTGTAAAAGATTTTGCTATTGCTGAAGAATAATATAAACCCTCATCTGCTGCACCGCTTTTCCCACATAGGGTTTTTCTGGGGACAATTGTCCAAAAATAACTGTGTTCATGTGATTGTTTGTATTGTGTTATATGTGCTCTATTTGTTCTTCTGCTTTTGATTAAAGTGAATGCTGCAACTTTGTTTATTTCAGAATTTACTGAAGCATTTGTAAAGAACTTATCATAATTAAGTAGGCGAAATAAATCAATCACTGCAGTAGTATTTCAGATTGAAAATTTCACAGTCTGTCAGTTGATTGGGTGATTGTCCTTCCTTTGCTTACTTCTCAGCAACTGAGTTGCAGTGCGGCGGTGCTATAGGCATCATGATGTAGCAATTTGAGAGGGAGCTGCAGTATAGATGTGGCAGTGACTATGGCAGAGTCATGGGAAATAGTACAAAGAGAAATAGTGCAGTGGATGGAGGGCAGCAGGCCAAGCATCAGCAGTGCGAAGACCGATGCCAGAGATCAGGGTGATACTACAGTGATGAAGTTGTTGAAATTTTGTGTATTTGGGGTAGCATCAGATGTGCTCTAGCTCCCAAATTTTGTGGAGGGACTAGAGTACACTTGATCTACAAGACCCAGAAAGGGATTTGAGAATCTGGTTTAGGAGATATTTAATTAATTAATTATTTCAATGTATTTCCTAAGTCAAACTTAGGAAAATTAAATAATTAAAGTTAATTAAAGTAAACATGTGATGAAATTGTCTTAAGTCACACGAATCAAGCTTTATTTTAATCTTAGCCATTGATTCGAGATCTGATCATGGCCATTGGTTTCCCAACGAGAAAAGTATAAAGAAAAGGTTTGGGGTCATTTGTAAAGACACACAGAAGCAGAGCACTGAAGGTAAGCAGAGATTCTAGGGAAGGGTTTGCTAAGAATTCTCAGAAGTGTTTCACCTGCAGAGAGGGGTGTTATATGAAATTCTAATATACGGATAAACTAGATTCCCTGAGTGTGGTGTTCCTTCACTCAAAACAACAGAAGAAAGACAACTATTATTTTCTCTAAGACAAATAGATAGACAGAAAGGAAAGAAGCCTACTTGTAATCTTTTTCGCCCTCCTCCTTCTGTCGATGTTGTCGTCGCTCTCAATCCAACTAAAGCCGCTAGATCGATTCCTGCAATCAAAGACAGAGAACAACAAACAACATACAAATATACAAGTATCTACTTATCTTAATCAAATCGAACCGATTAGATCTGAGAATACATACATAATCAAGAATACATTTCACAAGATATAAACATATGTATGAGAAAATGAACAAATATCTTTATTAATAAAGTAGGAGGAGAAGATTACAACCAATGGATTGATTCGTCGTCAACTTGCTCCAACTTCATTCCATCCTCATCACATCAAGCATCATCTCAGCAGCATATCCGTACTTCCAGCCCTCATCAATTGAGAATCCAACAACATAACATTACACAAAATTCTTCCTCCCTAACACTTAGATGAGTGCTCAATTTATAGGGAAACTGAAGGTAGTTTCGCATTGAATGTCTTTCTAATAATAGGTGAGACATGTTTCCAAGTTCAGAGGTGATGGATGGACACTTGTATTCAAAGTATGACACCTATGAGCTCTTCTAGAAGGCACTGGCCATGTGGAGATTCCCGAAACAATGATGATTTCGCTCCCAGGAGACCAACGCACCCTTGAGTGTCGGGAACTGCACTGCAGTGCACCCTTGCATGGAGGTAGTTGCACTGCAACGCAGTTAGGCCCTTGTAGAGGAGCGTTGGTGAGTCAATGGGTCATATAATATATATTTCAAACCTTGAAAATCGCACAATTGAAGCCATCAAAGGAATGTCTTCACTTAGGGAATATAGCAACTGAATTAAGGGAATGATAGACCCTATTCATTGGTCTTTAGGGGATGATGCCCAATTTGACCAGGTGTTAGGGGATGATGCCCAAATTGACCTATAACAGCTGCCCCCTAAAGCATAAAGTCAAAATAATAATAATATTTGGATGAGATGCTTTACGATGTGATGAGTAGGATCTAAAGCGGACGGTGACCTGCATCAATTTGCAATACATTACATCATGATATCTTACATCTTGGACATGAATTGCTGAGGGAGGCATACCCATGCTTAGCACATAAACTATCATAACATGTACATAATTCAAAAAGTCGTCTACATTGTAATGTTGCCCGATATAGACATGCCTACATATATAGGCCCATGTTTGGATGACGATCTGTATGCAAAGCCATCGTATAGATGATGTGTACAATTTCCTGAAATCCCAGCCCAGACGGATGAAACTAGATCCAGGGTCTTCTTATCTCGTTCACTCGATCGTTCAAGTACAAGTCTAACCATGTGAATATATGATCTGAAGTTGAACAGGAGAAGACATCATCTGATTACCAGCCAATGATGTGAGCTGTTAACAGACGTAAGAGAAACCACCTTTGATGTTAGTGGTTCTCAAGGTATTGTAGTATAATTTGCAAGGCGTGAATAGATGATTTGATGTCACGCCAAAAAAATCTTTCGGTCGAAGGTCCGGAAGCGAGAAACTTGCTGATGATGTAGCAAGCTCCAAGGTACTGGAAAGATGTTTCTTAGTAACTTCCTGGATGATGAGCTGATGTTGATAGGAAGCAACTTTATCGTGAAATGGGAGTAATGATTTTGGAGACAAAATGTGACTTGATATAGCAATGTTCAGGGATGACTGTCATGAAAATGAAGGTTTATGAGTATTGCAGAAGATGAGGAATTACTGGATGACTTCTCTTGAACATATCGGTGACACTGAAATGAGTTGGCACCATTGACCCAACTCTGAAGTGAAGGTGTGATGAACCGTCAAGAAGATCACCCAACCCAAAAGTCACGGTGATGCAGTGAAAGTGTCACGTTCAAGAGCGACCTGCTACAATTAAGTGTTCTGTTCTTTTTCCCAAATTTTCCCTAGTGATTGTCAGGGATAAGGCAGCATATGGAACTATTGGAGTTCCTATTTTGTTCATGGGATCCGGTATTGCAGGCTTTTCACATTGGGGACAAAGTGCTCCCAATATTGGTTGAGGATATTTACTTTCTCACTGGATTATTGAGGCGAGGTTCCCTTATTTCCATTGTAGGATCTGCTCATGTAGGAGAGTCAGTGAAGGATTACATACGCCAACATTGTCATTTAGGTACTGAACCAAGTAAAGATGGGAAAATAAATATCCGTGATGTGTGTGATCTACCTTTGAGAACCATCCTTTTTACTATCGCAAAGCTTGCTGGTTCCGCGACACTACATGTTGCAAACAGATCATACATGCAGTTTGCTCTCGAGTACCTAGAACCAACATTATTCAACTGGGCTGAAGCAGTACTTTTTCAGATGAAAGAACAGCTGACTAAGCAAAGGGTGGCAGGAAGAAGAATTTCAACTATGGCTCAATCCTGATTACCTTCATTCTAGAGCGGGTTCCATTGATGCAGCCGCAACATGTTACCCTGGGCATATCTGGCCCCAACGATCCTCGGATGCAGAGATGGGTTGAATTGATGTCTAGACATGCTGGTCAATCGACGATCATATTCTCTACTGCATTCTTTGCCTGGTTCTATGTTCTCATATACAGTGTATGGTGTATTGATTACATTTTCTGAGAATTTTGAATTCATAAAAAATGAAACTAAAGAGAAGATTAAGTCCAACATTTAAAATTCTTTCACTACCTAATAGTTTTATTTTTGGCTTTGCAAGTGCTAATTGAAAATAGCTTGTTTTGGGGATTATTGCTTTCCTTGAGACTATTGATAAGATTCGAACGTGGGTCATGAACTTGTAGACTAGTGTGATTTTCATTCTTTGCATGTTTCTGGAATGAATGCACACAGGCATGTTAGCAGAAAATACAAATTAAGAGAAATGTTGTAGTAATGTCAATATTAGGTTGGAACAGAAAAACTTGTTCTGTTTCATTTTCTGTTCTGCTGTATTTGCCACAAAGTTACTTTGGTATACACAGGCTTTTTGAAATGTAACATATAAATTCTAGTAATCATCAATATTGGTACGACGTAATATTTCATTTGGGAGTAAATAGTAATTGTTTGAAGGCCTTACCTCTTCCCTGTTTATTATGATTAAACAGCAAGGCTCATTGAAGAGGAAATATTCGGGAAAGACCACTTATCTTGGTTATCAGGAGCAGCCCTTTCACTAGCTGGTGTGTATGCTGAGCATCTCATTCTACAGACTGGCATGACCGCGCTTGGAAAAATATTTTATAAAACTGAAGAGGATGTTATGGTGCATGTAAGCAACATAAGTATTTATTTACATATTATTTGATAGTATTTTATATCACTTGATATTGATATGTTTATATGCATTCGACTCTTAAGTCATATTGGTCTATGACGAGACAAATATTTTTGGTGGTCACTAACATTTGATGTAAAACTCAGGAGAATCAAATGATATTAATACTAGATGCTTGAATACATGACATGATTTTTTCCATCTTCAATTGCAGCTTGGTCCAAAGATAGAAGCACTAAGGGATGAATATGTGCGATTTGCCGTGGAGAAATGTTCATCTGCTTTGAAAGAGTATCGTTCTGCAATAGAAACCATTGCAGGTACTTAAGAAATCAATATATTTAAAATTGAGAGATCTTTCACACAGCTTGAGTTTACTAGGGAACCTTTATTTAGATATTAAAATTTCTTTAATCAGTTAAGATGGGCATATCCAAGTCTGGGCTTATGTGGTAGATATTTCTGAGAATTTATATTTTGTAAAGGAAGATATCTTTACAAATAGCTCATGATAATCAGTGTTCTGTTTTAATGTCTGGGAATGGACATGTTCTCTGAATTTCATTTTTTCCTTTTAACTGTACAAGTTTTTTAATCTCAACCTAATTGGAAATTTACATGTCTCATTTTCTATTTTAATTAGACATTCTACTTGAGAGGGATGAGATTACCGCTGATGAAATATGGAAGATATTCAGGAAGGCTCCGAGAATCCCTCAGGTGAGTCTCTTCTATCTTTCTCCAGTAATTGCTTCTTCATATCTTGAAACTGGTTTTGTCGATCATGCCACTTGTTTGTCTCAGAATAGTGACAGATCAAATGACTCTCCTTATTAGGATTCTGAGCCAGGAATATGTAGATAATAACTTGTCTTTAATTGAATAGAATATACAGCTCTCTAAATTGTGACTGTTCTTTGACATGCCTTTTCATAATTATTATTAATTATTATTATTTATATTTTTATTATTTGTATTATTCCATATTCATGTTCATACCATTTGACAAATAGAGTTCGTGCACACAGTTAAATAATCCAGAAATCTTGAAATATGGTTAAGAATCCATTTATAAGAGTAATAAGGTATATATAATGTGTATGAATGAATGATATGGTTTGATGATACAATGAGGGCCCTTTTTATATATTAGGCAGGAGTAAGCTTTCATATGAGTCATGTTCTTTGAGATATGCGTTTTCGTAATTATTATTTATTATTTGCATTATTCCATATTCAGGTTCATAACAATTGTCTTTCAGTTTGGGTCACTAGTTAAGGAGATTTGACTCAAAAATTGCTTCTTTGTGTGACATATTGCAAAGTCTACATAAATTGCAGAGACAAAACAAATCTAACTTGAATGTAAAAACCACACTACAGGTACCTTAGCACCTCTAGATGGCTAGTCTACTGGTGGAGAAGATTTAAGGATGAGTATAGAGGATTTTGGAGTCTCTCCTCAACCTAAATACGGCTGAAATGTGAATTTCCAGCAAGCTAGAAATTACTTTTCAGATTTAGTGGGTGAAACGTTTGTGTTTACATATCCATTTGATTTATCAATTAATTGTTGGAAATACTGTAAGGGGGGTGAATAAGTATTTCTTAGCAATTAACACTTTATTAATCCTTTTCAGAGCATTAGTTATTCTTCAGCATAATTATTATTATTATTATTATTCTTTATTGGATATAAAATGCAGTAGACAACACCATATAACAATGCAGAAAGATAAAACTGTAGATACAAGTTTTTTAGGTGGAAAACCTCCTCCAGGTCAAAAACCACTGAATGCTTATTAGTAATTGTCTTCTTCTTCTCTTTTAAAAGAAAAATCAATTACATCAAGTTCTCATCCACAATTGAAGGAGGTTCCAACCCCCTGATTTACAGTCTACAACCTGTAGGACGCTACTACACCTTAAAAACTTGTTGCAACCAGAAGGACGCCCCAACATCCTGTAAGTTAGGCCACAACTTGACGAGTGCCCCAACACTTTGTTTACCAATTTCTGTTGGAAGGATGCTTCGTTGCCTTGTAATTTATCAACCCCAACTGAAAGGACGCCACAACGCCCTGTGAAGACTACGACCTACCCTAGCACCACCCTGCCACCCTAAAGAGTTCTCAGGCCACAACTTGAAGGTGTCTCCAATCACCTGCCTTACACCACCGTACCACCCTAAAGAGTCGGCAGACCACGTTTCACAATTTTCAGATTGGATCTACCTGTGCTCTGATTCAATATAAGAAGATAGTAGATAAGAGAATGTTGCTTTGCTCAACATGAATATCATGTCAAATCCTGCAGTTTTATCGCTCATCAATGCACAATACTGATCACATGCACAATCCTGCAGAACCCTGCTCAATTTGACCACTGCACTGTCCATCCATTGATCACTGCACAATGTTTTTCAACTGATCATTGCCTAAGTTGTACCAAACCAATCAACCTGCAATGGTCACTGTACCACACTGCTCATGTAAGGATAAGCATCATATGCGCATGAGGAAATCAACACATTACGCTGCCGCACTGTAACAAACTTATCATAATGCTGCAGACATTTGTCACTGCTATCAAATAATGGCACAAACCCAGGTAACTTATGTATTAAAAAGGTGGAAGAGGAATTTTTTTATGACAAGTCATTAAAGTGTGTAAGAGAGTGTAAGAGGTGCGTAAGAGCATTAAGGAGAGAAATGAATGAATGCATTAAGAGAGAGAGAGTAACATATGCATTAATTGAGGGGAGTTACATATGACATGATTGAGTCTCATGCTTGAGAGACTTAAATTTATTTTTAATAATAATATAATAATATCATAAATAGGATAATGGTAATAATAATAATAATATTGATGAGTAAGTTAAAAATTAAACAACTGAGATTGATTAAGAACAATTTAAGTGATTTTCCATCATGTAAATATGATTACCTATTGATGGAAGGTGATTTACTATTTTTAGAAAGTCATGGTTGCAAAGATAGACATGAATTTCTATTTTTAGAAAGTCACTCTAGAAAGGTCATTAATGAGATTCTATTCAAGGAAATTCATTCCATGGCTGTCAATTTCAACATTAAGTGTTTCTTTTTTTTTGTGATTGATCGTTTATGAGTGTGTGATTATTTTCAAGTCATGTCTTGGTTTCATCTTAGCTTCACTAATCCCACACTTAGTCAATTTCTGAAGTTTTTCTATCTTTGTACCTTGCCCGACCAACCATTCTTCAGTCTGTCTCCCTGAATTGCATATTGTGTAATCTCAGGCCCCAGTCACTTCCCTTGCCTCTTGGAACTGTGCAATGCGCAATCATTGCCTCCAAGGATTGCGTATTGCGCACTCACAGTGCTTAGTCTTTGCCTCATGTCCTCGAAAACTGCGCAATTCTCTCTCCCAACCAGTCTTCCACTATGCAGCCTCAGTTAACAGTCAAGCCTCACTGCTTCCCTACCCTGTGCAACTACACAATCGTTTGGCCCAATCTTCCCTGAATTGTGCATTGTGTTGATTTTTTGGGTAGCATTGGATGTGATCTAGCTTCAAAACTTTGTGGAGGGGCTAGAACACATGAGATCTCCAAGACTTAGAAATTGTTTTGAGAAATTCCACCTGGAGCTTAAGTTATTCAAATAATTAGTTATTTTAATGGAGACCCTAATTAAAGTGAATTAATTTAAACATGTGGGTGAGAATGTTCTAAGTGACGAGGATCAAGTCTTTTCTAATCCTAGCCGTTGATTAGAGATTAGATCATGACCGTTGAATGTTCAATGGGAAAAGTATTAAATGAAGGCTTGGGGTCAGTTGGAGAACTCACACAGAGCGGTAGCACTTGAGCTAAGTCGAAATTTCGGGGCGCAGTTTGCTAAGAATTTTCGAGTGAGCTTGCAGTGCAGCGAGGGCAGATCGATAGAGGCATTTGACATTCAAGGCCGAGAATACATTGGCAGTGAGGCAGATTCGTACTAGAGGATCAACGCAGGCCTAGGAGGGGTGACGCAGGCCCAACAGGGGTGAAGCAAGCCCAACTAGGCTCACGCAGAGCCAACACAGAGGCTCACGTAGGCCCAAAGGGATGACACAGAGCCATCCGATGCAGCGCTGGGGTTTCAGTGGGGTAGATAGGGCTCGTATTCAGCAGATCCAAAAGGGGTGACACAGTGACTGTGTAGGCACCTGTGGGGTTGTTCAACCTCAGCTGAATCAACAATATTATCTATCTCCAGAGATAGAGGTACTTTTGCCGAGATTTTTTCTGTTGGGTAAACCACTACTGGTACCCTAGTTTGTATTCAAAATTTTGCATAATAATAAAACCCTCAAGAGCTGCTGGACTAGTTTTCCCGCATTGGGTTTTTCCAGGGACATTTGTCCAAAAAATCTTGTGTGTCCTTTGTCGAATGTGCTTAATTATTCAGTACTTGATCTGTATGTATGTGTAGGCTGTAGTGTGTTTACTTCAATGTCTTCTGAATATTTCTGAAAATAACTTGTTAAATTAAAAACACAAGTAGGATAAATAAACCATATTTTTGCAGTAGGATTTCTGTAATAAGGATTCATAAATTTTCACACATTGCACAATCACAGTGGGCAAGCTTGCTTCACAACATCACTGTCTCCCTCAACTGTGTAGTTCTGTCTTCCAGTCCCTTAGTCATTGCGCATTATGCGGTCACAGTAACTAGACTTGCATCACTGCATCTTGGGACTGTGTATTGTGTGGTCACAGTAAGTAGACTTGCATCACTGCATCCTGGAACTGCACATTGCGCAATCCCTGAGCTTCCTCCTCAATCCTGCACTTTGTCCCATGTTCGATCAGTGAATTGCATGAAGAATAGGATAGACTAGGAGATTCCCAGACTGATGTCATCTTGTCATGAATGAATTCCATCTGTAGGGACTGTGTCTTGACAGGACAGAATGATGCTCAAGGAGGATGCCAAGGAGATCATGTAAGAAGACACTTGTGAAGTTGGAGAGACAAAGAGATCAACAAATAAGAAGATGAAGGGACACTAGATCACGACATAAAATTGAAGATCAAGATGACAAGGAAGACTCCATATAATCCTAGCTCTTGGAGGATGAAGATGAGACACATGCAAGGCTTATTCTTAAAATACAAAGATAGCAGCAAGAAGAGAAGCTTGGCATAAGCATTCTACATAGAAGTCCATGTCATCAGTGCCAAGTCATGGCTTGTCCATGTTGAATTTCCATGATCTTGGGTCTAGGTTAGAGTCATAAAATCATTGACGCTACCAAACCAAGAATCTCAACCAAAACTACTTTGCACAACGAAAAATATAAAGCAGTAATTCACATATGCACAAAATATAGACTACTTTTTACATTTTTCAACCTAGCTTCGTTATATTAATCCATTTGATATAAGACAACAGTCTAGGGCTCTTCTACCAGGGATAATGGCCAAAGATACAAGATACAAAATACAAAACAAGATACTCTGACCATCTGGCTGTAGCACGCTCTCTCATCTCCTCTCGGTTGTACCTTGTACCTACCCGGTCCTTCGGCTTTTGATTTGCAACTCTTGCCTTTGTCAATCCTCCAAGTCCATTTGATCGCTGAACTTCGGCTATCCAATCTGCTCACTAGTTGATTGTTTGTCCACTGACGCAGCAACACATTGAGACTCCTGTTGAGTTGTTCACAACTCCACTTGTGAACAACTCTTAATCCGCCCATAGCTGCGCCTCAACTACTTAGGGAGTTCAACCCACTAATGCCTTCTTGCGCAGCTCCAATGAAGACCAACTTAGGGCACAGAGGGCTGCCACCTGTCACTGCAAGATGTCCATCTGCCACAATGTAAATGGGCTAGGAGGATTGCCGGTCATCTATTGTAGAAGTCCTCCATGCACAAGTCTCGGGCTCCACAATTTCTCCTTTGTTTCTTCAACCCTTGAGCTGAACAATTGCACTCTAGCAACTACCTTTGTCCACCAACGCATTGATACATCGAGACTCATGTCGAGTTATTCACAGCTCCACTTGTGAACAACTCTCAATCTGCCCACTGCTGCTCCACAACTACTCAGGGACTTCAACCCACTATAGTCTTCCTGCGCTGCTCGAATGAAGACCAACTTAGGGCACGAAGGGCTGCCACTTATCGCTGCAAGATGTCCATCTCCCACAATGGGCACGAGCGAGGAGGACTGCCCATCATTTGCTGTAGAGGTCCTTCTCCAAACAAAAGTCTCGGGCTGCACAACTGCTCCTCTGGTTCGTCAACCCTTGAGCTCAACAATTGCCACTCTAGCAACTACCTTTGTCCATCAAGGTGTTGCACACCGGCTCCAACTTGGACACTATCACGCTGTCCTCTAGCAGACCATAAGTGCCCAATCACGTCCACACTTGGTCCACTCTCACGCTGCCCTCCAACAGTCCACGAGTGGCAAAGTCCACACTATAGCATCTGCGCCTAGTTGGGGAATCCTCACACCTAGGAGACCCTTACACACGGCTGTCAACAAACTTCATCAACATCCCTTTGCTTCTGCAATAGAGGAGCTATTGCACAAATCTAGGCTTCATCAATATGTCCTCACCGAGGACATCATCCTCCTAAATCACTGTAGAATCTACCTCTGAAGGAAAGGGCTCGTAACCACCCTAGTTAACCCCAATCTGCTTGGCTTCCACAAGCTGCAACGATTTTCCAAACAAGGGCACGATCCCATGCATCGAATCAAGCAATCACCATCAATACATACCTTGTTCATGGATTTGCTTGATTGCTGTAGGTTTGGTTCTGGTTAGGGCTGTTAGCTTACTGCTACAACTCCTCTTTCCTTCACCAAACTTTCCTTTAATTACTGTGACTTACTGTCCTGGGCTTCCTCCTTTATCACGATGTTCTTGAGACATCTGTTCAGCCCTTCAATCCCTCACATATCCATGTTCTAGGGACAACAAGGCCTGTGTCCTACTTCAATCCATTGCGGCCACATAAACAGAGGTAATACCCTCACATAAACCACCCTTAAAGAGTCCCTAGCACCTTCTTCGAATGCGGTTGTCTCTAGTGTTCAATTCAGACTTGCAATCACATTAAAACACCCACAAAAATATCTATAATTCACCTTTAGACTTGCGGATTCCTTGTTGTGGTGCCTTGACGCTGTTGAGGATACAAATTCTCTCCAAAACAATCCTCTAATCCCACGATCTGTCCACTTTAGAGCTCAGCCCAATTTCAAAGATGTATTGCGGTATTTGATGCTCTAAATGAGCCTCGCATTCCTTCTATTTATACACATTAGAAGGGTCAACGTATTTGTTGAAGAGACATGTCTCTTGGACCAAGCCTACATGACTTGATTGTGCATAAATTAATTGTCAACTTCAAAAATTCATATCTCACTAAGGACAACTAGGAATTCGATGATTCTCGAAGCGTTGGATTCTCCTTTCCTCCCTCTATCATCCCATGCCTTCACATTTCCAAAGTGCTCCATGGAAATGTCCCAAAACACAATTGGTGCAAAACCCCAAGCTTGGGTTCCAAGCCCACAAGTGATTCTTGTGGTGCTTTGCCCTCCAATCCCTGAACCCTAAGGCTTGGAGTACCTCCCAAGCTACACAAAAATCAATAGGCCAAGTGTCACCTAAAGAGTTATATGTATCATTATATTTTGGCACATCATTGTGGATGTAATTATGTAATTTTCAAAATGAGAAATGTAAAGTGTGTGGGAGTCCAAGGATCACTGGTAGGATGTCAAAAGTCATGTAGAAGTCCGAAGGTTTCATAGGAGTTCAAAAGGTCACATGGAAGCTCAATAGTCATGCAGGGAGCTCAAGAGTCATAAGGGAGGTGGAGAGTAACCTTAATTGTTATATATATGCCCTCATAGCCCAAGCAAGGAAAATTTTCCTTGGCTTCTCAGGCTAGGCATAAGAGAGAAGATTAAGATTTTGAGAAGCAAGTAATTTCTTAACATTCCACTATTGGAACCATTGTTGTATCATTGTAATGGTGTATCTTTGAACTTCCACTCAATAATTTGAAGCTCTTTGAGTCAACATACTTTTCATGCATATGTCGTGTGTTGCACTCATTTTATCAAAGTTCCGAGGAAGCAAATATGACAATCTTTTTTTCAGAAGGATCGAAGTCATCGGTTGTCAGCTAATGAGTCTTTGTAGAGACCGTATATGTATTCCACATCCTATCTACGCCTATTATTTTGGCAAGAATTTCATCGTAGGAGGTTTTTCATCTCACTGATATCCGTGTTTCTAAACACAGATGATCGACAAAGTTTTTCCCTCCAACCTCACCCCAAAGCTAAGGTGAAATTTTTCGTCAAAATCTTAGGTGAGTGCTAGTGTTTTAGTCGAGTCTTATCTGAAAGTGATTTGGCAATAATTTAAGCTAACTGGCTAAATTATTTTATTTCAAATCACTTGGTCTACGAGCTCATATTATGTCACAGAATTGGGAGTGTAATTTGAGGGTCTATACTGAATGGGTGTTCCCCCTTTTGAGGGTTGAAATGTAAAAATCTTATGTAATAAATATTTTAGTGCATGGTCCCTCATACTTGGATACCATGGCTAAAATATTAGAGGTTGGAAAAAATATTTAATCCCTTCAAGTGTCAATTAATTAATTTTCTGGCAAAAATTAAATTAATCTTGAGCCATAAAATTAATTAATTAGAGTCAAAGTTAGAGTCTTAGAGCAATTGAATTCTCCAAGTGGATAAAATTCGTGGGTATCAAAGATATTAATTTTTGGAGGTCGCCCACCAAGGGAATATTGGAAATTTCAAGAAATATTGGACCCTTGGACCTTGGTGGTTAAGTATGTTGAGAATTTGAAGGGCCGGAGATTAATTCAACTTCTCTACTTGATAATCACTTGTGAACTTACTTTTTTTACTTATGTCTTTTCTTCTTAGCTTATTAAATCTTTCATCAAGTCAATTACCAAAAATACATGAGACACAAAATTAGGCTCTTCGAGCCAGGGCAAAACCTCTCCCTCTTGGAGAGGAAAACCCGCAAGGAATTATTTTATAGACTTTCAAATGACAAGTACCATGACCAAAACTTAGACCCTTGACCTATGTATGCCTCCAGGACCTTGTCACTCCTTCTTTGCACTGTACTGCACCAGTACTGAACTCAGTTCCTAACTGATGTATTTCTATTTGCTCCTTCTTCCTCGGTCTTCACATAGAATCTCCTTCTCAATCTACTATCTGTACCTTTGATACTCAAGATATAGTCCTTGTACTTGCCAATATATTCTTCCTCAACATTGACCTTATTCGAGAGAATAATTGTCTCCTTAACACTCGAGATATACTTCTCTACGCTATCAATATACCTGAACTATGTCATTTTCTTCCACGCTGATCCATCTCTTTACTGGCTTGATAACATTCCTGTATCTTCACACTTAATCTTAGATTTTTGACGTGGCAGATTGGACCTGAAACAGAGGTAAGATATCCTTCCTTTCTTTCGTAGTTCTGGCTACCTTTCAACGCATCAACTGAATCCTGAACCCTTCGTTATATATCCTAAAACTTCTGCATTGTGATCCACATACACTGTTGTAGAGATAACCAAGATTCTTCCTGCAATCTTGTCTGAAAAACTCAAAGTAATGCGGACTTGTATTTGTTCTTTTCTGCACAGCATAGGTAGGTAGATATAGTTGTTCCAACCTGTATTTGAGCTGACCTGTCCATTTGTACTAAGGCCGACTTGAATACTTGAATATAAGCCGACTTATAGAGAGTATCTTCCTGCGTAATGAAGGTTGACTTAAAGGGTTTTCCAACACTATTCTCTATCATCTTTTGAGTGCAATCTTCAAGACTTATGTGACAGTGTCGAGGCATACAAATTAGGCTTTGATTCTTCATGAACATGACACTTAATTAATACAATTTATGACCAGAAGACATATCCCTAGAGGACATCAAGAAGAAGTCCTTTGACCTAGAACCTTGCTCATGAAACCCATGAGTCAAGCATATCAAAAATATATATATTATAATCTTGTCTTCTTTTTTCCATAAATACATAATTACATAGTCAATATGAAGACCGATCCTAGTTACACTTTTCAACACTCCCTCTTAACTAGGGACGTATTCATACTTGTACATGGTCACTTTCAAATTGAAGAATCTCATAAGAAGAATCGGATTGGTAGTCGCATCTATATAGCATCATATCAACCAGCATTGTCCTAGTGCAAGGCCTTGACTAACAGCCCCAGCTCTCAATGAGACAATGGGCTACAATGCTGGCGAGACAGATGAATTATAAACACCATAGTCATTGTCTCTCCAAGGTACATACTCCACCCAGGTGTTAAAAAAGTATGACCTTCTTGGACTATTCTTCTCTTGGGTAGCTAGCCCTCAAAGAATATCGGTCCACGACCACTCTTATCTTGAATGCCCTATCTCATTCTCAAAGAGTATTAGATGTTAGCTGATTACCCAATCCTCCATTCTGTCTTCCCAGTTGAAGACCAGAATGATGTGTCTATCTCTCTCTCTCAGCCAGGGAGGACCTATTCCATAAGGGAATGTACTCGTTCCTATACAAGGAATGTATTTAAGCTCATTCTTAGTAATTGCCAAGTTTCTTCCAAGTAAGAAACTTACCACCAGGCTCTCTCTTAACCAGCGACCCACAACAACAATGGTGAGACACGCAGCTGCCCATGAAGAATTCTTGCCCTCGATGTCATGGATTTCGATATTGAGGAATCTTCAACTTTAGCTTCATAGGGCACAAATCATCTATCACTTTCATCCATGAGTCATGTCATCTACCATAAAGTGATTCATCAGTCTTTCTCATCTGGTCGACCTTTATGCCATGCTGCTTTCCTTCGAACCATCTCCAAGGATCTTACATCCTTTCACATGATTGGCAACCCTGCATAATTCATCCAGATAAACATATACATATGAACTAAGTCACATGACACGAGGACACGAGACACAGAGGACACGTAAATACGAGTATTCGACACGAGACACCGTGACCTCGAAAACAGGACACGAGGGACACGTTTTATTTATATTTTTGAAAATATATATATATATATATATTAATAATTTATAAATTAATATTAACAAATTAGTAAATTACAATTATACAACTTACAAGGCTACAAGCACATTAAAACCATAAGCTATAACAATAGTCATTAGTCAATGACTCAATGACTCATGAGTCATTAAAATTTAACTCAAATAACCCCATCCCTGTTCCCATGCCTAATCGTTTTTTTCACAATGGCTTCACTGCTTCAACTTTTGTCATTTCTCTGTGAGTTGATTTCTTTTTCCACACATGAATGAGATGCAATTCAACTTATCTGATACAAGGTAGGTGGACATTAGTCGCAGGTTCGAGAAAAATCATTAATCACAGGCTATAGACATGAAATAATTCAACGCACCTAGAAAACGAGGAAAGGCATCACTCTTTCAAGGGAGAAGGAACAACACTTCCCTAGATCGAGAGTTGAGATTGCAGCCTCATTAAAACGGAAAAGAAGGAATTTTGAACTCCTTCTAGAGAGCAGAATGAGTCTGTTTATTTATCAGTTTGTTCTATTCATAATGGCTTCCATTTTATTTATTCCTCTTTTTCCCCACACGAATGAGATGAAATTTAGCTTATCTGATTCAAGGTAGGTGGTGATTAGTCGTAGGCTCCAGAAGCATCATCAATCAGAGGCTACAGGATCTGGTTCTGTTTAGTTTTAGTTTATTTATTTAATTTTTTTCAAATTAATTCGACTGAAATGGTTAAAATTTGCATTAAAAAGTTTCTAAGGCTGCACCGTATAGTATGATAATACATACAAAATGGGACTTTCAGAAGTCAGTGTTCCAAGAAATCCTAAAATTTCAAAAATGGTTCCAATAAAGCTGATCTGATATTATTGTTTTGAAAATATAACTATGAAACAGACTAGTTTGGATCCTCACATTCTGATATAAGAGCAAAACTACCTTACATAACATTTAAAAACCTAAGATTAATAAAAGAAGTGTTCTCCAAGAAGAACTTCTCGCTTGATGTCTGCCTACAGTTGGAACACAAATTTGAAATTTTCCGTCTTCCAATCTCCATGTGCTTGTTGGATAGTCTCCTCATCCTTTACAGCAGCAGGGACGGAGCCAGTTGATAGCCAATTGAGATACCTTTGATAGCCAAAAAACTAACGAATTTTTTGTCATTTTTGTATTTTTTCATGGAAAACGTGTCCTAATGCGGGGAATACGTTAGGGCAAGTATTCCAAACCTAGGACACGAGTATTCTATCCAAGGACACGAATGCCAAAACGGAGGGTACGTATTCAATTTCGGAGGACACGACCAAAAATGTATTGGACACGTTTTAGGTCGTATTTGGTGTCCGACACGTGAAATACGGGACACGTGACCCTGGAGGACGTGTCCTGTGACTTAGCATATGAACTTTCAAATCAAAAGTTACCTCAGTGATGATCCTTCACCATGACATCTTCCTGTAGGCATCGACATCCTCTATTCAGATTGACACATCTCCTAATGATATGGCTTGTCAAGGGTCTTCTTCTTTACCAGACTTCTATCAGAGTCTACATATCCTCCCAAGAGATATTCTAGTCACATCTTCTTGGCTTTGGGATGATAACTGCCTCTTGACATGGTTGCACTTCATGATCTCTTTCTTTCTGCACATCTTCATTCCCAGGAACTTCCAATTTCCAGTTCCTTGTTCATATACAACAACCTCATATTCCATATGAGCATATATTATGTTGATTTCATCTGTCAGTGCACCGTGAGAGATCCTACTCCATAGATCATACTTCTAAATATAGAAGTCCATTACCTGCAACCATATGACATGAATTCACAACATCCAGTATCAACATATAAATATATATACCTCATACCTTTTTCCTTTGAGTCATCCTGTAGCAATTTTACTAGAATGAAGAACTTCATTCCCTTGACCTGCTTCATCACTATGTCATCACATCCCAAAATTCTATAGCATAGAATTCATGATGAAACCTTTCTTCTTTCTTTCTAATGAGTGAATCCGTAGAGAACACCATTAGAAAATGTCAGCACCAGTTTCCATGATGACCCTTGATTTTGATGACTGCCTTCCATCAGTATTGTTATTAACGATGTTTTCGAGGAGCTGTTTCACCAAGAGCTCCTACCATGATTTTATCATGATGCTTATTAATATACATTGCTTCCTACCATACTAACCAACAGAGATCACTTAACGAAGAAGATGATCTCAATCATAATAGAGATCTTTCGCTTCCTCTTTCTTAGATTTCTTAACATCAGGTTCTACCCTTTCATTTGTGACATGGGCTTCTTCCTTTTTCCTCTTGTCCTTTCCAGATTGAGGACAATCTCTTTTATAATGCCCAAGTTCATTACATCTAAAGCATCGTACTTTATCCATATTTCTTCTTTTATTTTGAGGACCAAATTTTCCGAATCTTCCTTTCTTCCTAGATATGGCTGCAAAGGCTTGATTCCCTTCACTTGATCCTGTATCAGCTTTGGCTTTCAATCTTGTTTCCTCTATTTTACATAGAGACCATAAATCATGGAATGGTGTTGCATCTTTCTTCTCGTATAAACTTGAAGTGAAGTTTCCCCATTCTTCTGGTAGAGCATTCATTGCCATTGTAGTCATCTCTGTGTCAATCATTACTTCTTCCAGTTCCCGCAGTTGGTCTCTTATTTCGGAAATCCTCATAGAGTATGAAGTGATTCCTTCTTCTCTTGACAATTTCATTTTGTATAGTTCTTGTCTCAGAGAGATTGCTTCTCCTGCAGTGCTCACAGAGAATAGTTCCACCAGTTTCTCATATATTTCTTTTGCAGACTTCAGTTTTGATACATAAGGAATGAGTGAGTCCTTAATGGATTCTATGAGAATCCTCTGGGCTCTGATTTCTCCTTTCATGTACTTGGCATGTGCTGGAGCATCTTCTTTTGAGGGTTGAATTGTAGATCTTTCGATGTAATCCATAACTTCGTTTTCAATTAAATTCAAACTCCTCTTCTTCCATGCATTAAAGTTTGATGACCCAACCAATTTGTTTCTCTTTTTACAATAAGTCTCATCTTGAGAAATTTAATTAAGGTCATAGATACTTACTTGAGTAGAGTGAGTTGTAGCTTCCTTGATGATGATGAAGATGAAGTCAGGAACTTCTTCTAAGATTGAAATCTCCAATGTAGGTGTTCTTGGATCCTTGATGATAAAGGATATCTTCAAAAGGTGATGTTTCTTCCAACAATGTTTTGAATATAAATATTTGATGGCAAAGATTATTTTCTTGATGAGTTGATCCTTTGAATGAGATTGAAGATCTTTTTTGAAATAAATTGAGAGTCTTCCTTGAAAACTGATTTGACTTTTCAACCCAAACTTTGATCTTTGTTTCCTGGAGTGTCTTCTTGTCAAGTAGCCCTTGTGTTCAACACCTTAGCTCTGATACCATATTGAGAATTTGGAGGGCCCGGAGATTAATTCAAATAGTCTACTTGATAATCACTTGTGACCTTACTTCTTTTACTTATGTCTTTTCTTCTTAGCTTATTAAGTCTTTCATCAAGTCAATTACCAAAAATACAATAGACACAAAATTAGGCTCTTCGAGCTAGGGAAAAACCTCTCCCTCTTGGAAAGGAAAACCCACAAGGAATTCTTCTTATATACTTTCAAATGACAAGTACCATGACCAAGACTTAGACCCTTGACCTATGTATGCCTCCAGGACCTTGTCACTCCTTTGCACTGTACTGCATCAGTACTGTACTCGGTTCCTAACTGATGTATTTCTGTTTGCTCCCTCTTCCTCGACCTTCTCTTAGAATCTTCTTCTCAATCTACTATCTATACCTTTGATACTGAAGACATAGTCCTTGTACTTGCTGGTATATTCTTCCTTAACATTGACCTTATTCGTGAGAATAAAGGTCTCCTTAACACTTGAGATATACTTCTCTATGCTGTCAATATACTTGAACTATATCATTTTCTATCACGCTGATCCATCTCTTTACTGGCTTGATAACGGTTCTATATCTTCACACGTAATCTTAGATTTTTGACGTGGAAGATTGGACTTGAAACAAAGGTAAGATATCCTTCCTTTCTTTCCTGGTTCTGGCTACCTTTCAATGCATCAACTGAACCCTGAACCCTTTGTTATATTTCCTGAAGCTTCCACACTGTGATCCGCATATACTGTTGCAGAGATAACTGAGATTCTCCCTGCAATCTTGTCTGAAAAACTCAGAGTAATGTAGACTTGTATCTGTTCTTTTCTGCGCAGCATAGGTAGGTATATATAGTTGTTCCAACCTGTATTTGAGCCAACCTGTCCATGTGTACTAAGGCCGACTTGAATACTTGAATATAAGCCGACTTATAGAGAGTATCTTCCTACGTATCTTCCAACACTGTTCTTGATCATCTTTTGAGTGCAATCTTCAAGGCTTATGTGACAGTCTGGAGGCATACAAATTAGACTTTGACTCTTCATAAACATGACACTTAATTAATGCAATTTATGACCAGAAGACATATCCGTAGAGGACATCAAGAAGAAGTCCTTTGACCTAAAACCTTGCTCATGAAACCCATGAGTCAAGCATATCAAAAATATATATATTATAATCTTGTCGTCTTCTTTACATAAATACATAATTACATAGTCAATATGAAGACCGATCCTAGTTACACTTTTCAACAAAGTCAAAGTCAATTTTTTGAGGAAATTAGCTCAAAATAGTAATTCTTAAGCTAATAAAAAATGAGTTTAAGGAGAAATTCGAGAATGCTTCAAAATAAATATTTTCAATGACAAAGATTATAAAAGTGTTGAGATTTTGTGTATCTGGGGTAGCATCAGTTATGCTCTAGCTCCCAAATTTTGTGGAGGGACTAGAGTACACTGGATCCACAAGACCCAGAAATGGATTTGGGAAATTTCATCTGGTTTAGGAGATATTAAATTAATTAATTATTTTAATGTATATCCTAAGTAAAAACTTAGGGAACTTGAATAATTAGAGTGAATTTAATTAAACATGTGATGAAATTGTCTTAAGTCTCACAGATCAAGCTTTCTTTTAATCTTAGCCATTGATTCAATATATGATTAGGGCCGTTGGTTTTCCAACGAGAAAAGTATAAAGGAAAGACTTGGGGTCATTTGTAAAGACACACAAAGGCAGAACATTGAAGCTAAGCTGAGATTCTAGGGTAGGGTTTGCTAAGAATACTCGGAAGTGTTTCAGTTGCAGAGAGGGGAATTTAGGCCAAGGGGATGATCTGATCCTGGCGTCTAGAATGCACAAGAGACAGAGATCAGGTCAAGGACAACGCAGAAGAGGAGAGCAGTAGCAGCAACAAGGACAAAACAGTCCCTCCAAGGACAGCGTGATTTTCAGTAGGAAACCCTCAGGGGGTTATGCAGAGACCCTTCAGGTGCAGCGTAGTGACTGCGTCACCCAGTCTGGGGTAACGCAGTCTCTTCCGGAGCAATGCTGAGGGTTGGAGGTGCTTCAGAGGCTGACACAGAGACTTTCAGGGGCAGCGCTGGGGTTTCTAGGCCCTAATCTTGGCTAAGTTCTGTAAATCCCGTTTGAGGTTGTGGATCAATCATTATTTTGGCCGTAGATCAGCCAGTGAGCTGTAGATCTAGTGTATTCTCTGTCGGGTTTTCCAGATCTGGAACCCAGATTTGTGTATTTAGAAATATTCTTAATAAGAAAACCCTCCAGCAGCCAGAGACCGGTTTTCCCGCATTGGGTTTTTCTGGGGACTATTTGTCCACAAATATCTGTGCATGAACTTGTTCTAGATCTGGATTGGTAGAGATCTGTTATGTGTTTTGCTTCGATTTTAACTTGAATTTATTCAGTTAATAACTTGTCCAAGTAGGAGGAGCATAACCAGATTAACAGTAATAATTTTTGCATAAAGAGTAAGATTTATAAATTTCTACATGGTATCAGAGCAATTGCAGTTCTAGGAGGGTCACCAGCAGAAAAGACTGAAGGTTCTAGCTGCAGAAAGTAGTTGGAAAAGCAGTATAAATGCAGATTTGAAGGGACAATACAGTTTTCAGAGGCAAATCCACGCAGAGGGAAGGGTGATGCTTTCCAACACTGTGCCCTAGCAAGCCCACGCAATTACTGCGCAGAGGCAGCTTAGAAACAATGCTGGATTGGTCTGAAGCCAGGGAATGTGATTCAGATCTGAATCTGTCAGATCTAGAAAAGACTTCAGAAAAGCTGCAGAAATTCAGAAGAGTTGGTGGGGTTAAAATTTTGAAGTTTTCAGATTTTTAGCCTTAGCACAAGTGACAACGAGCGAGAGGAGATCAACTTTTCAGAGAGTTTTTTGCCAAAGGAAACTTGCAATTTGATCAGAGGATCAAAGAAGAAGCTGAATCATAGTTGATTTGGTAGATTTCCAAGGAGGGAAATCAGTTGTCAGAGGGAGCAGAAGCTACCTTTTCACCAAGGACCTTAGATCCATTTCTCTAGCAAAGAGAAAAGGAAGTTCCAACACATTCTGAGCAGATGGCTCCTCATGGACTGCGTGATCAGGATAGGTTGGATGGCCTCTCAAACTTTTCAGTTTGGAAGGCAAGGATCCTGATTGTCCTTGAGGCATACAATCTTAGAGACCATGTAGAGCAAACTCTGGCCACACCGACAGATTCAGATCTCCTTCGGAAGCATAAGGAGGCTGCTGGGCATGCCAAGCAGCTGATTATGGATGGTATCAAGGACCTTATTGTACTACATGTAGCTGAGAAAGAGACAACTAACGAGATGTGGAAGGCCTTGACTTCCCTATATGAGGGAAAATCAGTCCAAAGAAAAATGCTGTTGGAGACTCAGATGAGGTCATTCATGATGACCAAGGGAGAAGACATGGAACATTTTCTCTTTAGATTGCAATCAATCAGAGATCAGCTGACTGCAACAGGTGCAACGGTGGATGATGACGTGATAGTCAGGACTACCCTCAATGTAGTCAGAAATGAGTGGGAAACCTTTGTCCAAAGTATCTTGGGCAGAGCAGACTTCCCAGATTGGGACAACTTGTTCTCAATTTTGTGTCAAGAAGAACTCCGAAGATTGACCAAGAGGTGGCACAACCCTGATTGAGTAAAGTGAAGAGGGAAGATGAAGAAGATGCAACCTTGGCACCAAAGAAGCAGCGAAAGAAGAAGAAGGATCTTTCAAAGATCAAGTGCTTCCAGTGTGGTGAAATCAGATTATTAAAAACTGGAACTGGTAGACCTAATGAACCGGTAACCGGACTGGAACCGGTCTAATCGGTACTGGTCAGGTCTAAACGAAACGGTGTTAAAAAAAATTCATTAAATAATTATTTTTAATTAAAAAACTATTTTTAAGATTTGCAACCATGATTCCAAGCCAATAGAGAAAAAATATCCAAAGTTTGATCATTTATATACCATGTAAAGGTGATTATATCAAAATGGCACGGAGTGAAATACATATCATCGAAAAATACATAAGCAATGAGGCTCCAAATGGCCCATAAATTCCAAAAACAATGCTACAAGCTATGAGGCCATTGGCCTAATACAAGACTACATATTAGTGATCAACAACATGATCACTGCTCATCATGATCAAAATCATCACCACTACTCGACAAGGGATCATCAACATGAGCTACATAAATAATATGGCTCAGAGTTTGAGGACTCCTAAAACTCCTCTACAACTTTAGTAGTAGTAGTAGCAAAAATAGACATCAAAACTACAAATCACTGAGTAACATGGTCCCTCATGAAACTCATCATTGATTCATCGCTACTAAAAATGGGATCATCAACAAGAGATACATAAACATCATCTAGCTCAAAGTCTTTAGAGTTGGATTGCTCAACCTTATAACATGATAGAAATTGAAAAAGTTTAGCATGTCTAACCAATGATTGTGGTTTGAGTGAAGGGTTCATCACCTCAACCCTAAAATGCGGTAGAAATAGATTAGCATGCCTAACCAGTTGTTTTCCTTTGAGTGAAGGGGATATTCTTGTTAAGGCCACGATAGGGGAGTTCAACAATTAATACCACCAACATCAAAAAAGTTCAACAATCAATGCCACTAACATCAAGGTTCTTAAAGGTCTTCATGCTCTTAATCAAATGCCAATCTCATACCCTTACACATAATAGAATCAAATGGAAACATTGCAAACCCCCAAACCATGAAACCCTGAAAACCATGAAGTCTGCTGAATTTTGAGTGAAATCTAAAATTCTAGTTTCTCCATATGAAATCCAATGAGGTCTAAACCACTCATAAACATCCTGAGTCATTTCATGGTAATGTTAAAAATTTAAGTAAAAGTGACATCACTTTTACTTTAAGAATTTAACATTACCATTAATTGCCAACAAGATGTGTCAGGAAAATGAGAGGGTAGGCATGCTTTTCTTAGAGGGGATATTTTTGGAGGAAAACAACCCTAAATTTCCCTCAAAAAAGCTCCAAAACTCAAAAAATTGCATTATGTGGGGTCCCTAAATCTCCTTGCTGACCGTGTGTGGGTCTTCGCAGCAAAAGAGGTGTTGACGGGTCGGTTAAGGACGAACCCGGCCGGTTTATTCATAAACTGGCCGGTTCCATCCTTAATTGGCTGGTCAGCACCGATTAATCGGGCTTTTCAGGCGACAGGGAGGGTATAACCGGGTTTTCCAACCGGTTTGGACCATTGATCCTTCTAACCGGTCGGTTTGATTGGTTTTCGGTTCAAACCAGCCGGTTTTTAATACTATGGGTGAAATGAGACATTTTGCCAGCAATTTCCTGGAGAAGAAAAGGGACAAGGAAGCATCTTCTTCCAAAGCAGCTGTGGCAGATCATGGATGAAGAGATGATGCAACCATGAGTGCTCATGAACCACGAAGGTGGGGTGACATGGACATGTAGAGGAGCTACATAGAAGAAGGCGGGATCCTTGAGCAGCTCATCTTTTGGATCACATGCGAGCTACGACAACCTTAAGACAGTAGCGGGACAAGTGTGTAGAAATTTCTTGTTTCCCACCCTAGTTTTCAATTTCATCTTATTTCTCCTTTTAGTTAAACGCCCTTTCCCATATCCTTACATTCAACAACAGAAAAATAATTTTTTTGCTGAAAACACAAATTCTGGAAAATTTACAGAATGCTAGAAAATGCAGAAATAAAAATTAGCAGATACAAACAACCATTCAACACATGATAACACAGTGATTTTTGGTCAAGGTGACCCTGGAAAAACCCCCTACAACTCTTGGGGAAAACTAGTTCAAAAGCTCATTATTTCTGGAAAATGCTTTTTACAGTGAGAGAAATATTCAGAAAAATCAGCAAGTAAACTTTACATCTTATCTCGTTTTTCGTGCTTAACCACCGCCTCAGAAAATGTGCAAACAACAAGAACAGAACAGCAATAAATGCTGTACGACCTCCTCAATTTTCATGCCCAAAAAATCTGCAATAAATGCATTGTACGGCCTCCTCGATTTCTGTGCAAACAGCAATAAATACTGCTGTACAGAATCTCGATTTCTATGCCGAAAAACACAGCAGAACCTTGCTGTATGGAGTCTGCCTTGATTTTCGTGCAAGAGGTCAACCACTTGCTGTACGACCTGCCTCGAAATTCGTGCCAAATGAAACAGCCTTCTGCTGCCTCAAAAACTGAGCCAAACTGCAGTACGGCCTCTTGGAAAATGTGCCAAAAAATTGCTGTACGGTCTTCTAGAAAATCATGCCAAAAACTGCCTTGGGATGTGTGCCAAACTCAGCTGTACGGACTTGCTGAAATCCTGCTTTGGAATGTGTGCCAAGCTGCTGCTTCCTTCTCCTGACTGCCCATAAATCTCCCTTGCTCTCTTTCTCTCCTTCTCCCAATCTGCTCATGAAAGAATGAATGATTTTTTCCTCCTTTCCCTCCTTTGACCTAACCCTAACTGACTTTTGGGGAATCCCTAAATCCAATGGCTGAAATTGATTGAGATCTAGGGCTGAGATTAAATGCTCATTTAAATCTCACTTTCTATTTTTTAATTCACCCCACTTTAATAAAGACCCACTTAGTCATTTATTTCCAAAGTCACTTTTCCTTTTCTAATTTTACATTGACTTTATTAAAGTCACTTTAAAATTAGACTTTAGTAACTTTATCACTTAAAGTCACTTTTAAATTAGATTTGACTTTATAAAATTATAAAGTCACTTTAGGAGAAAAATTAAATTCTTTTGGACACTTTTCCTTAGGCCAAAGATCAAAGCCTTAGGGAACCACCTGCCCTCCGGTAACCAAATTTCAACACTCCCTCTTACCGAGGAAGGTGTTCCTCACCACACCCATCTTGTCTCTGAAGTAGACATGCTTGCCTCGTGGTAAGGCTTTGGTAAGAATATCTGCAACCTGCTCATCAGTGGGAATATACTCAAGCTTCACATCTCCTTTTTGAACATAGTCTCTGATGAAATGATATTTGATCCCGATATGCTTTGACCTGTCATGAAATACTGGATTCTCCGTGAGTTTAATGCAACTCTGATTATCACAGTAAATCACTGAAGGTCTCAACGGCTGACCAAATAAGCCAAAAAACATCTTGCGAAGCCAGATGGCCTCACAACTAGCTAGACTGGCTGCCATATACTCTGCTTCCGCTGAACTCAATGCTACTGACTGCTGCTTTCGGCTGAACCATGACACAACTGCCGAACCCAACCCAAAACATCACCCTGAAGTGCTCTTCCTATCAGAAGCACAACCTGCCCAATCAGAATCAGTGTAACCTGCCAATCTCACTCCATCCCCCTGCCTGTAGTCCAGACCATAATCCACTGTCCTCTGCAAGTACCGTAAAATATGTTTTGCAGCCACCCAGTGAACCTTCCTAGGCTCACACATAAACTGACTCATCTTGTTGACTGCAAAACAAATATCTCGTCTAGTGTTGACCAAATACATCAAGGAACCAATTAGCTGCCTGTACAATGTGGGATACACCAACTCGGAATCCGAAGCATGAAGCTTCTTCCAGTTGGTGATCATCGGTGTCGACATGGGTTTACAATCCTCCATGTGGAATCTCGCCAAGGATGTCCACAATATACTTCCCCCGCTCCCGAGAAGAAATGCCCCTCCTTCTCCTCGCCACACCTCCAAGCCCAAAAAGTAATGCATCAACCCGATGTCCTTCATCTCAAACTCGGGCCGCAAGATCTCTTGTAGTGCTCTAAGAGTCTCTTTTCCACCTCGTAATGACCAATCCAGACACATACAACAATTGCACGAGAGGCTCTCACCTATCACAATATAGTAAAGGTTTCGGATCTGCCTCACTCTTTGTGAAACCCATCCCCCGCAAGTATGTATCTATCCCTGGAGTACCAAGCTCGGGAGCTTGCTTCGTGCCATAAAGGGCCTTCTTCATTCTGCACACATGGGACTCCTTCCCATGCACCTCAAAGCCCTGTGGCTGCTCAATGTACACCTCCTCCTGTATGAAGCCATTGAGAAATGCGGTCTTCACATCCATCTGGCGGATCTTCCAACCCATCTTTGCTGCTATCGATATAATGGAGCGGATCAAAGTATATGAGCCACGGGAATGAAGGTCTCCTCATAATCAACTCCCTCTACCTGGGAGAACCCTCTAGCCACAAACCTTGCTTTGAATTTCTCAATGCTGCCATCTGCAGCATGCTTTACCTTGTAAAGCCATCTAGAAGTAACCACGGATTTGCCCTCAGGCCTCGGCACCACCTCCCAAACATCATTCTTCATGATAGAAGAATACTCCTCCTGCATGGCCTCTCTCCAGACCTGCTGGCTAGCTGCCTCCTCATAGCTAGAAGGCTCAGAGTCAAGGATGTTGGTAGCCATCGCCATATAGCTACAAAATCTCTCAAGTGGTCTGCTCTCTCTGACCGGCCTCTTAGGCCCAGCAACAGATGTGGCCTCTCTCAAGGTGTCCTGAAGCCACGGCTCTCTTCCCCGAGCACACTCCTCCCACTGGAGAATGAAATCTCCTCCTCATCAGAGCTCGAACTCCTCGATCGTCTCGTCGTCCTCCCCGCCCGCACCTCGAACCTCGTAGATGTCAAGTACCGTGTGAACTCGTCCATCGCGGGACCCTGCCACGTGTCTCTCCTCGTGGACCGCCTCTCCAAGGCCGCCCGGGCACCACCCCTTCCGACTCCTCGCGAGCCACCGCCACCGACGGACCGTACATCGTCATAGATGTACCGATCCTCCCCGATCCTCGCCCACCGGATCCTTGCGACCGACTCGTACCGTTGTTGAGGGTCCGTTGATCCGTATACTTCTAACTCCCCGTGACCTCTTAAAGGCCCTATCCTCCTAACTTCACATCCCGCCTGACAACAACTCTCCTATGTGCGGGAATATAAATCCGAAAGGCCTTTGAGGTCTCACTATAGCCCACAAAGATAACCTTCTCTGCGGTGGGCTTTAGTTTGGTCCTCTTCTCCTTGGGTATGTAGGAGTATGTAATACACCCAAATATATGAACATGACCAATATCAGGCTTCTTCCCAGAAAAATCCTCCTCCGGAGTCATGTGCCCCAAGGCATGATGCAGACTCTTGTTCTGCAAATAAAAAACACTGTTGCAGGCCTCTACCCACAAAAAAAATGGCAACCCTTGATCATGTAACATGGCTTTGGCAGCCCCTCCGATGGAACTGTTCTTCCTCTCCGCAACCTCGTTCTGCTGGGGGTTGTAAGGAACAATGAACTCCCTCCTAATGCTTGCCTTCGCACAATAGTCAACAAACTCTCCGAGGGTGTACTCTCCTCCATTGTCCGACCTCGTGACTCGATCTTCCGACCTCGTCTCTCGCAAGGTTCCGCTGCAGCCTCTCGAACTCAGAAACCGGCTGAAGACCCTCAATCTTGGTCTTCAAGAAATAAATCTCTAGTCCTCCCCCCGGGAGTGATCAACAATGAATAAAACATAATACTCATATCCACTCAAGGAAACATGAGACATCTGACCGCTCACATTAGAATGAATCAAATCAAGTACCCCAGTCACTCTGCTATCACTGCTAGGAAAATGGGATTTGGAAAACTTTCCCATCGCACATCCTTTGCATGTATCAAAGTGATCAATATTGAAATCTGGCACACCTGTAGTGATCTTCCGAAATGTCCTCAAGGCTCCATGATACCTGTGCCCCATTCCGCGTTGGGACCACACGTTCTAATCGTTAGTCATTGCTTGCATTTCATCGCTCAATGCTGTGGCAACAATGCAAACTTGTACACCTTTGCATGGCGTACACCTATCACTCTAGCTGAATCAGCTGGAGCGCCCCTGGGATATATCAGCACCTGTCCTCCCCTGAACAATATCTCATGTCCTCTATCCTCCAAAGCTGAGATGGATACGAGGTTCTTCCTCATCCCTGGCACATAAAGAACATCTGACACCTTCAAGGGAGGTTTAGACTCCCTCTGAAATGTCAGTGGTCCCACACCGACTGCTCTAACAACTCTGTCATCACCGAGTACTACCTCTATATCAGTGCCACTCTTTGAAAGCTCTGAGAAATACTCACGGACTCCTGTCATATGACGTGAAGCCCCACTGTCCACATACCAGATACCCGAAGATGCTCCGCTAGTCGAGGGAAATGCATGCTCCCTTTGAACCTCTGTGTCTGGTGATCCTGCACTAGAGGACTCACACGCAATGAACCCAAACTCCTGGTCAAAGCGATCTGCAAAGTCCTCAACTTCTGCTGATGCTGCCATGCTCTGGTTCTTCCCCTTCTTCTTCTTCTTCTCCGCACACACAACTGCATAGTGTCCCATCTTTTGACAATTCCAACACTTCACCTTGGAATAGTCCTTCTGTGTGTTACCCTGTTTACCTTTACCTTTGCCTTTACCCCCACCATTACTTGTGGAAGCCTGCTTCTTCCCTTTGCCTTTCTTGCCTCCTGCCAATAGTGCTACATCCTCATCCTGCTCAACTAGCTTGGCTGCCCCAAGCTGACCTTTCCTGATCTCTGTCTGAATGCAATCATCCCAAAACCTCTCCCATGTGGGAAGGGTCTCACGTGCACAAACCCCAGCAACAAAGTTCATCCATGAACTGGGGAGGCCATTCACTGCAATCCGCACCAACTCAGTGGGTGGAATGACCACTCCAACTGCTGCCAACTCATCTCTCACATTAGTAATCTTTGTGAGATATCCAGCTGCACTATCAGTCTTACCCATCTTAATGGTTTTCAGCTCCTCCTTCAGGACCATTTTTCGGTTCTCATTGGTACTCTGGTAGAGATTGGACAATGCTGTCCACATCTCATGAGCATTTCTCTTTCCTCTCACATGAGGAATGCAATGGTCTTTGACTCCGTCTAGAATCAGTCTCTTACCCTTGTTGTTCTTTTTATTATATTCAGCCAACTGAGTAGCATCAGTAGGCACAACAATAGGGTTCTGTGTGGTCTGCACAATGATGTCCCAGATTTCTGCCTCCTCAAAGATACTCTGCATTCTCTCCTTCCAAACGCTGTAATTGGTATGCCCATCCAACCTATCCTCCACCCTCAATCCCAATGACATTCTGCTATCCTGAAAACTGAAAAATAGCACTGCTGTAGTAAAGATAAAAATTCTGTTTGTGAAAAATCAGCTTGCTGGAATTTTCTGAGTGAAAAATCAGCAGACTGTAATTTTCTTCTTGCTGTCCCAAACTGCACTTTCAGCACTCAGCGCTGATACCATGTAGAAATTTCTTGTTTCCCACCCCGGTTTTCAGTTTCACCTTATTTCTCCTTTTAGTTAAATGCCCTTTCCCATATCCTTACATTCAACAACAGAAAAATAATTTTTTCGCTGAAAACACAAATTCTAGAAAATTTACAGAATGCTGGAAAATGCAGAAATAAAAATCAGCGGATACAAACAACCATTCAACACATGATAACACAGTGATTTTTGGTCAAAGTGACCTTGGAAAAACCCCCTACAACTCTTGGGGAAAACCAGTTCGAAAGCTCCTCCTTATTTTTGGAAAATGCTTTTTACAGTGAGAAATATTCAGAAAAATCAGCAAGTAAACTTTACAACTTATCTCGTTTTCCGTGCTTAACCACCGCCTCGGAAAATGTGCAATCAACAAAAACAAAACAGCAATAAATGCTGTACGGCCTCCTCAATTTTCGTGCCCAGAAAATCTGCTATAAATGCATTATACGACCTCAATTTCTGTGCAAACAACAATAAATGCTGCTGTACAGAGTCTCGATTTCTGTGCTGAAAAACACAGCAGAACCTTGTTGTACGGAATATGCCTTGATTTTCGTGCAAGAGGACAGCCACTTGCTGTACGGCCTGCCTCAAAATTCGTGCCAAATAAAACAGCCTTCTGTTGCCTCGAAAACTGAGCCAAACTGCAATACGGCCTCTTGGAAAATGTGCCAAAAGTTGCTGTACGGTCTTCTAGAAAAGCGTGCCAAAAACTGCCCTGGGATGTGTGCCAAACTCAGCTGTACGGAATTGCTGAAATCCTGCTTTGGAATGTGTGCCAAGTTGCTGCCTCCTCCTCACTGCCTAGAAATCTCCCTTGCTCTCTTTCTCTCCTTCTCCCAATCTGCTCATGAAAGAATGAATGATCTTTTCCTCCTTTCCCTCCTTTAACCTAACCCTAAGTGACTCTTGGGGAATCCCTAAATCCAATGGCTGAAATAGATTGAGATCTAGGGCTGAGATTAAATGCTCATTTAAATCTTACTTTCTATTTTTTAATTCACCCCACTTTAATAAAGACCCACTTAGTCATTTATTTTCAAAGTCACTTTTCCTTTCTAATTTTACATTGACTTTATTAAAGTCACTTTAAAATTAGACTTTAGTAACTTTATCACTTAAAGTCACTTTTAAATTAGATTTGACTTTATAAAATTATAAAGTCACTTTAGGAGAAAAATTAAATTCTTTTGGACAATTTTCCCTAGGCCAAAGATCAAAGCCTTAGGGAACCACCTGTCCTCCGGTAACCAAATTTCAACAAAGTGGAGCAGTGGGTGCATAGATCACAGATGAGGCAAAGACAAAGGCAAATCTGAAGATTGGAAGGAGTAGCACAGAGCAAGGCAACAACAACGTAGAAGCAGTAGCAGCGCAGAGGCTGATGTGACTTCAGCAGTGGACAGTAGAGCTGCTTACGCAGTGCAGAGCTACAGCAGCGCAGAAAGCTTCAGAGGGACAGCGCAGTGCAGTAGCATCGTGATAGATTTCAGCACAAGGGGCTGATGTGACTTCAGTAGTTCAGAGGGAGTTTGATTATGCAGGAAGAGCTGTAGCTGTGCATCGTTCTTTAGATGCCGGCACAGATCTGTAGCCTATGGAGCTTCAGTGATGAGGATGTAGCCCATCTGACTTATCTGTTGAAGATTGGGCAGGAGATTCAGTTGTTTCTCTCAACAACTAAAGTTGCAATGCAGCAGATTAGCAGTGGCAGTGCTGTGAGCAGCATAGATGCAACATATTGAGAGGGAGTTGCAGTACAGAGGTTGCAGTGGCAGTGGCAGAGTCATGGGCAGCAGTACAAAATGGAAGCAACAGTGCAGAGTTGAGTGGCAGCAGGCCAAGCTTCAGCAGCACAAAACTAGTACTCAAAATCATGTAATGCATAAGTATGATGTATTGCTAGAGCACACCCTTGATGCTAAGAGGGAGTGTTGACATTTTGTGTAATTGGGGTAGCATTAGCTATGCTCTAGCTCCCAAATGTTGTGGAGGGACTAGAGTACACTGGATCTACAAGACCCAGAAATGGATTTGGGAAATTTCATCTGGTTTAAGAGATATTCAATTAATTAATTATTTTAATGTATTTCCTAAGTTAAAACTTAGGGGAACTTAAATAATTAAAGTGAATTTAATTAAACATGTGATGAATGTAGAAATTTATAGTTTTCCCACACCGGTTTTCAGTTTTCACCTTATTACTCCAAAATAGTTAAATGCCCTTTCCCATAACCATACATTCAACAACTGGAAAATAAATTTTGCTGAAAACACAAATTTTGGAATTTTTTCAGAATGCTGGAAAATGCAGAAATAAAAAAAAACAGTAGTAACAAACAGCCATTCAACACATCATAACACAAAGTACTTCGGGTTTACAGACCCCCGGAAAACCCTCACAACTTCTCAGAAAATCATTTAGTAAAGCTCCTTCTTATTTCTCGAAAATGCTTTACAAAAGGAGAAATATTATAGAAAAATCAGCAAACGTACAACTTGATGTTATCTCTTTTTCCGTGCTTAATCACTTACTTAAAGTGTGCAACAAAGAAATAGGAACAAGAATAAATGCCGTACGTATTTTTCGACGCTGTACAACAACCTTAAATGTCATTTATCATCACGAAAAGCGTGCAAGCTGTCCAAAAATCTGCTGTACGATTTCTGCCTTGAAATGCGTGCCAAAGGTACAGCCACTTGCTGTACGGCCTCCCTCAAATCTTCTCCTCGAAATCTGCAGTGCAAATCTGCTGTACGGCTGCTGTACGGCCTGCTGTACGGCCCTTCTTCCTCAAAAATCGTGCCAAAAATCTGCCTTACTATGTGCTAAAGCTGCTGAACTGTCTTGCGGAAAATGTCTTGCTAAAATGCGGCCTTGGAATGCGTGCCAAGCTGCTGCCTCCTTCTCCTCACTGCCCAGAAATCTCCCTTGCTCTCTTTCTCTCCTTCTCCCAATCTGCTCATGAAAGAATGAATGACCTTTTCCTCCTTTTCCTCCTTTAACCTAACCCTAAGTGACTTTTGGGGAATCCCCAAATCCAATGGCTGAAATAGATTGAGATCTAGGGCTGAGATTAAATGCTCATTTAAATCTCACTTTCTATTTTTTAATTCACCCCACTTTAATAAAGACCCACTTAGTCATTTATTTCCAAAGTCACTTTTTCCTTTCTAATTTTACATTGATTTTATTAAAAGTCACTTTAAAATTAGACTTTAGTAACTTTATCACTTAAAGTCACTTTTAAATTAGATTTGACTTTATAACTTTATAAAGTCACTTTAGTAACTTTATCACTTAAGTCACTTTTAAATTAGATTTGACTTTATAAAAATTATGAAGTCACTTTAGGAGAAAAATTAAATTCTTTTGGACACTTTTCCCTAGGCCAAAGATCAAAGCCTTAGGGAACCACCTGTCCTCCGGTACCAAATTTCAACACTCCCTCTTACCGAGGAAGGTGTTTCTCACCACACCCATCTTGTCTCTAAAGTAGACATGCTTGCCCCGTGGTAAGGCTTTGGTAAGAATATCTGCAACCTGCTCATCAGTGGGAATATACTCAAGCTTCACAGCTCCTTTCTGAACATAGTCTCTGATGAAGTGATATTTGATCCCGATATGCTTTGACCTGTCATGAAATACCGGATTCTCCGTGAGTTTAATGCAACTCTGATTATCACAGTAAATCACTGAAGGTCTCAACGGCTGACCAAATAAGCCAAACAACATCTTGCGAAGCCAGATGGCCTCACAACCAGCTAGACTGGCTGCCATATACTCTGCTTCCGCTGAACTCAATGCTACTGACTGCTGCTTTCGGCTAAACCATGACACAACTGCCGAACCCAACCCAAAACAAGACCCCCCCCGAAGCAAGCCTTTTCCTATCAAGCACAACTCGCCCAATCGTAACTGCAACTCGCCAATCTCACTCCATCCTCGCTCGTAGTCCGCACCATAATCCACCTCTGGGTACGCAAAAATGTGTTTTTTTAGCAGCCACCCGGTACTGCCAACCTTCCTAGGCTCACACATAAACCGACTCATCGTGTTGACTGCAAAACAAATATCTGGTCTAGTGTTGACCAAATACATCAAGGAACCAATCAACTGTCTGTACAATGTGGGATCCACCAACTCGGAATCCGAAGCATGAAGCTTCTTCCAGTTGGTGATCATTGGTGTCGACATGGGTCTACAATCCTCCATGTGGAATCTGCCAAGGATGTCCACAATATACTTCCCCTGCCCCAGGAAGAAATGCCCCTCCTCCTGCCACACCTCCAAACCCAAAAAGTAATGCATCAAGCCGATGTCCATCATCTCAAACTCCGCCGCAAGATCTCTCTTGCAGTGCTCTATGAGTCTCTCTGCACCTGTAATGACTAAGTCATCCACATACAGCACCAGAATGAGAGGCTCCTCACCTATCACAATATAGTAAAGGTTCGGATCTGCCTCACTCTTTGTGAAACCCATCTTCCGCAAGTAAGTATCTATCCTGGAGTACCAAGCTCTGGGAGCTTGCTTCAGGCCATAAAGGGCCTTCTTCAGTCTGCACACATGGGACTCCTTCCCATGCACCTCAAAGCCCCGTGGCTGCTCAATGTACACCTCCTCCTGTATGAAGCCATTGAGAAATGCGGTCTTCACATCCATCTGGTGGATCTTCCAACCCATCTCTGCTGCTATCGATATGATGGAGCGAATCGAAGTATATCGAGCCACGAGAGCGAAGGTCTCCTCATAATCAACTCCCTTTACCTGGGAGAACCCTCTAGCCACAAACCTTGCTTTGAATTTCTCAATGCCGCCATCTACAACATGATTTACCTTGTAAAGCCATCTGGAAGTAACCACGGATTTTCCCTCAGGCCTTGGCACCACCTCCCAAACATCATTCTTCATGATAGAAGAATACTCCTCCTGCATGGCCTCTCTCCAGACCTGCTGGCTAGCTGCCTCCTCATAGCTAGAAGGCTCAGAGTCAAGGATGTTGGTAGCCATTGCCATATAGCTACAAAACCTCTCAGGTGGTCTGCTCTCTCTGACCAGCCTCTTAGGCTCAGCAACAGATGTGGCATCTCTCAAGGTGTCCTGAAGCCACTTGGGCTTCCTCTTCCCTGAGCACACTTCCGCCGGAGAAGCAAAACTCCTCCTCCTCAACATCAGAGCCCGAACTCCTCGACCGTCCGTCCGCCGTCCTCTCGCCCGCACCCGAACCGTAGATGCGAGTACCGTGTGGAATCGGTCCACCGCGGGACTCCCGTTGAACCGGCTTCCGTGACCGCTTCCGTGTGTCGCCCATAGCACCACCCTCCTCGACTCGCGATCCACACTCCCCACCAACCCGACCCGACATCGTCATAGATGTACCCCGGGATCTCCCCGAGTCCCCTCGGCCTGCATCGGATCCTCGTGATCGACTCAACTGCTGCTGAGGGTTTGGCTGATCCAGATACTCCAACTCCCGTGACCTCCTAAAGGCCCTGTCCTCCTCGAACTTCACATCCCGCCTGACAACAACTTTCCTCTGTGCAGGAATGTAAATCCGAAAGGCCTTTGAGGTCTCACTGTAGCTCACAAAGATACCCTTCTCTGCGGTGGGCTCTAGTTTGGTCCTCTTCTCCTTGGGTATGTAGGAGTATGTGATGCACCCAAAGATACGAAGATGACCAATACGTTCTTTCCTGCAGCTCTCTCGAGTCATGTGCCCTGAAGGCACGATGCGACTCCGTTCGCAAGTAAACAATCGGTGTTGCAGGCCTCCGCCCACAAAAACAATGGCAACCCCCGATCATGCAACATGGCTTTGGCAGCCCCTCCGATGGATCTGTTCTTTCTCTCCGCAACCCCGTTTTGATGGGGATTGTAAGGAGCTGTGAACTCCCTCCTAATGCCTGCCTTCGCACAATAGTCAACAAACTCTCCAAGGGTGTACTCTACTCCATTGTCCAACCTCAGGGACTTGATCTTTCGACCTGTCTGAGTCTCCACAAGAGCTCTAAACTCCTGAAACCGCTTGAAGACCTCACTCTTGGTCTTTAGGAAATAAATCCAGGTCCTCCTAGAGTGATCATCAATGAATAATACATAATACTCATATCCACTCAAGGAAACATGAGACATCTCGACCGCTCACATCGAATGGGTCCACCCAAGTATCCGCCGTCCGCTCACCGGTCGGGGAAAATGGCAAACTTGCCCATCGCACATCCTCTACAAGTATCAAAGTGATCAGTACTGAAATCTGGCACACCTGTAGTGATCTCCCGCAATGTCCTCAAGGCCCCATGATACATGTGCCCCATCCTGCGGTGCCAAATCTCACATAGCTCGGAACTGCTAGCTCTGCTGTCGGTACTACTGCTCAATGCCAAAAGGGGCTGAAATGCAAACTTGTACACCTTTGCATGGCGCACACCTATCACTCTAGCTGAATCAATTGGAGCGCTCCTGGGATATATCAGCACCTGTCCTCCCCTGAACAATATCTCATATCCTCTATCCTCCAAAGCTGAGACGGATATGAGGTTCTTCCTCATCCCTGGCACATAAAGAACATCTGACACCTTCAAGGGAGGTTTAGACTCCCTCTCAATGTCAATGTTCCCACACTCGATCGCTCTAACAACTCCGTCATCACCGAGTACCACTCTACATCGTTGCCACCGAAAGCTCGAGAAGTACTTCACGACTCCTGTCATGTGACGTGAAGCCCCACCGTCCACATACCAGATACCCGAAGATGCTCCGCTAGTCGAGGGAAAAGCATGCTCCCTCTGAACCTCTATGGTAGATGATCTCGCACTAGAGGACTCACACGTAGTGAACCCAAACTCCCGGTCAAAACGATCTGCAAAGTCTTCAACCTCTGCTGAAGCTGCCATGCTCTGGTTCTTCCCCTTCTTCTTCTTCTTCTTCGGACACACAACTGCATAGTGTCCCATCTTCTGACAATTCCAACACTTCACCTTGGAATAGTCCTTCTGTGTGTTATCATGTTTACCTTTACCTTTGCCTTTGCCCCCACCATTGCTCGTGGAAGCCTGCTTCTTCCCTTTGCCTTTCTTGCGTCCTGCCAACAGTGCTACATCGTCATCCTGTTCAACTGGCTTGGCTGCCCCAAGCTGACCTTTCCTGATCTCTGTCTGAATGCAATCATCCCAAAACCTCTCCCATGTGGGAAGGGTCTCACGTGCACAAACCCCATCAACAAAGTTCATCCATGAACTGGGAGGCCATTCACTGCAATCCGCACCAACTCGGTGGGTGGAATGACCTCTCCAACTGCTGCCAACTCATCTCTCACATTAGTAATCTTTGTGAGATATCCAGCTGCACTATCAGTCTTACCCATCTTAATGGTCTTCAGCTTCTCCCTTAGGACCATTTTCCTGTTCTCATTGGTACTCTGGTAGAGATTGGTCAATGCTATCCACATCTCATGAGCATATCTTTTTCCTCTCAGATGAGGAATGCAATGGTCTTTGATTCCATCCAAAATCAGTCTCTTACCCTTGTTATTCTTCTTATTAAATGTCGCCAACTCAATAGCATCAAGAGGGCACATCTTCAGCTGTGGTTCTCGTGGTATGCACCATAATGTCCCGTACCGCTCCTCAAAGATGCTCGCATTCTTTCTCTCTCCTTCCAAATGCCGTAGTAATTGGAATGCCCATCCAACCTATCCTCCACCCTCAGTCCCAAAGACATCCTGCTGTCCTAAAACTGAAAACTAGCAATGTTGTAGTAAAGGTAAAACTGTTGTTTGTGAAAAATCAGCTTGCTGGAATTTTCTGAGTGAAAAATCAGCAGGCTGTAATTTTCCTCCTTGCTGTCCCAAACTTCCCTTCAGCACTCAAGCTCCGATACCATGTAGAAATTTATAGTTTACCACCCCGGTTTTCAGTTTTCACCTTATTACTCCAAAATAGTTGAATGCCCTTTCCCATATCCATACATTTAACAAGCTGGGAAATAAATTTTGCTGAAAACACAAATTCTGGAAAAATTACAGAATGTTGGAAAATGCAGAAATAAATATCAGCACACATAAAACAATGATTCACACATTTTGACACATATATTTTTGGTCAAGGTGACCCCGGAAAAACCCCCTACAACTCTTGGGGAAAACCAGTCTGAAAGTTCCTTCTTATTTCTGGAAAAATGCTTTTTACAGTGATAGAAATATTCAGCAAAATAAATAATCAGCAAACAGACTTTTACAACTTATCTCTTTTTCCGTGCTTAACCACCGCCTCGAAAAACGTGCAAACAGCAAAATAGGAACAACAATAAATGCTGTACAGATTTCTCGATTTTCGTGCCAAATAACAGCCTTAAATGCTGCTGTACGGCTGCCTAGAAAAGCGTGCAAGCTGTCCAAAAATATGCTGTACGATTTCTACCTTGGAACAAAAGGTACGCCCACCGTTTGCGCCCTCAAATTCTGCTCCTCAACCGCAAAGGCAACCGTACGGCCTCGCTGTACGGCCCTTCTTCCTCAAAAATCGTGCCAAAAATCTTCCTTGCTGTGTGCTAAAGCTGCTGAACCGTCTTGCTGAAAATGTCTTGCTGAAATGCTGCCTTGGAATGTGTGCCAAGCTGCTGCCTCCTTCTCCTCACTGCCCAGAAATCTCCCTTGCTCTCTTTCTCTCCTTCTCCCAATCTGCTCATGAAAGAATGAATGACCTTTTCCTCCTTTTCCTCCCTTAACCTAACCCTAAGTGACTTTTGGGGAATCCCTAAATCCAATGGCTGAGATAGATTGAGATCTAGGGCTGAGATTAAATGCTCATTTAAATCTCACTTTCTATTTTTTAATTCACCCCACTTTAATAAAGACCCACTTAGTCATTTATTTCAAAAGTCACTTTTCCTTTCTAATTTTACATTGACTTTATTAAAGTCACTTTAAAATTAGACTTTAGTAACTTTATCACTTAAAGTCACTTTTAAATTAGATTTGACTTTATAACTTTATAAAGTCACTTAAGTAACTTTATCACTTAAAGTCACTTTTAAATTAGATTTGACTTTATAAAAATTATAAAGTCACTTTAGGAGAAAAATTAAATTCTTTTGGACACTTTTCCCTAGGCCAAAGATCAAAGCCTTAGGGAACCACCTGTCCTCCGGTACCAAATTTCAACAATGAAATTGTCTTAAGTCACACGGATCAAGCTTTCTTTTAATTTTAGCCATTGATTCAAGATCTGATCATGGCCATTAGTTTTCCAATGAGAAAAGTATAAAGGAAAAGCATGGGGTCATTTGTAAAGGCACACAGACGTAGAGCACTGAAGCTAAATTGAGATTCTAGGGCAGGGTTTGCTAAGAATACTCAGAAGTGTTTCAGCTGCAGAGAGGGGAATTAGGCTGAGGGGATGATCCGATCCCAGTGTCTAGAATAAAGGCAGAGATCAGCTCAAGGACAACGCAGAAAAGGAGAGCAGCAGCAGCAACAAGGACAACGCAGTACCTCCAAGGACAACGTGATTTTCAGCAGGAAACCCTCAGGGGTTACGCAGAGACCCTTCAGGGGTAGCGTAGTGACTGCGTCACCTAGTTTGGGGTAACACAGTCTCTTCTGGAGCAGCGCTGAGGGTTGGAGGTGCTTCAAAGGCTGACGCAGAGGCTTTTAGGAGCAGCGCTAGGGTTTCTAGGCCCTAATCTTGGCTGAGTTATGTAAATGCCGTTTGAGGGTGTGGATCAGTCATTATTTTGGCCCTAGATCAGCTAGTGAGCTATAGATCTAGTGTATTCTTTGTCGGGTTTTCCATATCTGGAACCCAGATTTGTGTATTCAGAAATATTCTTAATAATAAAACCCTCAATCAACCAGAGATCGGTTTTCCCGCATTGGTTTTTTCTGGGGACTATTTGTCTAGAAATATCTGTGTCACTTTGTCAATGTGTGCATCAACTTGTTCTAGATCTGGATTGGTAGAGATCTGTTATGTGTTTTGCTTCGATTTTAACTGAATTTATTGAGTTAATAATGTTGGTCATTGGGTTCAACGTTCCCCGTGTGTTTCGCGACATGGACTAATCGCCTCTCGTGGATCCTTACTTTGGCGATTGTAGCGGAGACTAATGCTCGCAGGTTTTGGTCTAACGGCAATCGTGATTCTAACAATTGGTATCAGAGCGACAGGTCTTGAGTTCGAAACTCACCCGACTCGCGTTAGGGGGGAGATTTTGGACATTGGGTTCAACGCTCCCTGTGTGTTTTGCGACATGAACTAACCGCCTCTCGTGGATCCTAAATCTGGCGATTGTAGCGGAGAATAATGCCTGTGGGTTTGGTCTAACGACAATCGTGATTCCAACAATTAACTTTTCTAAGTAGGTGGAGCATAACCAGATTAACAGTAATAATTTCTGCATAAAGAGTAAGATTCAGAAATTTCTACAAAAAGATCAGGGATTTATTGACGGTTGAGATTATTTTGACAAGGATGAAGCCAGCTAGTCTATATTTTTCCACCTAGAGGGTTTATCTATAAATTGAGTCATTTGTGTCTCAAGCGATATGATGTTTGGCTAATGTAATTTTGCAGAAAAGCTGATGTAACGCTACTATCCCGATTTGGAATGTTTTTTGAATGATAATAAATAGTTTGGGGTGCAGTTCATGGTGTCTATGTTTTACTGATTTGTGGTATGTGTTGGGTACAAACATTCCTATATTGTCTTTAAATTTTTTAAATTAAATCGTTATTTCATTGTAGATGATAGGAACACTCTATTGATAAGTTTTGGGTCTATCTTAGATGATCCAGTTCATTATGTTTTTAATGGTTTATGCTTGAGGAATTATATAGTGTTTGTAGGTTTCCCAACCCTTGGGCTCCAAGTTCAAAAACTGTGGGTACAGTCCGACCTTGTTTGGACTTCAAATACTTTTATGGTTTTTCTAACTTCACTAAGGCTGTAGCTTGCATGTATTTCTCAAAGTACATTTATCCATTTATCTAAAAATCTTCAAAATTCCTTTTAAAAAGCATTGTATATTTGTAAAGAAATATGTATAATATATTTTATAAATTATTTTTTCTAACTGAGATTTTGGGGTTTTGAGATTTTTGCATATGTTGGGGTTTTGGGTATTTTTATTTTCATTTGTGCAGGTGAGATCAAGTGAGAAGAGCTGGATCAAAGCTAGATACAGGCCCTTGAGGGTAACAACTAGTCTCCAAAATTTTTGCAGGGCCAGCGATTGAAGATTTTGCAGTAAAATTGAAGCTCTTAAGAAAATAATTTTTTTAGAGCAAGGGTTTCGAGTTTTAGGGCTCCTAGGCCTGAATCTCCCCTCTCCATTGTTGATTTATGGTAGCATCAGATGTGCTCTAGCCTTGTAATTTTGTATATGGGCCAAGACACATGTATTCCATAATACCCAAAAATGATTTTGGAAGATTCCACATAGAGATGGTTTAATTAAAATAATTAATCATTTTTTTAATGTTTTCCTAAGTGTAAACTTAGGGAAACTGGTTAATTAAAGGGTATTAATTAAACTTAGTGTGAATCTTCTAGAAAAAGTCATGGATCACCTCTAAATTGATCTTAGCCCTTGATTATGTTTTAATCTTGGCCGTTGAAGGTTTAACCAAAGAATATAAAGAGGGTGAGGGGCCTATGGAAATACACATTAGATGGAGAAAGAATCAAGAGTTCGATTTCTTCAGTGAGAGGAAGAATCGAAGTAGTTCTCATTTGTAGAGAGGGAAAGGTGAAATCTCCAGGAGGGAGAATTTCTGAAGCATAGAGAGTGCACGAAGAGGAGTGAGAGAGAAGCCAGAGCATCAACGCAGAGTTACCCTAGCAGCAGTTACGCTGGGCCAGCGCTGAGAAGTAGAGGGAGTTTAGTTTCTTTTTTTTTGTTGGAGGGTTAGTTGAGGGTTCATCCGGTGTCAGGAGGACATTTCGGGAAGGAAGGAGCACTCTAGTCTCATACAACAGCAAGCACAAAAGCAACCACAACAAGTAGCAGAAGCAGTGATGCAGTGACAGTGTGAGTGACATAGTCACTGTGCTGAAATCACGTAGAGCCAGTCAGTGTGGGTGCAGGTTAGTGCGAGAACTCAGATGGTGATGTGAGAATTGTCTCTCTCAACCTTTTCTTATCAGAATTCTTCAGGTGATTGATTGACATTTACAATGTCACATTTGTACTCAGAATTTCTGCATAATAAAGAAACCCTCAGATTTGTTGCACCAGTTTTCCCACATTGGGTTTTTCCGGGGACAATTGTCCAAAAATTACGGTGTTTATGTGTGATTACTTGTGCTATTTTTATATGTGATTTGTTAATCGTGAAGTCCGCAATATATTTTATTTCATTATTTAACAGAAGAGAAATGTTAAATAATTGTGTTTGACAATGCAATAGAAGAAATGTAATAAGTAGCTGCAGTAGAGTTCCACATTATAGAATTTTCACATCAATCCCTCGTGTCTTCCTCCTAGAGCCCTACATCAACCCTTTAGTGCCCTGCGTCAACCTTCGAGGCCTCCTAGAGGATCGTTGAGAGCCCCTCAGGGCCTTGTCCCCCTCCCTTGGCCCTGTGTCAAGGGTTTCAAGCCATTTCTGGCCTGAACGTGGGCCTCCAAGGCTTCGATCCTCCTCCTAAGCCCTAGACAACATCCCTTTTGATTTTTGTAGCATCAGAAAGTGCTCTAAGTCAAATTTTGTGGAGAGGCTTAGACACTAGTATTCCAAAGAACCTAGAAACCATTTGTGGAAATTCCACTCGGTTAACGTTTTATTAAAATAATTAATTATTTTAATGGGGACCCTAAATCTAAACTTAGGGAAATTAAATAATTAAAAGGCATTAATAAAATATGAGTGAGAATGATCTAGAAAAGGAAGATCAAGTCATGTTATAATCTTAGCCATTGATTAGAGATATAATCTCAGCCGTTGATGTCTCACCGAGAAGATTATAAAGGAAGACTTGAGGGCCATTTGGAAAGAGACATCGAATTGATCTAGAGTTCGAAATTTTTGGGGCGTGGTTTGTTGAGAAATTCGAGCTTGAGATCTGAGCAGTGAGGGGCAGAGTTAGCATCCGGAGAGGAAGAGATTTTCCCACCCAGTGGAGCATCACTCAGAGAGAGGCAAAGGTCTCTAACCAAGCCAGCGCTGAAGGAAGAAGGGCTGACACGGTGACTGTGTAGGGCTAACGCAGAAGCAGCTCAGAGGAAGAGGAGGGTTTCCAGAATTTTTCTTGTAGATCAGTTTCAGAGGCCAGGATCCGGAAAGTGACACCGAGAGGCTGTTCCTCAGGGTCCACAAAGGTAAAACGATTTGGTGGGGCTGAATGCTGAGCCTAGAAGATGGTGATGCAGAGGATGGAATTTCCTACCCTGGGATTCCACTGAGGCTGCGTAGTGTCTCCCTAGGGCAGGATTTTCTTCATCCGGATCAGCCGGGAACTCAGTGATTGAGTGAGGTAAATCCTCAAAAATTCTTTTGCCAGTATTTCTCTCTGTAACTAAATTACCCTTAGGGTATTCATAGATGTATTTAGATATTGCTACTGCGTAATAATAAAACCCTCAGATCTGCTGCACTAGTTTTCCCGCATTGGGTTTTTCCAAAGACTTAGCCCAAAATAAAGGTGTCATATGTGTGAATGATTTTCCTTGTTTAGTTTCCTTGTTTTAGAATCATGAGTATTATAGTCTAGGCTGCTTCAGTATTTCATGTATGATTCAGAAATAATTGTGTAAAGTAAATTACATAATAGAAGAAGTAATCCAGTGGGTTGCAGTAGGATTCCTTAGATTGTTTCATAGATCTAGGAATTTTCACAATCGCTAGAGGGATTGGCGTGCACCCTTATGGCCTCTAAGGCCTGGCCGCAACCCTTTTAGGGCTCTTTCCTTTGTCTGCAGTCTTCGATCTCCTTCTTGGCCTTCCTTTGACCCTTCTTCAGACCCTCTTCAACCTTTTTCCCTAGCCGCTAGGTCCTCTAGGCTTCTTCCAGCCGAGCACTAACTCTATTTGGCCTAGGGTTAGCCCTCCTTGGCCCTAGTTTGCCCTCCGCTCATCTCTGAAATTTTTGGACTGAAGATTGGTAGGTTTTGCAGGAAGAGATTGGCTCAAAAATTGTGTTTTCAGGTGGCATCTTCATTGGAAAATTTTTGGGTGAATCGGGCAAGTGATCTACAAGGCCTTCGACCTAGGGTTTTCTCTCTAAACCCATATTTTCTCACTGTTTTTCTACAGTTGTATTAAAATTTTCATAATAGTGATTTAAGGACACTAGAAATCATCTCTAGGTAGTCTAAATATGCTAATAATTTTATAGTAAAAATTTGCTAGTGTCTTTGTTAGTTGGGCGTTGAATTTTGAGCTTAGATCCACTTGTTTTCTTGCTGGAATTTTTCTACATACTCATATAGACCAGATCAATTTCTCATTGGCAGGTGATTAGGCAACCCATTGGTTAATTTCAGTTGTGTATGCTTGATAATTTCTTGGTTTTAAGTGATATATTTGCTAGTGTCCTATCTGTCATATAAATGGACTTTTCATGATTAAATTGGCTCCTTGTTGTTTATGCTATTGCAGTCTAGCATCTACCTGTCTTGTGTTAGATAAAAAATTTGTTAACTTGGCACTAAAATCACTCAAACATCTAAGTTTTAAATCTTCTAATCTCATTGATGGTAAAATTTGTTAACTTGGCACTAAAATCACTCAAACATCTAAGTTTTAAATCTTCTAATCTCATTGATGGTTAAGTTATTTGAGCACTAAGATGAAGATCTAATTGACATCTTTGTGTTTAACATCTAATTGAAGCATTGCTGAGAAATCATTGGATAATTTCTCTAAGAATCTTTGTTAACTTTGTTGTCTATCTTAAGCATTTGCATCTTAAGTTTCATTGGTTATCATTCTAAGTGAACATATCTTAACATTGGTCATTGGCATATCTTGGAAGGTTTTAAATTTTTTCAAGTAATCATTGTTAACTGATAATTGTTCTAAATTGTTAAGCATCTTATGGATTGATCAATTGTTTAACATTGACACTTGTATCATTAAGCACTTGCCTTGAATTAAGAGTGTCTTTCAATTCATTTTTAAGTACTCTTGCTACAAGGTAATTAACATTAAGTACTTAAGGAATATAAACAATCTTAACTCAAGACCCACTCACATTCCTTGCATAAGCGTTCTAGTCCTAAGTGCATTAATAATTTACTTCCAAGCATAAGCTTGGTTGATAAATGCATAGGGCCATCGTTTCTCACCTAGCTTGAGGGATTCAACCCCTTTTTAGTGGTTAACATGGTGACCTTGCACTCGTCAGAGCCACAGTCTTTGTAGTGCCAGAGGCATCGGTTGGTTTGGAATAGAGGGGGAGGTATCGTTAATCAAGTCTCTACTTGCTTCTCGTTGGCTTCTATCCCATAACCAATTCTAAAGACTGGTCTCAAAACAGTTAAGAGTGAGGTTCCACTTAGAATAGGCATATAGTTTGAAATTAGCCAAGATCCTTGCATCAAAACTAGGTCTTAGTATTTGCATAACATATAGGTTAGTTAATCATTTAATGTACAATTGTCCATTCGATTACTCGGTCTTAATTTGTGATAAGCAAGAATTTTGACTCCATAAGGCACTGGTCTCATACCTGAATCTAATCTAATTATTGAATCTTGCTAAATTCAACCAAGTAGCGAGGTTACTCAATCATGTTGCACGGATTGGTTGGTTACTGGCTGTTTTTTCATCATCTCATTCTCATAGAGACTACCCCTCATAGCCTGTTGTTGGGGGACAACTAGAATGGAGTGGGCGGGGATCAAAGTGACAATGCCTGCCCTGAGCCATTGTCGTGATGCCTGTACAATCTGAGCATCAACATTTTCTGGGGTCACTGTCGGGGAGCAATTTATTGGACGTTGGTGTTGACGACACTCTCATTAATCTTCCATCATTTTTCATCTTTTCATCATCTTATCCTTTGTTATGTCACTAATCCTCTCATCTTGTTCATTCACACCTTTAGCACCTGGACATTTAGGTTGGTTTCGTGTTTGGGTGGCAACTCCACTTGTTCAACCATTCACAAGAGCTTATTCTAGAAGGAATCCTGGTAGCTTGGTTAACCCCACTAAAAAGGTTCTTAGGGACCGGTTAAACAAATTACATTCTAGAGAGCATTTAAATTTTCTCGGACAGGAAGCATTCTAGAGTTTGTGTCAAGGTTTTGCCTGGATTTGTCTTGAAGAACAAGTCAATTAGATCAAGAGCCCATCTTGAGAAGGATATTTCTGGGCTAATAGAACTAGGATTCTAAGGCATCTTGAAGGGCTGAGTAACACATTTCAAAAGATCCGAGCACAAGGAAGAAACCCACACTAAGGTACGAGAAGCTCAGTAAGAATCCCACACTAATTAGGAAGTCCGAGCTCTGTAAAGTTTACAGTGAGCTAGTTTTAAGACCTGGAAGAAGAAGGAAGTGCTGAACTCTAAAAGCATCTTAAACATACTCTGAAAGACTCTTATAGAAGCCCTAACCAAATAACACTAGTCATATATATATATGGAATTGGTATCAAGCCTGTTAACCACTGGAGTGGCACTTGATGATAATGTGAATACTCCATGCCTAAGGATGAACTAGAGGACACTTGTACCATGAGATATCATCAATTCAACATAGCTTTTAAACTCTACTTCATCTTCTTATGATTTTACTTCTTCAGTCCTCAGATTCCGCAGCTCCACGGGGATATTGTATAAATGTCACTAGCATGATGAATAAAGCCATGTAACAGGCCTAGGATGTTGGGACTCGATCAACAAGCGAGTACACCTTGGAGTGTTTTTTTACTTGGTTAATTATTCCTTCTTTTTAGCGGCAAATAATTTTCTAGGTTTTTTCACTCATTGCATTACGCCAAAGCCAGGGTGACGGCTTGAAGGTTGAGCCCCTAACGCATCTTAGTGTCTAAAGTCAATGTATATTACCATGTTTGGTCATCTTTGAAATTTTGCAGAATTTTACTAGGCCTGAGTAGGATTTTTTAATAATTAAAAACTTCCCGCAAAATGAGATTTTTTAATTAATTTCTATGTAATGATGTAAATAAGTGGTCTTCGGAAATGTCTAGGGCATGTGACTACTCGAAAATCATTCTCAGAGGCCCAACATTATTTTAGGACCCACTTTGAGGGTCAAAAAACGACTTATAGTCCCTCAAAAGGCAATTTTCCTAATGTTAATGGCAAAAATGAGGAAAAATCCAAAAAAAAAATCAATAATTGGAAAAATTCATAAAATTTTCCAAAGTCAAAATATATCAAATTCTGACATGGAAAACTAAGTGAAAGTCAAAGGTGATGTGGCAGCCGTGTGGGGCCCACCACATAAGGTACAACTCAAGTCAACATTTCAAAAGCAAGTCAAGAGTATCATGTTGGTTGAATGAAATGCTACGTATGGCTAAAAATTCACTTTGAATTTAATTTAAGCATGTTGAAAATAAAGGGAAGGCACATTAAAAGTTAAAGGGGGACAAAAGGTGTGACATGGCAGCCACCTTGGAGGTTAACTTATCCAAGTCAACAATCAAGTGAAAAAGGAATCACTTGGAAATTTTGAAGGCCCTTGAATTTCTGAAGAAAAAGAAAACTATTAATGTGATTGGAATATTGTCCAAAGTGAATTATAATGTTAAAGAAAGATAATTAGAGGACCCCACCTTCATGCTCCATGTATAGGCAATTGAGGAATATTTCACGTGAAGGATGAAATGCACATGTTGAAACAAGAATCCATGCTAAAGCAAAGGAAGGATAGAGATATCTCCACACAGATTGAAAGGGTAAATTGTAGAAATTTTGACCCAACGCTGGTTATCAGTTTCTCCTTATTACTCCCATGTAGTTAAATGCCCATTCCCATAAACATACATTCAACAAGCTGGAAATAATAAATATTTCTGAAAACACAAATTCTGGAAATTTCAAAGTGCTGGAACATGCTGAAATAAAACTCAGAAATTAGTTCAGCCACACACAGAAAAGACACGCTGTTTTTTGGTCAATATGACCCTGGAAAAACCCCGTACAACTCTTGGGGAAAACCAGTTCGAAAACTTTCTTTATTTCTGAATATTGCTTTTACAATGAAACAAAAAAACACAGTAAAAGTTCCAGCAACCAAAATTACAGACTTATCTCAATTTCTGTGCTTGCACACCGCCTCATTAGTTATGATAGAGCTATACACCTCTACCATGGCATCCTCCCATACCTAATGTTGTATGGCCTCCTAAAAGATGGAGGGTTACCATGGCATCCTCCCAGACCTGATGTTGTATGACCTCCTAAAAGATGGAGGGTTCTTCAACCATTGCTACCAAGGCTTGGTATTTGTCGGGTTGTCTGAGATGCCTTTTCCCGGTTCTCGAAAATCCTAAGAACTCTTCTGCATCCCTTGGGGTTTTTCGTACTTCTCTGCTCATTCTAACACTGGTGGTGGGTGGCTCAACGAGTTCTTCCTCCACCTAAGGAAATATTGGTGCTGGTTACGGTGCTCGATCCAGATGTCTGTCCACCTGCTAGTTCTCCCCCCTGTTGCTGCTGGACAAGAGGTGTTGAGATTTTGGGTAGCATTGGGTGTGCTCTAGCTCCGGAACTTGGTGTAGGGGCTAAGACACACGAGATCTCCCAAACCCAGAAAACGTTTAGAGAAATTTCATCTGGTTTTGAAGTTATTCAAATAATTAATTTTTTTAATGAGGACCCCAAGTCTAACTTAGGGAATTAGAAAAATTAAAGTGAATTAAATTAAACACGTGATGAAATGTTCTAAGTAACATAGATCAAGTAGTCTTTTAATCTGAGTCGTCGATTAGAGATTAGATCACGACTGTTGGTTTCCCAACGAGAAAATTATAACGGAAAGGCTTAGGGTCATTTGGAGAACACACACACACAGGTAGAGCATTGAAGCTAAGTGGAATTTCTGGGGCGGGGTTTGCTGAGGAATTAGAAGCGAGTTTGTAGTGTAGTGAGGGGCAGAGATCAACAATGGATGATTTGATCCAAGGTCGAGAATACAACAGCAGAGAGGCAGTGAGTCCCAGACATTGCAGAGCCAGTCATGAGAACGTAGTTCAGCCAACACCACGTAGAGGATTGCGCAGAGGCTGCGTAAGCCTAGCCAGGGTGACTCAGACCCAACCATCGCAGCGCAGCACCAGTAGGGGTGTGCAGGCCCAGCTAGGGCAGCGCAACACCAGTGAGGGTGACATAGTGGGGACGCTGGCCAGTGAGGGCTGACGCAAAGGCTGCAGAGTCTGCGCTGAGGGTTCTAGTGGGTCACAAAGGGCTTGTGATCTGTAGATCCTGGTTGAGGGTGTGATACAACCATATTTTTTGTCTTCGAGTGAAAGGTAGTAATTGCCATGTAATTTCTATGTAGGGCCAACCATTTATGGTGCCCAGAATGTTGTATTCAAATTCTGCATAATAATAAAACCCTCTAGAGCTGCTGCAATGGTTTTCCCGCATTGGGTTTTTCCGGGGACATTTGTCCGAGAAATCGTGTAACCTTGTCACATGTGCGTATTGTTCACTAAATGATCTGTAGATGTGTAGGCTGCAATTTGTGTCTACTTTAATGTTTTTTCTGAATACTTCAATTAAATAACTTGTTAAGTAAATTAAACAAGTAGGCGAAGTAGATCTAGACATTGCAGTAGGGTTTTTGTTTTGAAAATTTCACATGGTATTAGAGGATTGCAGATCAAGCTGATCCACCAGTAGAGCGACTGAAGAATATTACTACAGTGAGGGCAGCTGAAGCAGCAGAGATCCAGAAGAGGGCAACGCAACACCATGAGGGAAGCAGAGCCATCTGAGTGACGCAGGAGCAGCTTGCGCTGTGCAGTCGTTGCGCTGAGCCAGTCTGCTCACGCAAAGGCCAACGAAAGGGATACAACCTGTGTGGAGATTGCTGTGCAGTTAGCCAAATTTTGGAAGCGTAGCTTCTGATCTTCAGAAGTTGGTGGAGTGGGACAGGTTCTATCGATGTAGCGTAGTGCCTAGCAAAGGTGACAAGAGCGGGAGGAGAACAGTGGCTCAACAGATTTGTGCAAAATAGATATGAGATTCGATCAGGAGGGTGATCGTAGAGGAGGACTCATTAGTTGTTTTGGCGGAGGATTTCCAGGAGGGAAATCCGTTGTCAAAGGGTGAAGCTACTATAAAGGGTTTCTATCGCCATGAAATCTAGATCCAATTTTTTGTTGAGTGTTGTAGCAGGAAGAGGGAGAGGAGTACCTGTTTCGATATATTTGAATAGAGATGGTTTCACATGGATTGAGAGATCAAGATAGGTTGGACGGTGTGTTCAACTTTGTTATCTGGAGGGCTAGGATCCTGATAGTCTTGGATGAGTATGACATCAAGGACCATGTTGAAAATGTCTTAGCTGTGCCTACTGATGCAGATCCCTTGAAGAAATTAAACGAGAATCAGGTGCGGGCTAAGCGCTTGATCATGGATGGAGTCAAGGATCACGTGGTTCCACATATTGCCGGGAAGAACACGACAAATGAAATGTGGACAACTTTGAACACGATGTATCAGGGAAGCTCCGTCTAGAGGAAGATGCTTCTGGAGAATCAGATGTGGTTGTTCTAGATGTAGAAGGGTGAGGAAATCGATCCCTTCCTCTTTAGATTTTAGACTATTCGGGACCAACTGATTGCCATGGGTACGACTTCAGATGAAGGTCTCTTGGTGAGGACTGCCCTGAATGCAGTCACCGATGAATGGGAAAAGTTTGTCCAAAGCATCTTGGGCAGGGCGGCGTTACCATCCTGGGTGGACATTTGGGCAATCCTCCGTTAGGAGGAAATTAGGAGATTTACCAAGAGGCAAAGCAACAACAGTGGAGTCAAAGTAAAAAAGAGGAGGAGGATGCAGCCCTTGCATCAAAGGGACAGAGGTAGCAAAGGAAGAAGAACAGGGGCCTATCCAAGGTTCAGTGTTTGAATTGTGGCGAACTTGGACACTTCTCCATCAATTGTCCTAAGAAGGACAAGGGATATTTTGATTCCAAGGCAACAACAACAAAATGGGATGATGTAGTGACGATGACGTAGCCGTGAGTGCTCATGAACCAAGAAAGTGGGGCGATATTGATCTGTAGAGCAGCTACAGATGGGAGGCAGGATCCTTGAGGTGCCCAAACTCTTTTATCACATAGGAGCTACGGGAGCCTTAAGACAGTAGCAGGGCAAGTGGAGCAATGGGTGAAAAAGGTCACAATGAAGCAGAGGCAAGCTGGGACGCTGAAGTCTAGAGCAATGTAGAGGAGAGGCAACAACAACATGGAAGCAACAACGCAGAGGCTGATGGGATTTCAGCAGCACAGAGGCAGTGCTTACGCAATGCAGTGCTTCAGAGAGACAACACAATGCAGCAGCAGAGGGAGCTTCAGTGATGAGTTGCAGCCCAACTAACTTGTCTGTCAGAGATTGGGTGATGGTCCTTCAATTGCTTACTTCTCAGCAATTGCATTGTAGTGCAACAATTAGCAATGGCAGTGCTATAGGCAGCATGATGCAACAAATTTAGAGGGAGCTGCAGTACAGATGTGGCAGTGTCAGTGGCAGTGACATGGTCAACATTATAGATGCAACAACGTAGTGGATGGAGGGTAGTAGGCCAAGTATCAACAGCGCAAAAACCAATGCCAAGATCAGACAATGTTTCAGTGTGGAAGTATTGCTAGAGCACACTCCTTGCTAAGAGGGAGTGTTGAGATTTTGGGTAGCATCGAGTGTGCTCTAGCTCCAAAACTTGGTGGAGGGGCTAAGACACACAAGATCTCCAAAACCTAGAAAGCGTTTCTCCTCTAAAACCCAGAAAGCGTTTGGAGAAATTTCATCTAGTGTTGAATTTATTCAAATAATTAATTTTTTTAATGAGTAACCTACGTTTAACTTAGGGAATTAGAGAAATTAAAGTAAATTAATTAAACACATGTGATGAAATGTTCTAAGTGAGTGGATCAAGCAATATTTTAATCTGAGCCGTCGATTAGAGAGTAGATCACAATCGTTGGTTTCCTAACGAGAAAAGTATAAAGGAAAGACTTGGGGTCAGTTGGAGAACACACACACACACAGGCAGAGCACTGAAGCTATGTTGAATTCCTGGGGCAGGGTTTGCTGAGGAATTCGAAGCGAGTTTGCAGTGCAGTGAGGGGCAGAGATCGACAAGGGATGATTTGATCCATGGACGAGAATACGACAGCAGAGAGGTAGTGAGTACCAGAAAACACAGAGCTAGCGAGGAGGACACAATTCAACCAACACAACGCATAGGACTACGTAAGCCCAGCCAGGGTGATGCAGACCCAACCAGCGTAGCACAACACGAACCGAGGTGACAGAGGCCCAACCAAGGTAGCGCAGAGGCAACACAGCACCAGTGAGGGTGACGCAGTGGGGACGCTGGCAAGTGAGCGCTGACGCAGAGGCTGTAGAGGCAACATTGAGGGTTCCAGTGGGCTAGAAAGGGCCCGTGATCTGTAAATACCGATTGAGGGTGTGATACAACCATTTTTTCTGTCTCCTAGTGAAAGGTACTAACTGTCGTGTAATTTCTCTGTAGGATCAACCATTTCTAGTGCCCATAATGTTGTATTCAGATTTTGCATAATAATAAAACTCTCTAGAGTTGCTGTGCCGGTTTTCCCGCATTGGGTTTTTCTGGGGACATTTGTCTGAAAAATCATGTGTAATCTTGTCACATATGCGTATTGTTCAGTAAATGATTTGTAGATGTGTAGGCTGCAGTTTGTGTCTACTTTAATGCTTTTCTGAATGCTTCAGTTAAATAACTTGTTAAGTAAATTAAACAAGTAGGCGAAGTAGATCTAGACACTGCAATAGGGTTTTCGTTTTGAAACTTTCACATGGTATCAGAGCATTACAGATCAAGTTGATCCCCCAACAGAGTGGCTGAAGAATATTGCTGGAGTTAGGGCAGCTGAAGCAGCAGAGATTCAAAAGAGGGCACGGTAGCACCAGGAGGGACACAGAGCCATCTGAGTGATGCAGAGGCAGTGCAGGGCCTTCTAGAGTGACGAAGGAGCAGGTTGCGCTGCGTAGTGTGAAATTTTCAATCTAAAAATCTACAATTGCAATGATAGATTTATTTCTCCTACTTATTATTCCAATAAGTTATTTACAAAAATCTATTAGTAAACTTCAAAATAAATACTACTGCAACATTCACAATTATATATGTAGAGAATTGAATAGTAAGGAACACAAGCATAAGAACCAATCACATGTACACAGTTATTTTTGCACAATTGTCCTTGGAAAAACCCAATGCGGGAAAAGCGGTGCGACAGATGAGGGTTTTATTATTAATCTTCAACAAATGAATCTTTACAAGGAATACACTGGTAGATATAATCAGAAAACACCCGAGACAATTATCGGATCCTCCCGAAAATTTCCTGACACCCGGAACAACCTCTGCTTCTCTCTGTGCATGTCTGCGTGTTTCTCTGCGCAGTCGCTATGCTGGACTGCGTAACTCTGCGTAGGCTCTGCGTGGGTTCACTGCATTGCAGCTCTACGCTGCCTCCTGTGACCCTCTGCGTCCCTCTGTTCTCGAGCTCAGTCACTGCTGACTCCCTCCTTCTCCTTCTACTTCTGCAACTCTCCCGCTGAGATCGATTTCTATTCCTTCAAAATTGATCTCCTTTGGGTACTAAGTGTATGCTTGGCTTGCTTTCCAAATGACCCTCAAGCCTTTTTTTATAATCTTCTCATTGGTGAATCAACGACCCAGATTAGAAATCTAATCAATGGCTAAGATTAAAACATGACTTGATCTTCGTTTTCTAGAAGATTCACACTCTGTCTTATTAATATCCTTTAATTATTTAATTTCCCTAAGTTTAGACCTAGGGTCTTGTTCACCACTGGAGTGGCACCTGATGATAATGAGAAGACTTCATGCCCAAGGATGAACCATAAGACATTTGTACCATCAGATATCATTAGATATGATCAGTTCAACAGAGTTTTTGATTCTACTTCTATTTCTCAACATCTTTCTCTAATGCACAGATTCCAAGCCCTATGGGGAATTGTAATAAGTGATGCTAGTAATGATGAATTTGAGTCATTATTGAGTCTGTAACAGGCCTAAGATGTTGGGACTCTATCAACAAGCGAGTACACCTTGGAGTGTTTTTTTTACTTGGTTAATTATTCCTCCTTTTTAGCGGCGAATAATTTTCTAAGTTTTTTTCACTCAATGCATTGCCCCAAAGCCGTGGTAACGGCTTGAAGGTTGAGCCCCTGACGCATCTTAGAGTCTAGAGTCAATGTATATTACCATACTAGATCACACAAAAGATTTCATGGAATTTGGTTAGGTCAAGGTAGTAATTTTTTAATTTTTTAGATTTCGCGTAGGTCAAAAACTGCAATTAAATTTGTAATTGGATTGTAATAAGTTTTTAATATTTTAGATTTCCCGTAGGTCAAAAACTGCAATTAAATTTGTAATTGGATTGTAATAAGTGTTGTCTAGAGAAGTTGTATGGGGTTATGAGTAATCAAAATTACATCTCTCACCCTCAACTTTCTACTATGACACACTTTGAGCAGTTAATATTGAGTTCTGGACCCTCGAAACCCACATTTCCTAACTTTAGTGGAAATTGTGGTATTTAATTAGGCTAGAATTAAATAAAATAGAGAGAAATAAATTGTTCCATGTGACAAAATGACGTGGAAATGACTTGGAAATTATCCTAAGTCAAAGGTTGAGTCAATGGACATGTGGAGGATGATTGAACACTTTCCATCATTTATTCATCATTTATTTATGTAAAATTGAATTTTCCAGAGACAAAGCAACACTTACACTCAAGAAAAATCGAATTTACTAGAGGCAGTTGAGCATAAAAGGAATAATCTACTGGATCGGTTGACTAAAGACCAAGTGGGGACCTCTTCTCACGAGCTATTTGGAGTGCGACAACAATCATCACTGCACTCGGAGGATTTACGCTATTTGGACTGCGCAGTCACTCAGAGCCACCACATAGTTTTTAGGTACCAACGTAGAAGATCACTAGGGTCAGCTATAGGTATGATTTCAGTTGGTTTGAGTTTGTGGTCATAGACTCGGTGTAGCACTTGAATTCCTCTGGCTTATGGATAAGTTCACTAGATCATATGGGAATTTGATTTCCTTAGGTGTGCACAAACATATTCAATTTTGCTTTGGGTATCTTAGTCTTCTCCATATGGAACTTGGCTTACCTTTACTCAGGTTTTGCTTCAAGTTGACTTCTCACATGCATTCATCCTTGAGAATTGCTCCTGCATCTCTATATAAAAGAGCCATTGGCTATTGTATTGTATCATGTTATGAGCTATTGGGCTTGAGGAAACTCTGTCATTTTTGTATATCAATAAAATCAAGACTTTGGGGCTATTTAGCGGATGTTCTCTTGGTGTTATGAGGTTATTTCTTTCCATACTATTGCTATTGTATTTGAATTCGTTTACATGCTTGATCAATATTAGTTTACATTTGCCATCTAGCTTGGATTGATGCGTGCAAGCTATCTTGCATGCATTATTGAATTAGAGTATTATTCTAGAAATTAGCTTGCCAAGTCATTTTTGGAGGAATATTTGGTTTATTTGTTTAATTATGATGCTCTAATCCTTTTGCAGACTGATATTTGTTTAAGTGTGTAGGGAAGATCTATTCGTATTGTGTGCAGGAAATCCATCCGGGTGTGGGAGAAGTCTTAAATAGATCAACTCACTCCTAGATTCAAAGTGATCCAAGACTCACGCTACTTTCAATCTAAAGTTTTGCATCAAAGGAAGACAAAGAGGGAGTTTCTCGTTCTCTAGCTTCTTGATCATTTATTTCCAATTCTAAATTCTAAAATTTTCCATTTGTAGAGCGTCTTAAAGTTATATGTGCTACCTATTTTAGGATCGTTTTTCTAGACTAGGCAAGAATGGGGGTTTTCTCCCATTCCTTGGGCTAGTGCCTTTGTATATTAAGTTGTACTTTAAATCCTTTTTATTTCAGCCTAACGTTTGATTTTCTTTCATAGCCCATAAGCTTGAGTGTGAAAAGCGAGGAGCTTGAGGAAAAGATGGCAAAAAGCAATTGATCTTCTTTGTATGCGAAGGCTTCCATTACTTCAAAATCGAGTTTTAGGGAGGCCGTAATCACCTTTGGGACAACAACAAACTCGATCTTTGCCGTGGGCCTTGGAGCCTTGAAAAATTCATATTTTGAAGGTTTTCTCCAAAAGTTGTGTTGTCAATTTTTAAGGAGGGGATTAAGCCTTTTTCCGAGCTCTTTATTCGTAGAAGGACCTCCTTTTGGGTAGCCTTTTTAAAGACTATTTTCCTCACTTGTAATCAATAATAAAATAACTTTTGTTGCTTGAGGGTTCTTGGGAGATTTTTCCTATGGTATCCCCCTTCCTTGGTTGAAGAGGAAGGAATTTCTTGGGTGGATTGATTGATTTTCTAATTTTCGTTTTATGCATGCTAATGAATTAACAACTAATGCACTCTACATTCATCTAACTAACTTTCGGTTAAATTAAACTTACATGCATAAGCCCCAATGCTACAAACTTGAGCAAAATCTCTTTTCATGTGTGAGCAAATTCGCATGGTTGGAAAAATTCCATTGATTTAATGTTTATGCTTCATGGATGTTGAGGAACCATTGAAACACCTGTTTGATAAGAACTTATCTCATTCCACTTTCCGTTAAATGTTACAACACACATAAGTCTATTGTTTCTCTCAAAGTTTGGTTTATTATGCAAGTACCATCTCATCTCTTGTGGAAAATTTGCATGCATCATGTAAATGAGATTAATCAACATTCATTTCACACAAGCAACTAATTAAAACTTACCTCTAACATAAGTTGGTTGTATAGACCTCTAGGGACCCTCTGCTCCCCTATTGACTCCTCACTGTGAGATCCACATAATTTGGGCGGGGGTGAGGTCTGGGGATTGAAGAGTTGATTTGAAATATTTGTTGTAGAGTAAGTTTAACTAAAATGAACCAAGAGCGCTTTTCATCACATTTCCCTTTTTATGGTTCTTGATCTCATGCAAGTAGTGTGATGCTTACTTTCTATATTTGCAAAGTTTATTTTCATTTTCAACATCTAAATTTTTTGTTGTTTCAAACTATGACAAGATATGTTTAAATGTTGTGATTTGGTTATCCTGTATCATTTTTATTCTACAAATATCTTGTGTTGACATCTTGTGTTTCCGTTTCAGGATTATTGTGTTCTCATCTCTTTGAGCATTATTCTTGAGCAGTAGCACATTATTTAAGGCACTGGTTGAATGGTTTGATATTATTATTTCAAAGTTGTTCATAAAATGCTTATAAATCTTTAAAAGTAATTCAATTTCACTCTAACAATTCTCCTAAAAACTCAAAATCTTTAACTTAGTTTTTCTATTAGGGACCACCCCTCATAGCTAACTTAGGAGATAGCTTAAACAGAGAGAGTTGGGAGGAGGTGACAACCCCTTCTCTGAATTCCTTGCCACCAACAACACCTTGTGGGGTTGAATGCTTTTCCACTAACTTGTAGGTAGGTGTAGGCGGTAAGGAGAGTTAACAAGTCTCCATTAAAATAATTAATTATTTTAATAAGACATGAACTGAGTGGAATTTCCAGAAACGGTTACTGAGTTCTTTGGAACACTGATGTCCAAGTCTCCTCACAAAGTTTGAGACTTAGAACACTTTCGTATGCTACAAAAATCATCACGAAGTCGCTATGCTGAGCCAGTCTGCTCATGCAGAGGCCAGCCAGAGGGACACAGTCCGTGTGGAGATTGTTGTGCAATTTGCCAAAGTTTGGAAGCGGAGCTTCTGATCTTCAGAAGTTGTTGGTGTGGCATAGGTTCTGTCGGTGCAAAATAATGCCTAGCTAAGGTGAAGAGTCGGAGGACAACAGTCGCTCATCTAATTTGTGCCAAATAGATCTGAGATTCGATCTTGCGGGTGATCGTAGAGGACTGATTGAGTTGTTTTGCCGGAGGATTTCCAGGAGAGAAATCAATTGGTAGAGGGAGCAACTACTATAGAGGGTTTCTTTCGCCAGGAAACCTAGATCCAATTTTCTGTTTAGTGTTGCAGTAGTGTTGGACAGATAATTTGTTCTTGTGGACAAGACAGACCTCCCAAGTGTCCTATAGACAGCTAGCGACAAACAGACAAATAAAAACCATTTTCTCTAGATATTGTTTGACATGGAATTAATTATAACAGGGTTTAGAAACCTACTTGTAGTCCAACGCTGATCTTCTTTCCAGTGGCTTGAAGAAAATCATCGTCAAAGATCTGCAGTCACAAACACAAGAAAATATCAAAAGCACCTGTATAATAAATCAATTTATGAATCAAACATCTATCAAGATGATCAAGGAATTCATGAAATGAGATAATCAATTAAATAGCCCATTGAGAAAACAATATTCATTCGTATTAACTTGAATAAGAAGAGCTTTACAACTGTGTCCGCCTTGATGTCATACAGGCCTTCCTGGGGTCTGGAATATGCGTTTCCTTTATTCTGACAAGCTTTGAACTCTTCCAACCGAGATACATATAGGTATGTAATCTTTCCCACATAAAATCTCAGCTAAAAGGGTCTAAGTTCCAACAGCATTTCATCTCCAACAATACTAAAGCTTGAACTCATATATTCTAACCCTTTGAGACTGCCCTATGCCTCTTTTTATAGTGAAAGAGAGGAGGTTACAACTTCAAACAAGAAGGGATAGAATCCTCCTTCAAAGGGATTAACTCCTTACATCAAGGGGTTAGCTCCTTAATGGATGGGATGCATGAATCTGAAAAGAGCGGACTTTCCACCATAGGAATGTTTCTAGAAGCTTCCAAAAATGATTCAAACTAAGCTTCTAGATTTTACTTGCGCCTTTTCTTTACTTTGTACAGCGGTTTGCACCCTTAATGAATAAAAAGTGCGTTTGGCTCCACATGATTTATAGCCAAAAGGTGCGGCACTGCAGGCAATACTAAGAGAAAGTGCGGTACAAGAGTTTTTAAGACTTTTATGAGCTTTTCTCTTAATTTCAAGGCTTGACTTTAGAAACTTTGATGTTGTAGACTTCTAAGAGAGTACTAAAATGTCACGGTGACAAATTTCAGTGTAACAAATTGCCCCCTAAAGTGCGAAGTCTGAGAGCATTCGAAGAGTGTTGTGCTTTATCATTTCAAGGATTAGTCTATGGACACCCCAGTCGGAACCCTGTAAAAGCATTCAACGCAAAACACACACACACATATATATATATATATATATATATATATATATATATATATATATCATCGCTGAGGTAGGCATTTCCCATACTTAGATCAAAACTAACTAAACTTGTTTTGATACATAAATGATTTTAATATTACATCAATAGTGTAGACACAACATGGGCGCAACCATCTGTAATGAATAGTCTACTGCACAATGAATAATAAAACTCCTCGTAGCCTGGATGGTGGAAACTAGATCCAGGGTTTTGATGTCTGCTTTCCGAACTGGTACGATTCTATCCATGCGATTAAATGTGTTGAAGTCGAACATGGTAGAAACCACTTGATTACCAGTCAATGATGTGAACTGTTAACAAGTATGAGAGAAACCGCCAATGATGACAATGGCTCTCAAAGTATTCAGTACAATCCATGAAATGTGAATAAGTGATCTAAAGTCGAACATTTCACGGAGTCGTTCGATCGAAGGTCAATGATACAACCTGTTGTCAAAAGCGAGAAACCTACCATTAAGGCATGCAGATTCCAAGGTACTGACGGATTCTAGATCAACTTCCTAGATGATGAGCTGTCGTCGATAGAAAGTGATCTGTCGTAAGCAGACTCACGACATGAAACCATAGATCAAGTTTTGAAGAAATTTTTTGCAAGGATTGACTCAGGGATGGTCAACGCGAATGGAGACAAATGTTTGCAGATGAATGGTTTGTTTGACTATCCTCTTGAACACATAACGACATTGCAGATGGTTTGGTGACAGTTGCCCTAAGCTAATACCCAGAGACCGGTTGAAGACCTTCAATGTGGTTTGATTAACTGATAGGCAAAGGATTTTCCAACCCAGGTGGAAGTGTGACAAAAAGTGTCGTGTTCAAGAGTGGTGTAATGCTTTTACAAATCAAAGTCTAACGAATGAATCTATTTTCTCTCTTTTCCCCCACCATTTCTGGCAAGTACCTCTTTATTTTTTGACAAGCTTGAGGAGGATAACATTTGCTTGTTTATAAGCTCATCCTTCGGATGAGTCCAACTTAGTTTAAAATTGAACCCTAAGAAGGAGTGGTCTGTTCTTGTTTGAAATTGACAGGGCTTTTACTGTTAAATTTTAACGAGTTCAGTATAAGAGAAACTCAGTGTTTTTCATTTTTAGGGAGTTAGAAGAAAAAACTTAAGAAAACTCCATGGGTGTACTTTTTCGTAAATTTAGTCTCTCAGGCCCGAAAAAGGATAAAATAATGCGAGAGAGAACTCTATTGACCATGATTTGTCAAAGTATACCTTTTTCGTAAATAGTCCATTTCAGTTCGGAAAAGGGGTAAACTTATACTGAAGGGACGACCGTTCATTTCCTTTAACGAGTTCGAATAGTCAAGTACTCAACAATCTTTTCAGTTTTAGAGAGTCTGAAAAGGGCTTAAAAGAGGACTCCATGGTTTCACTTTTTCGTAAATTTTAAAGAGCCCGAAAAAGTGATAAAAGTATACTTTTCGTCAAAAATGATCATTTCGACTGAAAAATCCGGTATTCTGCACAAAAACTCGAAAAATTAAACATACCTATTTCAATAATAAAAAAGTGAAAATTAAACAAATTTAAATTTCATTTATTCGAAAAAACTTATGAAAATGAGTTTTTCAAGTTCATTTTTACCGTTTGAGTTTGGAGTGAAGATTTTAGAGTTTTTGGCAAAAAACACTTTGGAGAAGATTCTGGACAAACCGACTGTTGGAATCGAAAACCGTCTGCTCCAGGTAATCCACAACATCTTTCTCTTGCTTTTCATCCGTTCAATTTATTAAATTAGGGTCAAAATTTCATTTTTGGGAGGAAAATTGGTTCAAAAATCCGCCCTCGGGGGTCCGCAGGTAAGACACTAGGTACGTGCGGACCCCAACATTTTCTCACGAAGGAAAATGTCGAGGCCCCGCACTTTTAACACAGAGCTTGTGCGGAGCTACGCACTGTCTCTGAGCGTAAAGTGCAGGGGCACCGTAACGAATTCAAAAACACAATTTTCTCTCAAATAACCCAAAATTTTTGTTTCAAAATGATTCTAATCCTTCATTTTACTCATTGTAGGATATCTACAATGCTCATTTGGCGAGAACGGGAACATGAGGAGGTAGATGAAGCAATAATGATTCATCAACCTACTTTGCAAGTTTTGAGAGCATGCGAGTAACTCAAATTTTGGGCTATCAGTGGCATTAGAGCTCAAGTAGATCTTCTTACTTGGTTGGTAAGCAAATGGGACATTTAGGACCAGTGTTTCGTGATTTCGTGATCGGAGGTCACCGGCTCGAAATTGAGCTGGAGGACATATAGTTTTTGACTGGTTTGTCTAAGAGAGGCGAACCACTTTCTCTATTTGGGGCTAGGCCAGGTGGCCAATCTGTTGCCAGCCTACAATTAGAGTTTTGCAATGATGAAGCCAATTCTAGAGACAAACGGATTGACATTAAAACTATCATCTTTCCCGAGTTAAAATTGATTGCATTTACCATTGTCAAGTTGTGCAGAAGTGCAACTTTGCATGTAGCTACTGGATCTCAGATGCGGATTGCAGTAGATTGCTTCCGGGGCAGCAGTGTTGGCTAATGTGAAAGACCAACTTACCAGAGCAAAGAATGGGAAGTTAAACAACTTCGGATATGGATCTATCGTAGTTACCTTTGCTCTAAAGAGGATCTCTATGTTAGCCCCGCAACATATTCCTGTTGATTCTGGTAGACCTCGAGAGCCTCGGATGGTTCGATGGGTCGCTTTGATGGCCCGTCACAGCGAGGGTGGGGAGATTGTTCGATTTCCCTCGACTTATTTTCGTTGGTTAGAGCGCCAAATTTTTGTGATAGAGGATTTTCCTTATGCGGGCATGGATTTCTGCGGCAACCGAGATATGGTACTTCCTCCAGGAGCTCAGTGGGATGAGTCAGGTAAAAAATCTCTTTGACATGTTCTAATTTCTAATTTTTATTTTGTTTTTTAAATCGTCCAAAATTGATAACAAAAATTTCAAATGAAGATGTGGGTCCAAGTCGACCAACCATTCTCTGCCCCTTTGACCGAAGGCAAAGGGATGTAGCAGCAGCAGCACCACCACCACCTCAGGATCAGACAGTAGAGATCCTGACTGATTTAGAACACCATTTGGAGCGGCTCACTATGGATATTCCTGAGATTACCATAGATGACATCCCACTCCGTCTACAGAGATACGTCATTAGTGTTCCTAGACCATTCAGGAGGTTTTTGACTAGGGTGGCATGAGTAGTAGTGTATTATTGTGATCATCACCATCGATAGTGGATGATTGACTTGTAGACTCATTTTTGTATTACTTTTTTCTGATCATAAGGCATTTTGAACCTATGATCGAAGACGATGTACTATTTTTTGAACACTACATCTATACTATGATATACTATTATTTCCAATTACCTGTTCAATCATGTAATCGAATGTTGATTTACTACTTTATTATTGCAAATATCTGTTTATAACACTAGAAACTATTGCATCTGCTAATGTATTTAAACTTCTTGGAATGTGTTGATACTCAATATAATCGAACTTTCGTTCCAATAGATGAACTCTTAAAAATAATCTTAATAATACTGGGTTTCTAATGGCATATACTTGGTTTAACTGTAATACAATGAGTTCAGAATCTAACCTAACGATCAAACTCTAAATTCCAAATGAAATGGATTTCGACAATAATTCGATAACTGTACTATATTCAACAATATTGTTCGTTGTTTGACCGAGGCTTACCCCATGCATAGATACTAACTCGTCAGTGGGCGAATAAATAACCCAAGCTGCGGAAGAGATGTTCTGTGTACTACGACAAACGCCATCAACAAAACCAATATATGTTTGAAAGGATGTTAACATCTGCGATATCAAAAGTATCGAGATAAGCAGGAATAGTAGTAAGAGCACACTTAAGTTAGGCACACGTTTCTAATCTATAGCACACTAGCTAGAAAGTAACTAATATACAGAGAAGATCTCCACACAAAAATCAAGCGTAATATCTCTTCAGATAAAGTCCATTTCTGGGTTTACTTAAAGAGACCCCGTCAAAATCAATCAATTCATAGGCCCCTTTTGCAAGCAATATAAGGACCATGCCACATGGGTTCAAATTTTCGAGCCCCTAGTTTATCGTTGGCTTGATCATAAATCAAAACTAGGTCTCCTTCTGAAAAATTACGAGGGGTAACACTTCTATCATACTGAGCTTTCATTCTTTTCGCATAAGTCTCGGTAGTTAATGCAGCGGTGCGCCGATTCTCATCTAATTGAGCCAAGTATAAAAAGCGTTTTTCCTCTTTAGAAGTGGCTGGTAGTAACTCTATGGCTAGTTGGAGTGACGGTATCTCGCATTCAATGGGTAATACCACTTCTAAACCGTAAACTAGTTGAAAAGGGGTAAAACTTGTCGATGTTTTTGCTGAGGTTCGATATGCCCACAATGCTGAAAAGAGCATGGTATGCCAATTCGACTTATAAATTCCAATGATTCGTTTGATCATGGTGACTAAAACTTTATTAATTGCTTCAACTAAACCATTAGCTTGCGGATAATATGGTGTAGAACTGTCATGGCGCAGGCCAAGTTGGTCTGTTAACTCGGTCATCATGATATTCCGAAAATGGCTCCCGTGATCAGTGATTATCGCTTGGGGTACACCGAAATGAGCAATCACATGATTGAATACGAAAGTCGCTACAGTTTTTCCATCTGCCACAAATGTAGGCATCGCCTCGGCCCATTTGATAAAATAGTCTACTGCTAGAATAATATACCCATGCCCCTCGGCCGAGTGAAGGTTACATGTAATGAAGTCAATGCGCCATTTTGCAAAAGGACCGACAACAATTATAGGGTGAAGAGGAGCAGGTGGTGCACGCATTTTTCGATCGAATATTTGACAATTATGACATTTTCGGACCGCATAAATACAATCTTTAAATAAGGATGGTCAGAAATAAACTGCGCACAATATATTTTGGGCTTTGGAATACCCAGACATATGACCACCACATGCTCCTGTGTGATAGTCATTTAAAACCTTTTCGGCTTCTTCATGGGTTAGACAACGTCGAAACACTAAGTCCGCACCACGACGGTATAGTGTGTCGCCAACAATATGATATTGTTGAGACTGGAAACATATTTTTCGTCGTTGTGACTATGAAAGCTCAGGCTGAAAAGATTGGGTTTGAAGATAAACAATAATATCTCCATACCAAGGATCAATGGTACTAATAAGAAACAAGGATTCATCCGCGATTGGTTGTTCCGCCACAGTTTCTGTATCAGTACGTGGGAAATCACACATAAGTTCAGCAAATATCAATGATTTCTTGGATTTGGATTTTTGAAACTCCAAATCAAACTCCTGCAGGATGACAATCCATTTGGAGTATTTTCCCCTTAGCAATTGTTTGGTCAAAATGTACATCATAGGGTTACAATCAGAGATCACTGTTGTTTTGCGTAAAAGTATGTAATGACGAAAACGTTGGACAGCTTGAACAACTGCCAAGGCAAATTTCTCCACATGTGAATATTTGATCTTAGTCGGATGCAAATTTCGACTAAGATAGTAGATCACATGTTCACTATGGAATTGATCTCCCTAAACCAAAACCATCTCTATCATGGAATCGAAAGCGACGAGGTACAAAAAGTAATCTTGGTTGTAGTTGGGAGGACACAGTAACGGTGCATGGGTCAATGCGTTTTTCAGAGCATCAAAAGATCTATCAGCGACCTTGTCCCAAAAGAAAGGAATATTCTGTTTCAACAACCTAGTGAAACATTTCGTTAACTCAGCATAGTTAGGAATGAATCGACGTAAAAAGTTTTCTTTCCCTTGCAAACTTTGGAGTTGGCGAAGAGTAGGAGGAGGTAAATTGATGATTGCCTCAACCTTCGATGGATCAACACGAATGCCTGCCTTTGAGACAATAAATCCCAGCAATCGTCCGGATTGTACACAGAAAACACATTTGTGAGGATTCAAACGAATCTTATAATGCCTACATCGTATAAAGGTGGCTCGTAAATGAGTAATATGATCTGCTCTACGTGAAGAATGAGCAAGCAAATCATTGAGGTAGGGTTGCACAATGTGCTTAATGTTGTGAAATGCATAAGACATGGCCCTTTGAAAAGTGGCGCTAGCATTCTTAAGGCCAAAAGGTAGTTTGCGATAAGCAAAAGTTCCTCATGGACAAACAAAAGTTGTTTTAGGTTGATCTGCAGGGAGTATGTTGATTTGATTGTACCCGGAAAATCTATCCATGAAAAAGAACATTTCACTTCCAGTACAATCGTCAATAATTTGATTGATGTAAGGGGTTGGATAATTGTCTTTTGGACAAGCTCGATTTATATCCCTATAGTCGATACATACTCGTATTGTTCCTTGTTTTTTATTGACCTAAACAATATTAGATACCTAGTCCGTTAACGGGATCAGATAAATAAAATCTGCACGAAGTAATTTTTCAACTTCGACTTTAATAGCGGCAGCTTTTCTCGGATGTATCTGACATAATCTCTGTCTAACGGGTTTAGCATCCGGGTATGTCTTAATTTCATGAACAACATCAACGGATCGGTTCCTGGCATTTCTTCATATGACTAGGCGAAAATGTCGCAGAATTCTTTAAATAGGGCTTTATATGCTTGGATTTCATCAGGCGTACAAGAAGTACCTATATGAATGTTTTCAAAAATTCCAGGTTTTACTGAAATGTCAAGAGGAACCGTTGTTGAAATATTTCCTAAATTCAATTCAGAATTGATATGTGAGAAAGGATTCTGAGGTTCTTTGACATAGTCAGTGGTAAAAATGGAGGAAAAATCATTCTCAAAATGATCGAGATTAGGTAAAAACGAAGACCTATGATGAAGATCTTCCCATGGTAACTCATCTACCAACAAGAATTCATGAATATGTTCATCAGTATTGAATACTTGTTGAGCAAGATCCGGAATTGGCATCGAAGCTAAGCTCAATATTGAAAATGACGTCTGATTGATCACATTCACTGGATCAGATTTAGTTGAAGGAGTATCAGAAAATGTCTGTACATTTTGATATGCTAACTCAAAAGGACTCAAAGGCATCGGGCCATCGAAAGAATCCAATTCTGATTCTGAAAGTACTATCCAAGGATCATCAAAGGACACAGTACTTGATGTAATCATATTAATATTAGCAATAGGAAGTTGTACGTTGGGAGGAGGCAGGGTAAAAGTTGCCAGTAAAGTCGAATCTTTAAGCAAACCTACTCCGACGTCCTTATAAGGGATAGTCGATTTTCCGATATGTTGGATGCTATCAGTAGAGGCTGGGTTGGATGAATAATATGAGAGCTGATCTATTTTAACGATCTTTCCTTTATTAGGAAACATGATGAGACGAAAGATCGATAATACAACAACAGTCATGGCATAAGACCAACTGCGACCCAGGAGAAGGTTGTAATCCAGAGGGGCATCAACCACCTCCACATCTAGATTAACCATTTTGCCTTCGACCTCTATTGGTAGATCTTGTAAGATACCATATGGGTGAAAACCTCTTCCGTCAAAAGCTTTGAGAATAGTTGGTGATTGGTTAATCGTTGGAGAACCAAGTGATTTCCAACATTTTAACGACATAATACACATAGAAGCCGCTTCATTAACAACAGTACGAAAGATAGGTTTGTTTTTGACTATTACCAGAATCTGAAAAGCCATTTGATGGGGTAGGCGGGGTGTAAAATTTTCTAAATCGAAGATTACGAGATTTGAATCCTGGAGATCTACGACTCCTAAGGCTGACAAAAGTAATTTTCTTTGGGCTGGGCATGATTGCAATACTTCCAAAGCCGACATTGCTGAAGGGGAAATTGCCAAATCTTAAACAATATTGTAATTCTGAGCAGTTCTCACATGTGGATTGAAAGCTGATTTACGAAGTACACTTTTTGCAGGCGGTTTAATCACTAAGTTAGGATTTTGTTTCTCGATCTGTAATGGATCAGAAACTGAGGGAGATGTAGTTGATGCAGAATTGGATGTTTCGCTTCTTTACCAGTATTTTTACTACCATAATCTTGCGATCGTGTTGCAACCATCAAGATATCCTCAACCATATTAGAGGAAGATCCAACCATGTTACTATCTTGAGCGGGAAAGGGATCCTTCAAGATTGTAGGTATAGGCGAACCCTTAACAAATTTTGATACCTCGGCTCTATGCGGGTACTCTTTTGTAAAATTATCCTGATCACAGATGAGACAAGGATATTGAGGTTTGCGTTTTTCGTCAATTGGTTCAGTTGTATCGTTTTTCTCTTTTGAAGATTTTTATTTTTTTTCTTACCTTTCTTCTTACCACCATTTTTAGATTTGGTTGTAGATGACTCTACAATGTGAATATCGGCGGAAGCTTCTAGGGAAGAATCTCCTTTGGGTGAATCGGATAAAGTGATAATAGGAGAAGTGGTCTTGGAAGACTTCTTCTTACTTTTACCAGTGCTAACAGAACCAATTTACACTATCAACGGCATGAGAGCCAGAAGGAGTTGCAGTTAATTGACCAGGTCTTGATAAATCGAGGATTTTATCATACAGAGTACCTGACTGAGTATATACAAGGTCAAGGTACTGAGCCTGAGCAATGACTTGCTCTTCTGTAACAACGCCACCTTTGGCCACATTTTCAGTAATTTTGGGCAATAACAATTTGATAAACCATTCAGCCAAAATTTGATCCGGAATAAAGACTTTCACTAAACGCCTTCTACGTCTCCATTCATGAATGTGATCAAATATGTACGTAGACGTAGACTGTTTTAATGAAGTCAGCAATTCTGTGCCGTTGTCGTATCTGACAGGCAACTGAAAATAGGTTAAGAAAGCAGTAGCTAGTGCATTAAAATTATTAAAAGAGCTGCGTGGTAGCTCAATGTACCATTTGACAGCTAGACCAATGAGAGTTCTCTGAAAAGACGCAATCGAATCGAATCATCGACTAGTGAATTGAATGCACACCAGAGGTGATAAATCATAACGTGATTAGATGGGTCCTCTCCTGACTTACCTTCAAACTTCGGAATATCACTGGGCAACTTGTTAGGCATCGACGACCAATATGGAAGATAAAAATGGGATCGTTCATAAGGCGTGATAGATCTGGTAAATCTAAAGTTGCTATGAATGGTAACCGATGGCTAGGGTCTTGATAACCTTGTGTGATCAAACCAGTGCCAGGAGAGAATATCCAGGATACCCTGGAATTGGATGTGCATTTGGAATCGTGAAACCTCCTGGGTAACTAGGATTAACCGAATCATGCTGGGGTTGTTGAGGTACTTGATAAGTATACCCAAGGTACCATTGATACTGATATACTGGATTTTGTGTAGCTTGACCAAATTGATACTGTCCCTAGTACAGTTGATAAGTAAACTGTGGTTGATTAGAGACAATCGTACTAGTACCAGCTTGTCCTGTAGGCATTTGGATCGTAGTCTGAATTGTAGGTCCTGACTATGGCACAAAGGCTTGAAGAATTTGCACTGATGTAGGGATAGAAGAAATCGGAGCTACAGATACTCCAGAAACAGGTGTTGTAGGTTGAACAGAAGTTGTAGTAGCTGCAGCAGTTTGAGGCGGAGTTTGAGGTGTACTAGGCCCGGGCTGCTGAACAGAACCAGGTGCAGGGACTTGAACAGTAGGCTGGACAGGTTGCTGGGTTGGACCAGAAACTAAAGGTTGTCCAGGTTGATTAGGTAACTGCACATTAGGTTGCATAGTCTGTTGAATTTGAGATGAATTTCACACCATGTTCATTCCGGGGTATTGACCCGTAGAAGGTTGTGCATATGAAGGACCATAACCTGGTTGAACGTAGGGTTGATAATTAAGTGGTAAATTTCCAGCTTCTTGTAAAAACGATTGACCGGAAGGAGGTTGGAAACCTTGAGTTGGGTACTGACCTTGAGGTTGATAACCTTGAGGCATGTACTGAATCTGGGGTTGGTAAGGACCCTGAGAAATATACTGAGTCTGGGGTTGACCTTGGGGTATGTACTGTCCTTGAGGTTGATAACCTTGAGGTATGTACTGTCCTTGAGGTTGTTCTCCAGGTAAATATTATTGTCCTACAGTTTGTCTTGGTAAAAAATTACCTTGAGGTTGCCCTCCAGGTGATAACTGACTGCCTTGAGGTTGCCCCCAGGCAGTAATCGACTTCCTTGAGGTTGCCCCCCAGGCGGTAATTGACTACCTTGAGGTTGCCCCCCAAGCGGTAACTGACTACCTTGAGGTTGAAGATTTGGAATATTACCAGACATCATAAAAAATTTCTCTGCGTTCAACGTTTCAGTCTTAGTTCCATTTGTACCAGATGATAACACTTGTTTAGTTGGTCGAGGAGTTGCTCTTGAGAAAGTACTAGAGAGTGACTGGTAACCCGAAGGAACAGAAGGACCACCGTATAAAAATGTTTCCAGAGATTGGGAAAACATAGATGACTCACTTGACATAATTGATGAAGGATAATAACCTCTTGGTGTAGGATGAAAAGGAATTCGAGGTGGTGAAAAACTAAGACCCGGGTTTTCTAAAAAAATTGTTAATGATAAATACCAAGCGTCAGTTCTAAAAGGACTGTAGAATATTGATTCACGTTCCCTAAGATTTAAAGTTTGTTGGTTTTCGGGAAGAGTTACGTCTTCGTCTGGACCGACAAGTTCTTCAATAGATATGAGGTCAGAAGGAAGATTTTCAGTAATGCGATATCTTACCCTAGGTGAACCAGGATCATTAAAAGTTGGAGTAACAAATCCTAAAGATGGTTCCAATACAGCAGGTTCAGTGTCAGGCTCAAAAATTTCAGGTTCTTCAGCTAATTCACTGGAAGGAGAAATACTACTAGTAACTTCGGAAACTTAAATTGGCTCTTGAATATGCTCTGTTGTTTGTGATTGATAATCAGGATGAACAACTATAGATGACTCTCTTGCTTCTGTTGATCTAATTCTACTGTCAGTAGGCGATACTAGAGCTCGCAGCCCTTCAAGTTGGCTTGGTGTATACTCAGGGGGCTTCCCTTGGAGTGTACGCGATTGTCTTGGTAATTCAGCCACGATTAAAAATTATTAATCACACGCAATCAAAATAAAATTTCAATGAAAACTCCTAGAGACGCTAAGGAAACAAACAAATGAATCACACGCCTAAAAATCTAAGAGATCAAACCACACACAAACAGTAACTTCCCACACTAAAAACACTAGTTGGTGATGAAATCCAACATCGTAGTATGTAATGTAGAAAGGGCCGTAGGAACAGTTACCCCAACAACCTACTTAATGAAATAGACCGGTGCAAGTTTCTCCACTTAAACCATCTCGAGTGAAGATAACCCTCCGGAGAGTCCAAGTGAGTCTAGTCGACGTCTGCTCTAGGTACAGTGGGATCTTTCCTCCACCGTCACCTTAGGAAAAAACCGTAAAGATTATGGTCACTATGGTTACCAACAGGAACTAATATACCTGGGGGAACAATCTACGATTCGACATACGCGCAATGGCAGAGTAACAAAGCTCAATCCCCTTGAAGGCTCCTTGACATAATCCAAGGTATACCAACAAGTGACCCCAGGCTCCTCGACAATGGTCTATCTGAAGTTTACCGTTATTAATACGCGCATATCTTCTATCATTCCCAATGATATAGAATTGATTATCCCACTGGTTCAAATATGACCTCGTACTTGACTCTTTTAAGAAGAGCTTCCCAGAGCTCTGTTTTAAAAATCGGCCGTTTCGACTCCGACCAGGGTTGGTCAACCGAGCCATTAGGCTGGCCGGTCCGACCAGGTACAAAAACAGCCAGGTTGACCGGTTTGTTACCGAGACGGTCGGTTTTTGTACCGGCTCGGCCGACTCGGTAACAAACCGGCCGACCAGGCCTGGCCCGAGTTAACTCGGCCGAGCCAAATCTGCCGGCTGGTGGGCCCAAAAAATCGGATTTTGTGGACTTGAAACCGGGTTTTATTCCGCTGTTAGGTTTGTTTGAGGTTTTCTGAAGAGTTGTGGAGTTGGTTTTTGGAGCAACTTCATGGTAATGTTAAATTCTTAAAGTAAAAGTGACATTCTCCTTAATCTTCATTTTCCTCCTTTTACTTAAATTTTTAACATTACCATGAAATGACTCAGGATGTTTGAGAGTGGTTCCAACCTCATTGGATTTCATCTGGAGAAAGTAGAATTTTAGATCTCATTCAAAATCCAGCAGACTTATCAGTTTTTCAGGATTTCAAGATTGGGTTATTGCAATGTTTCCATCAAATTTTGTCATGTATTAGGGTATGGAACTCGTTTTTAATCAAGAGCACCAATCCCTCTATGTACCTTGATGACATGATGTTAGTGACAATGACCAAGAACAATATGTGATCATAAAAGCATGAGATACAATATAGGGTTTTAATACACTAATGGAGGATGGAATTCAAAACATCATCCTCATCTAAATACCTTAGAATCCACAAACCCTAAAAATTAGGGTTTCATATGTGAGCTAGGGTTTTCCATGAGCCATCTAGGGTTCTTATTCAAATTAAACCCTCCATCAAAAGAGCCTTAAAACAAATAAAAATAAATAAATGCATTACACATACTATGAGAGAGACCAGACCTCTGATTTTACGTTCATACAAGTTGCTATAGGGATTTGCTTCAAAGTGCCTTGCACTTCTTCTATTTGTTAGACTTTCAAGGGCACTATCATCTTTATCCAAAGGTGCCAACATAGAGGAGCTACATACTTTTCTTAGATGAACTTCCTTTGCTTCAGCTGCTAGACAAAAATAGAATCACATGAAGGGTTGCCACTAAACCTTCTTAAAATCACATCAGCTGCTAGATAATGAGCAGCTTAGTCAACAATATGACATCATGGAGGGTTTTTACTATTCTTCAAAAATCATTTTCAAATTGATGTCTAAAGAGACCATCCCTTCTCATAACTGCATTTTGTATTTTCATTGACTTCAAGGCACCTTTTATGAATGCTTCAAAGACATGAATATATATTAATTATTGATTTACAAGTCGGCTTCGATGGAACTAGCTTATAATACTTGTGTGTGTGTGTGTGAGAGAGAGATTGTAACAGTGATAAGGACTCAACCTCTTCTTCTATACACAAAATAGGGTTCCTTGATTTTACTGATATAGATCACAAAGGATGCCCGCTAATTGTCTTTTTAAGGCTACAATTCATACCTTGCAAATGTATGTATACAAGATCTTGGCTTCCTTAAATTATGGAGGGCCTTAGAACTGTCCTTTATAATGATGTGCCTCTAATTCTAGGACAAGTCCTCCTCAGGATCATTGATAGGATACCACCCTTCTAGTTGTAAATGAAGTCACCTTTTAAGTCCTCATAGTCCAGTGACCACAATGTCAAATGCCGAATTTTTCTTTAGATTAGGGGATTTAACTTTCTTCGGAACAATGAGAATAACAAATTCATAACAAGGATGCACTGTCAAGAGAAACAGAAGAAAAATACCCTTCAATTCTACTTGAGCAAAGAAGTCCTCCATAATTGCTTCAAACGAGGTGCAGAAATACCTTGTTTATACTTAGAATCAAGCCTTCAAAGTAATGTACAAAGATGTCGTGAATTGATCCACGTTAAATTCTCAATGTAGATAGGGAACTTAATAACTCGGTCTGAAGGTTATTGTAGCTCAATTGCAAATGCATTCTTATTTGAAGAAAAACACAATGAAACCCTCTTCAATCAGGTCACAAAACTTAACACTGTAGGTTTAATCCACGGTTCTTTATATGCTTTGAATTACCATAGGCCTTCTAGAGGGTTGATGTCTTGTCGAAAGGAGTCACCTGTGACATTGGTTATGTTTTTTGTTTTGATCTCTATATCATCATCCTGTATTGGACAGTGCACTAGGTGCAATTTTGATATAATGGATATATTCATGAGCCTACTTTGATCATATGTTGTCTTTTGTGACTTATCTATATTGTAATGATTTGTGTTTGGAAACATGAATAAAAATCTTTAAATTCATGTTTTTGTATAAACAAATTAATATTTAATGTATTTTTTACAAAAACCAAGTCATTGAAACCGAGTCGACCGAGTCATTACCGATTCGGAGTCATTACCGAGTCATTACCTCGGCCTGGTAGCTGACCGATTCCGTTTTTTAAAACATTGTCCTAGAGCATACAAGCGACTATTGGATTTTTTCCTACTGCAAGATCAACTACTTGTTTGTTTTAATTGTCTTGGAGAGTTAATTACTCCCTACTCCAAGACACTAGCCTAAGCTATATTGGTGAAAAAAGCCCTAAAAATATAAAAATTACTAGATTGATTTTAATTTAAGCGTTGATTTTGAAAAGTTGTTTCTTAGGACAATAGGTGCGAAAGTGAAACTGATGATATGTAGTGACCCGACTCAAAACACACTAAAAATGCATCTATTATGAGAAACAATTTGGAGTGTAAAAACTCTGGTAAACTGATAAATATATATTATTAATGATGAAAATATGAGATGATTACAATGAGGGATCGCTTAGGCTTTAAATAGCCTCAAGGTGTCCCTTGGCGAAGAGGCATGATCTTTGATCATGCCCTTTCAGTTAATAAACCCTAATATAACTATATCTAACTAATAATTAATAAAATATTCATAACATTGCCCCTCTCTTAAGATGCTTTGTCCTCAAAGCATATGTAATGATGGACAATGTTGACGAATGTCTGGTTTTCTCAAGCGATGAGCTCTTGCTTCCCATATTTTAAAAAGATCATGGAGAAAATTCTCGAGTTCAATCTTTTGTTGATCTGGATAGTGAAAAGATCTGATATCGACAGAGTTGGATACTGTCTTGACTTCTATTGGATGTTTGATTTTTCTATCGGAAGGCACTTTTATGGGTAGATCTTGGAATACTTTTTCATATTTCCCAGCTATTCCTTGTTCTTCTGGTGATTTTTTGGGATTCCTTTCTAGATTTAGAGGTAAGTTACCAACAATTATTGTCTGATGTAACTTCTCCTCATCATCACATGCTTCATTCTTAACAACCATATCTGCTTCATCACCGAAGGCCTCAACAGCTTCTGTCGTTATATCAGTGGCTTCGGATGTGTTTGTCGCTTCACATGTTTCGTTCAATTCTGGGGATGGAACATTTTGTTGTTTATAAACATCTGTATCTTCATGATGATGTGGGAAATCAGTTTTTTCCTGATGCTCTTCTGAGTTCCCTGAATCTGCGGAATTGTTCTGGTGATTTTGTTCCATGTTAGGAGATATTGGGGATTGCGTCTGACTTAACTTATCTATTTTATCATTTAGCTTACTGTAGAGTTCTGTCATATTGTTCATGATCGCATTAAATTTCTGCAATATTTTGTTCTCTTTGTCCTTAGTCTCCATTTGTTTTAGCCATATTTGTCTTTTTATTTGATCAATCGTCATCATTGATAAAGACATACTGATATTTTTCTGCCAGTTTTCTCTTTTTCCTTTTTAAAAAAAAAATAATTAATTAATATTTAATTAATTAATTAATTAATAATAATTTTTAATAAAAAATTATATAATATATATAATTTAATTATATAATTGTTATATATATATAATTATTAAATGAAAATTATATATATATATATATATATGAATTATATAATTATAATATATATGTATATAATTATCAATCAAACTATATATTATATATTTTATATAGTTTAAAAAAAAAATCGTTTATGTTTGTTAGCGCGGAGTAAAAGTCACGATAGTTCACGATTTAATTTTTATTAAGTGTGAACTATAGACAACTAATTCAAATTCGCAGTGTCCGGGATTACTCGCGTAGATGCCTGTTCCGTCGAATCCGGCAATAAAACAGCCGATCCACCGCAGGTTGAAGAATGAAATGGCAATCCGAGCAGAAGGTCCGAGCTCGGAACGATAATTATATATTATATATTTATCGATCAACTTTTCAACGAAAACCTGTCCGGCAGTCGTCCAATGGAAAATTAAACGTGCCGTTCCGTTTTCAAATGACGCCTGTTTCACGAAAATTTTAAATTGTGCTCCTTCTGTTGAAAAGGCACGAATGTAAACTTGTGCTCGTTCTGTTTAAAAAAGACACGCTGGTTCGATACACGCTGTTTCTTAAAACAAATCGAATTTTTTAAATATAACGATGCTCAGAATTCGACACTGTTTCACGATTTCTCTGGAATTTGTTTTATCTGCAGTCGATGATATATAGCGGTGAATATTATATAGACGGCCAGCACAATGAAAAAAGTGGAATTGCCTTCGGTCACAGCGGGAACGATTAAAATTAAACGGGACAATACGAACTTCCACCTCCGGAAGTTTTATCCTCGAACCAGGCAGTTGGAAGATAGGCAGCGTTTAAGCGGAGATGGCGGAAGGGGTGGGGAGATGGGGTGGATGCCGAGTATGAAAGGTGGGTGTTTAGGGATGAGCGTAGGGTGAGGTGTAAGGTGAGGGCCGCAGGTAAAGGATCGAGGGAATGAGTGGTATATGTATACGTGAGGGGGTTGGGTAAACTAATTAAATAATTTTTATTTTTTTATTATATATATATATTTTTTAATGTGAGGGAGTTGGGAATTGGGGTTGATGAGCGAAAGCAGCGTGGGGGTGAGAGGGCAGAAATCTGCAATTTATTTTTTTAAACCAGGGTTGCTGTCCACAAGCACTTGGTAAAAAAATCTGCAATCTGGAATTCTTGAAATTCCTTAATTCTGGGTGATCACACAGATCCCGAAGAGCGATGGCTCTGATACCAATGGAGTGTAAAAACTCTGGTAAACTGATAAATATATATTATTAATGATGAAAATATGAGATGATTACAATGAGGGATCACCTAGGCTTTAAATAGCCTCAAGGTGTCCCTTGGCGAAGAGGCATGATCTTTGATCATGCCCTTTCAGTTAATAAACCCTAATACAACTATATCTAACTAATATTTAATAAAATATTCATAACACAATTCTTGTTCTTTCAAATCTCCCTCCAAGAAATCCTTCGTATCTCCTGCAAATTCCTCCTCTCAATCACCAAGTAGATCCCAAATCGAATGCTCCCCAAATTCTAAATCTCTGCAAGTGCATAGAGGCTGCCAGTAAATCCCTGCACAGGCCCTGGAATAGACAAAATCGACCCTCTAAAATGTAGCACTATTACCCCTGCAAATCACTAAGGAAAAACTTGTTTTCCCTTAGGATAATTCTCTGCAAATTATTCAGCCAATACTCCACTGATTGCTAGTTTCTCTCAGCCCCCACGAAATATTTTTCGTGCCCTTGGAGTAGCAAGCACCAGTTGAATGACACTTGTAAAATAATTCCTCAATGATTCAGAATCAACTCCTCAACTTCTCTCCTAGGGTGACACTCGAAGTTCACCAAAGGAAGAGTTGGAATTTCCGCTTGGAAATTCCTTGTGCTAAACAACACGATTGTCTTGGTTAAACAGATCAAGAGAACTAAGGTTTGAATTGTAAAATGACCAAAGATCCAAAAGTGAGGCCCTCAAGCTCTATTTATAATTTGCTGGCCTCTTCTTCCCTTGTGGTCCCCACTCTCTCTCTCTCTCCTAATTTGCACTTCTCCAAGAGTGCACGTTCCCTCCTTGGGTTGTGTTGACCACTGGAGTGGCACCTGATGGTTATATGAAAACTCCATGCCCAAGGATGAAGTAAAGGACACTTGTACCATCAGATATCATCAAATATCATCAATTCAACAAAGTTTTTAAACTCTGCTTCTTATAATTTTCTCTTGTACCCAGATTCCATGCCCTACAAGGAATTGTAATAAGTGATGATAGTAATGATGAATTTGAATCAGTATTGAGTCTGTAACAGACCTAGATAATTTAGGACCTTGCCAACAAGTGAGTATTACTCTGGGAGGTTTTTTTTGCTCAGTTAAATATCATCTCACTATCACGACTTAATAATTAATTGAGTTTTTTCTTCCAATTTTACCCCAAAGCCGGAGTACGGCTTAATGGTGAGGCCTTGGGTGAGTCCTTGTGTCTAGAGTCAATGTATATTACAATACTAGATCACACAAAAAATTTCGTGGAATTTGGTTAGGTATAGGTAGTGATTTTTTAATTTTTTAGATTTCCCGCAAGTCGAAAATTGCAATAAAAAATGTAATCGAATTGTAATAAGTGTTGTCTAGAGAAGTTGTATGGAGTATGAGTAATCAAAATTACACTTTTTACCCTCAACTTTCTACTATGACACACTTTGAGGGGTTAAAAATGTGTTTTGAACCCTCAAAACCCACTTTTCCTAAGTTTAGTGGGAAATCTGGCAATTAATTAAGCCAAAAATTAAATAAATGGACAAAATAAATATCCACACATGCTAGATGAAGTGGAAAATTATGGAGGAGTTAAAGTGAAGTCACAAGGTGATGTGGACTCGTGAAATCAAGGAAATGACATGTGCTCAAATAAAATCGAATTTCTAGCTTAAAATGAGAGTTGCTTACTTGGAAATTCGAATTTGTGAAGTTAATGAACATTTGGGAGGATTTGAGAGAATATTTGGTGGAGATTTTTGTGGGAAATTGTCCTCACATGGGTTACCACCCATTTGCACTTGTCTTTCTATCATAAAATTCGAATTTGGCACATAAGGGAAGAAAAAAATGATGTCCAATTGCCATAATCCGAATTTTACACTTGGCAATGGAGCTCTACTTATCAAATTCGAATTTGCCTTATGATCTCCTTCCTCTCACCACTTGGCATTTGGTTCTTCATTGGGATTTGCTACCAACTTTCTATATAATGGAGTCATGGACTCTCTTATTGTATCTTTTGTGATGAGCTATTGTGCTTGCGGAAGCGCTGCTACTTTATGCACTTTTCAAGAATATCAATAAAAAGAATTTGGGGTTCCATTCATGGGTGTGCTTCCTTTGGAGCATGGTGCATTGGGAGCTATTGGTATAATATTTTCTATGCTTTGAGTTATTTCATTTTCCATGTATTCTTGTGAATTTGCTAGTGCACATTTATCTTGTATTAGCATTTGATTTGAAAGTAGGCTCTAGATGTTGAAAGTTCTAGTTTATTTTCAAATAAATTTCTAGAAGTTTCAATTCATTGTTTGTTTCTCTAAATCTACATGGACTAATGTGTGACTTGAGTATTGTAGAAGAATTCTTTTTGGATCAAGCGTGAGGGGAAGTCTTTGGGAGACCAACCCACTCTTGAAGCACCGTCAAAGGAACTCTCATTTGTTATTTGAATTTTCATTGTTTATCTTGTGAAAAAGTGTCTTGCAGGGATTCGTTTGGACATAGTTTGTATGCATGCAATCATTTAAAAATATTTTACTTTTCATTGTGCGTCATTGGATCATATTTTTCTATTTAAAGAGCTTAAGCATGGCTATACAAAGAGGAGAGTTTACTCATCTTCTTTGGCTTAGCCTTTTGTAGATTATTGTGCAATATTTTGTGATTTTCTTTGTCTAACACTTGGTTTTTGTAGCCTTCTTTTTCTAACTTGTTTTCTTGTAGCAACTTGTGGGATTCACCTTCAAGAAACTATTAACAAATTGTTGCAAGACCTTTGAGCTCTAATGTTAAATGAGGAGGACTCTCACTTTTTCCTTTGGTCGTGGGCTGTTAAGGAGCTTGTTTGAGGAAGGTCGAGTTCCTTTTGTGGCTTCTTCTTTCTCCCTTGGCCGTGAGCATTGAGGAGGCATCTTAGCCTCTCTTCTTCACTTGTAAAAATCCGATTTCTGTTGAGTCTTTATATTGCAGAAATTTCTCATCAAGGATAAGTCTAAAACCTCAATTTTCATTTGTAAAGGTTTTCCTTGAGCTTGTAGGAGGCTTCATAGTCTCTTACCTCTAACAACCAATAAAATTTCTGATTTTGGGAGCGTGGGTTTTACCCATTGGCATCCCAATCTCTCCATTTTTGGAGAGGACTTGCGTTGTGAATTTTCGATCTCTTTAAATTCCATGCATCTCATTTAATTGGTCAATTAACACAACCATGCATTTCATTCATTTTACTAGCTATTCACTTTGATTTGCTACAAGTTTTAAGAGCAGTTACTTTCATAGAAAATTCAGATTTTATTATATGCAGGCATCTTTACTTGAGTTTATTTAACTTGAAATCATACTTCAAATTTTCTTATGCTTCACCATTGAGCACACTCTACAATCTTAAGTTTGATGCATTAAGTAAAGCTACATTTTATTTCATGACAAACAAATATTTTTCAAGTTGAAGTTGAATTTTCATTTTCTTGTTAATTTACTTTTAAATCTTACATGCCCCAAGCATCACTAAAATTTATCTCCAAGTCAAATTGGTTGAATAGACATTTTAGGGACCCTCTACCTCTATGGACTCCTCACTGTGAAATCCATGTGAAACTTTCAATATGAAAACTATACAGTTGCAGTGATATATTTATTCGTCCTACTTATTATTTAAATAAGTTATTTTTCAAAAATCTTCTAGCAAATATCGAAATAAATACTACTGCAACATTCACATATGCAGAGAAATAAATAGTAAAGGACATAAGCACCAAAATCAATCACATGTACACAGTGATTTTTGGACAATTTTGCCCGGAAAAACCAATGCAGGAAAACCAGTGCTGCAGATGAGGGTTTTTATTATTTCTTCAGCAAATTATATCTTTTCAGGGAATATAATGGCAGATAAAATCTGAAACACTTGAGACTGAATTTTTGACTCCCTCGAACAATTCTCTGACACCCTGATCAGCGCTTGTCTGCTCTTGTGTCCGTCTGCGTGATTCACTGCGCAGTCCCAACGCTGGGATGCGTAATTCTGCGTAGAGACTGCGTGGGTTCTCTGCGTTGCAACCTCAAGCTGCCTCCAGTGGGCCACTGCTGCCCTCTGTCCCTGATCTCGATTGCTACTGACTCCCTCCTCCTTCCTCTTCTGCAAACTCCTCACCCTTCAACTCTCCCACTGAAATCGAATTCTCTTACCTCAAAATTGATCTCCTTCGGGTACTGAGTGTATGCCCTGTGAAAATTTTTGAATGTTACTTATGCAAAAATCTACTGTTAGATCTGGTTATGCTCCTCCTACTCAATTAAGTTATTAACTGAAAAATTTAGATTAATATCGAAACAAAACACATAACAGACTTTCGCCAATTCAGATCTAGAAAAAAAGTACATGCACAGATAGACAAAGTGACACAGTGATTTTCTAGACAATAGTCCCCGGAAAAACCCAATGCGGGAAAACCGGTCTTTGGTTGTTGGAGGGTTTTATTATTAAGAGTATTTCTGAATACAACAAATTTGGGTTCTAGATTTGGAAAACCCGACAGAGAAAATATAGATCTGCAACTAACCGGTTTTTCTGAAGCCAAAATATTGACTGATCCACACCCTCAAATGGGATTTACAGGACTCAGCAAAAATTAGGCCCTCGAAACTCCACTGCTACCCCTGAAGCCCCTATGTCAGCCTCTGCAGCCCCTATGTCCCTCAGCGTTGGCTTGGAAAGGGCTGCGTAACCCCAGACTGGGTGGCGTAGTCCCTATGCTGCCCCTAAGGGTCTCTGCATAACCTCTGAGGGTTTCCAACACCCTTACGTTGTCCTGGGAGTGACTGTGCAGCACCTGCATTGCTCAAACTGCCCCTGTGCTGCACAGCTATTGCCCTCTTGCTGTTGATGCTCCTGCTTCTCTACGCTGCCTTTCTGAAGCTTTTCTCTGTCTCTTGCTGATTCTAGACACTGGGATCAGACTATCCCCTTTGTCTAAACTCCCCTCTCTGCAGCTGAAACACTTCTGAGAATTCTTAGCAAACCCTACCCTAGAATCTCAACTTAGCTTCAGTGCTCTGCCTCTGTGTGTCTTTACAAATGATCCCAAGCCTTTCCTTTATACTTTTCTCGTTGGGAAACCAACAACCATGATCAGATCTTGAATCAATGGCTAAGATTAAAAGAAAGCTTGATCCATGTGACTTAATACAATTTCATCACATGTTTAATTTAATTAACTTTAATTATTTAATTTTCCTAAGTTTAGACTTAGGAAATACATTAAAATAATTAATTAATTAAATATCTCCCGAACCAGATGAAATTTCCCAAATCCCTTTCTGGGTTTTGTAGATCAAGTGTACTCTAGTCTCTCCACAAATTTTGGGAGCTAGAGCACATCCGATGCTATCCCAAATACACAAAATCTCAACACTCCCTCTTAGCACGGAGTGTGCTCTAGCAATACATTACACCATGTATTAGAAGATTTTGGGCACAGTTTCTGTGCTATTGATGCTGGGCTTGCTCCCACTCAACTCTGCACTGCTGCTGCCATTCTGTACTGCTTCCCATGACGCTGTCACCGCCACTGCCACATCTATACTGCAACTCCCTCTCAATCTGTTGCATCCTTGCTGTCCATAGAACTGCGACTGCTAATTTGTTGCACTACAACTTTAGTTGTTTAGAGAAACAACTGAATCTCCTGCGCAATCTTTGACAGACAAGTCGGTTGGGCTGCAACCTCATCACTGAAGCTCCATTGGTTGTTGATCTGAGCTATCATCTGAAGGATGATGCACAGCGACAGCTCTGCACTGCGTAAGCGGACTCCCTCTGCACTGTTGAAGTCACATCAATCCCTTGTGCTGAAATCTCTTACGCTGCTGCTGCACTGCACTGTCCTTGTGAAGCCTTCCACACTGCAACAACTTTGCTCTACACAAGAAACTCTACTCTACGGTGCTGAAGTCACCTCAGCCCCTACGCTGCTGCTGCATTTGCACTGCGCTGCTCCTTTCAACCTTCAAATCTGCCTCTGCTTCATCCTTGATCTATGCACCCACTGCTCCACTTGTCCTGCTACTGTCTTAAGGCTCTCGTAGCTCGGATGTGATCCAAGAGATGAGCTGCTCAAGGATCTCGCCCCCATTCTATAGATGCTCTACAGATGCATGTCGCCCCACTTTCGTGGTTCATAAGCGCTCATGGCTGCATCATCTTCTGACCCAACATTTGCCACAACCGCCTTGGAAAATGAAGCTTCCTTGTCCTTTTTATTCTGAGGACAATTGTTGGCGAAATGTCCTAGTTCACCACACTGGAAGCACTTGATCTTTGATAGATCCTTCTTCTTCTTTCCCTACTGCCTCTTTGATGCCAAGGCTGCATCTTCTTCATCTTCTCTCTTCACTTTGCTCGATCCCGAGTTGTACTGTTTCTTGGTGATTCTACGGAGTTCTTATTGACGCATGATTGCCCACAAGTTGTCCCAGTCTGGGAGGTCTGCTCTACCCAAGATACTGTGGACAAAGGTTTCCCACTCATCTGTGACTGCATTGAGAGCAGTCTTGACCATCACATCATCTTCCACCTTAGCACCTGTGGCAGTCAACTGGCCTCTGATCAACTATAATTTGAAGAGGAAATGTTCCATGTCTTCTCCCTTGTTCATCATGAATTGACCCCATCTGAGTCTTCAACAACATCTTCCTTTGGACGGATTTGCCCTCATATAGGGATGTTAAGGCCTTCCACATCTCATTAGATGTTTTCTTCTCAGCTATATGTGGGACAATATGGTCCTTAATTCCACCCATTATCAGCCGCTTGGCATGTACAACTTCATTATGCTTCCTTAGGAGATATGCATCGATCGACGTGGCCAAAAATTGTTCTGCATGGTCTCTTAGATGATATGCCTTTAGGACTATCAAGATCCTAGCCTTCCAAACTGAAAATTTGGAAAGGCCATCCAATTTGTCCTGATCACGCAGTCTATGAGGAGCCATCTGCTCAAAAATTTGTCGGAACTCCCTTTCTCTTTGCTAGAGATCTGGATCTAAGGTCCTTGGCGAAACAGACACTTTCTGCTCCCTTTGAAAACTGATTTCCCTTCTTGGAAATTTGCCAAATCAACAATGATTCAACTCTCTTTGATCCTCTGATCAATCTGCATGTTTCTTTGGCTAGAAACTCTCTGAGAAGATGATCTCCTCCCACTCTTTGTCACTAGTGCTTATGCTTAAAATATGAAAACTTCAGAAATTTAACCCCACTAGCACCTTCTGAAGTTCTGCAGCTCTGCTTTAAGCACTTCTGGATCTGACAACTTCAGATCTGCGTCACATTGGCTGGCTTCAGACAATCCCTACGCTGCCTCTGCGCAGTAAGTGCGTGGGCCTGCGGGGAGACAACTTAAGACTGCGTCACCTTGCCCTCTCTATAACTATGCTTCTCTGAAAACTGCGTTGTCCCTTCATATTTTCCCTTCTATTGCTGCTACTGCACTTGCTGCTGCTTTCTGCAGCAATATCCTTCAGTTTTCTGCTGGTGACCTTCCTAGATCTACAATTGCTCTGATACCATGTGAAAATTTATGAATGTTACTTATGTAGAAATCTACTGTTAGATCTGGTTATGCTCCTCCTACTTAATTAAGTTATTAACTGAAAAATTCAGATTAAGATCGAAGCAAAACACATAATAGACTTTCACCTATTCAAATCTAGAAAAAAAGTACATGCACACATAGACAAAGTGACACAGTGATTTTTTTGGACAATAGTCCCTAAAAAAACCCAATGCAGGAAAATCGGTCTCTGGCTACGGAGGGTTTTATTATTAGGAGTTTTTTAATATAGCAAATCTGAGTTCCAAATCTGGAAAATCTGACAAAGAAAATATAGATCTGCAACTCACTGGTTGTTCTGAAGCCAAAATATTGACTAATCCACAGTCTGAAACGGGATTTACAGGACTTAGCCAAAATTAGGCCCTAGAAACCTAAACGTTGCCCTTGAAGCCCCTGCGTCATCCTCTACAGCCCCTGCGTCCCTCAATGTTGGCCTGGAAAGGAATTCGTAACCCCAAACTTGGTGACGCAGTCCCTACACTGCCCCTAAGGGTCTTTGCGTAACCTCTGAGGGTTTCCAGCTGCCTTACGCTTCCCTGGGAGTGACTGCGCAACACCTACGCAGTTGAAGCTGCCCCTGCACTGCGTAGCTGTTGCCCTCTTGCTACTCATGCTCCTGCTTCTTTGTGTTGCCTTTCTGAAGCTGCTCTCTATCACTCGCTGATTCTAGACACTGGGATCAAACCATCCCCTTTGTCTAAACTCTCCTCTTTGTAGTCGAAACACTTCTGAGAATTCTTAGCAAACCCTGCCCTAGAATCTCAGCTTAGCTTCAATGCTCTGCCTCTATGTGTCTTTACAAATGACCCCAAGCCTTTCTTTTATACTTTTCTCGTTGGGAAACCAATGACCATGATCAGGTATTGAATCAATGGCTAAGATTAAAAGAAAGCTTGATCCATGTGACCAAAGACAATTTCATCACATGTTTAATTTAATTAACTTTAATTATTTAATTTTCCTATGTTTAGACTTAGAAAATACATTAAAATAATTAATTAATTAAATATCTCTCAAACTAGATGAAATTTCCCAAATCTCTTTCTGGTTCTTGTAGATCGAGTGTACTCTAGTCCCTCCACAAATTTTGGGAGCTAGAGCACATCCAATGCTACCACAAATACACAAAATCTCAACATCCCGACTTGTTTTCCAAATGACCCTCAAATCTTCTTTTATAATTTTCCTGTTGGAGAACCAACGACCCGGATTAAAAGATTAAGCATTGGCTAAGGTTAAAACTTGACTTGATCTATGTTTTCTAGAAGATTCACACTCTGACTTATTAATACCCTTTAATTATTTCATTTCCCTAAGTTTAGACTTAGGGTCTTCATTAAAATACTTAATTATTTTAATAAGTCATTAACCGAGTGGAATTTCCACAAACTGTTTCTGGGTTCTTTGGAATGCTATTGTCCAAGCCTCCCTACAAAGTTTGAAACTTGGAACACTTCCAGATGCTACAAAAATCAACACTCCCTCTTAGCGAGGAAGGTGTTCCAACAAAATGTTTGTTGCATGCTGCTCTGCTTTTGAAGCCCTCTGCGTTGTTGATCTTGGACGTTGCCCCTCATCTGCTGTCCTTTGTACTACTGCCTTTGACACTGTCACTGTCACTGATGCATCTGTACCACAACTCCCTCTGAATACTGATGTTATCCATTCCTACTACTAGAAGGGATTCTTCATCATCCCTATCTTCTCTCTGAAGTAGACAAACTGTCTTCCCTAGAGCCTTCGTGAGGATGTCTGCCACATGTTCTCTTGTTGGAGTGTACTACAGTTGAACAACTCCACGTTGTACATAGTCCCTAAGGAAATGACACGTGATGTCAATATGTTTCGACCTATCATGAAACACATGATTTTCAGAGAGCTTGACACAACTCTAATTATCACAAAAGATGTTGGTTGCTTCCATTTTCTCCTTGAGTAGGTTCACTAACAGTTTTCGAAGCCATATGGCCTCGCACAAAGCTATGTTGGCTGCCATATACTCTACTTCTGCTGAACTCAGTGCTACAGATTTATGTTTCCTGCTGCACCAGGAAGTCATTCTTGATCCTAGATTGAAACAATACCCACTGGTACTTTTCCGATCTACTGAAATTCCAGCCCAATCTACGTCGGTGAAACCACTCAACTTGACATCATTGCTACGGGTGTACTTCAATCCAAGCTCGATTTTTCCTTGAAGGTACCTGAGAACATGCTTGGCTGCTGCCCAATGTGCCCTCTTCTGTTCGACCATGAACTGACTGAGGGTATTTACAGCATAACAGATGTCTGGCCTTGTATTTACCAGATACATCAACAACCCTATGAGCTGCGTATATAGCGTAGGATTAGCCTCATCATCTTCCGATGTGTCGATTTTCTTCCAGTTGGTGATCATTAGAGTTGGCATGGGTCTACAATCCTCCATCTGAAATCTCTTCAGAATCTCTGTAGCGTATCTCCCTTGACCAAGGAAGATCTCCCCATTCTGCTGCCAAACCTCCAACCTCAGAAAATAGTGCATCCGTCCTAGATCGTTAATGTCAAAATCTTCAGCCAAATTCTTCTTGCAGTCTGTGATGAGCCTTGATGATCCTGTCAAGAATATATCATCTACATACAAAACCAGTATCAACGGCTCACTCCCTACTCTCAGATAGTAGAGGTTGGGATCTGCGTCACTCTTGACGAATCCCATCTTCTGCAGGTAGCTATCAATTCGACCATACCAGGCTCTAGGAGCTTGCTTCAGTCCATACAGCGCTTTCTTCAATCTGCATACATGAGTCTTCTGATCATGTGTCTCAAAGACCTCCGATTGTTCTATATACACCTCTTCCTCAATCACCCCGTTCAAGAATGTCGTCTTGATGTCCATCTGGTGAATTTCCCATCCCATCTGTGCACAACAAGGGATATCACGGACTTGATAGAGGTGTACTTGGCTACTGGGGCGAAAGTTTCTTCATAGCCAATTCCTTCCTTCTGAGCATACCCCTTAGCCACAAACCTGGCTTTAAATTTCTCGATACTGTCGTCTGCAGCATACTTGATCTTGTAGATCCATTTGGATCTTACAACTGGTCTCTCCTGAGGTCTGGGGACCTCTTCCCAGACATCATTCGTCATGATGGAACTGTTCTCTTCCACCATTGCATCAGCCCACACCTGGTGTTGAGCTGCTTTCCGAAAACTGGAAGGTTCTCCGACTTGAGCAACCAAGACTTGATACCTCTCAGGTTGCTTACGTTGTCTCTTCTCATTTCAGGGAATTTCGACAAAGTCCTCTGCATCCTTCAGAATCTGTCAAAGTTCCCTGTTTGTTCTCTCATTGGTAGTGGGTGGATCTACCGACTCTCCCTCTTACAAATCCTCTAGAGACACATCCCTTGGATCCCTATGCCTTGGAGAGGCAACTGAATTTTCTGTTGTTGGTTGTTGGGCCTGTACTAGAGGCTCTTCATCAGACTGTGTAGCAAAATGCAAATTGCGGGATTTTCTAAAGGCCTTCTCCTCCATGAACTTCACATCCCTTCACACCACGACTTTCCTATTCTCGGGAATGTAGATGCGATATGCCTTTGCATTCTCGTTGTATCCTACTGGATACCCTTTTTCAGCAGTCATCTCCAAATTTTTTCTATTCTCACTGGGCACATAACAGTAAGTTGTACTGCTGAAGATCCTAAAGTGACTCACTTCAGGCTTACTGCCAGTGAAGACACTTTCTGGTGTGATCTTTCCCAGTGCAACATGATGAGACTTGTTCTCAATGTAGACAGTTGTATTACACGCTTCAGTCCACAGGAACTTGGGCATGTCTTGGTCATACAACATGGCTCTTGTTGCTTCAACAATAGTCCGATTTTTCCTTTTTGCCACACCATGCTGCTCTGGATTATATGGAGTTGCCCACTCTCTTTTGATGCCTTCTCTTGCGCAAAATCCAGTGAATTCTTTATCTATGTATTCACCACCATTATCTAATCGCAATACCTTGATTCGCTTCCCTGTCAAATTTTCTACCAGAGCCTTAAACTCTTTGAACCGACTGAAGACTTCATCTTTGGTCCTCAAGAAGTAGATCCAGTTTTTCTTGGAATGGTCATCAATGAAGGCGACAAAGTACTCAACACCGCTAAGAGCTCTAATGGGCATTGGTCCATAGATATATGAGTGTTTCAAGGCCAATACACCCTTGGCCCTTTTGTTGCTTCTCTGATATGCTGCCCTGGCATATTTTCCCAATACGCATCCCTTGCAAACATCATTTCGTTTAGTGCTCAACTTTGGAACACCTGTGACAGTCTTCTGGAGAGTTCTCAATGCCCCATGATGCAAATGCCCCATTCTTCTGTGCCATAGCTCATTCAAGTCCGTTTCATTTGTGCTGCCGACCAGTGCCATTGGAGACTCAAGCTGCAATTTGTACAATTTTTTTCTTCTTACTCTGATCTGTGCTTTCTTCTTCCACCTGGGGTGTTTGACGTAGAATCTATTGCCAATAAAGTAGATGTCATAACCTCAGTTTGACGCTGAGACACTGAGAGCAAGCTCATCCCCAAACCCGGCACATGCAGAACATTAGTGGCCCAAATTCTATTTCCAGCCTCGGTTTGAAAAGCTACGGTACCTGTCCCAACAGGAGTGCATTTTGCTTTATTACCCATGGTTATTTTGAATTTCATCTGCTCTTCTTGGTAGTCGGAAAAACAATCCCGTACTCCAGTCATGTGAGTAGAGGCTCCACTGTCAATATACCAAACATCAAAAGAAGCAGTGCTTGATACGCAAGCAAAATCTTCCTCAAGTCTGGATGCCAATACAGAGACATCATGATCCATTTGTTCTGTCATGCTTCTTTCCCTCGCTGGAGAACTGTGTGAACCCTTCTGCGCTGCTTCTGCAGCAGTAGCCTTCCGTTCACTAGTCGATTCTCCCTTCCTGTTACTCATCTTTGGCTCTAATACCATGTGAAATTTTCAATCTGAAAACTATACAGTTGTAGTGATAGATTTATTCCTCCTACTTATTATTTCAATAAGTTAATTTTTAGAAGTCTTCTGGCAAATATCGAAATAAATACTACTGCAACATTCACATATGCAGAGAAATAAACAGTAAAGCACATAAGCACCATAATCAATCACATGTACACAATTATTTTTGGACAATTGTCCTCGGAAAAACTCAATGCACGAAAACCGGTGCAGCAGACGAGGGTTTTTATTATTTCTTCAGCAAATGATATCTTTACAGGGAAATATAATGGTAGATAAAATTTGAAGCACCTGAGACTAAATTTTTGGCTCCCTCGGACAATTCTTTGACACCCTGATCAGCCCCTACTGGCTCATGTGTCTGTCTGCGTGATTCACTGCGCAGTCTACGTAAGTCTGTGTGGAGATTGTGTGGGTTCTCTGCATTGCGGCCTAAAGCTGCCTCCAGTGGCCCATTGCTGCCCTCCGTCCCTGGTCTCAATCACCACTGACTCTCTCCTCCTTCCTCTTTTGCAAACTCTTCGCCCTGCAACTCTCCCACTGAAATTGAATTCTCTTACTTCAGAATCGATCTCCTTCAGGTACTGAGTGTGTGCCTGACTTGTTTTCCAAATGACCCTCAAGCCTTCTTTTATAATCTTCCTATTGGAGAACCAATGACCCAGATTAAAAGATTAATCAATGGCTAAGATTAAAACTTGACTTGAACAATGTTTTCTAGAAGATTCACACTCTGACTTATTAATACCCTTTAATTATTTCATTTCCCTAAGTTTAGACTGAAGGTCTTCATTAAAATGATTAATTATTTTAATAAGTCATGAACCGTGTGGAATTTCCACAAACTGTTTCTGGGTTCTTTGGAACGCTGATGTCCAAGCCTCCCTTCAAAGTTTGAGACTTAGAACAGTTTCGGATGCTACAAAAATCAACAATCTAAACCTTTGGGCGAGGGTGAGGTCTAAGGATTAGAGTTCAATTGTAATCTTGCTTTAGAGCTAACTAATAAAATAAACAAAGAGCACTATCTCATCACATTTACTTGCAAATTTCTCATTCTTTTTGCTATCTTGATGGTTTAAAGTTTCTTAAAGGTTTTTTTTGCACTTTGGATGCAAACATTTTAATTTCTTAAATTTTGCAACAAGTCTAATTCTATGATACTTGGAAATTTGCTCACTTCTACAATTTCATTGCATGTTGTCATTTTAATGGTCATTATGCTTATGAATGATTGATATATCTTGTTTCATTGGCAAGTACCCTTATTTGGTGTTGCAAATTTAATTGCATGTTGTTATCTTGGTCTAACATTTGAGTTTTTCTATCATCTCATTTACATTCCCCAAAGTAGAACACTAATTGTTTCCTTTTGAGCAAGATAGCTTCTCATGTTTTGATTCATAAATCTATTTATCTTGAAAGCATTTACAATATCTTGTGCTAACATTTTCTTGTTTCACTTTTCATGATTACTTTTGCTTTCCATTTGAAAGCATTTTACTTCATTTAAGCAAATACATTTTCATTTTAAAGAACAATATTTTGAAGCACTAGTTTTTCATATGCCTTATGCTTATTTAAATTATGTATTGATGATTATTGCTCATAACACTTTTTGCTTATAAATATTAAGAAGTAATCTATTTCACTTGAACAACTCTCCTAGAAAGTCACATCTTTTAACTTAGTTTTCCATTTAGGGACCACCCCCATAGCTAACCTAGGAGATAGCTTAAACGGAAAGAGTTGGGATTAGTGTAACAACCCCTTCTTTGAGTGTCTTGCCACCAACCACACCTTGTGAGGTTAAAGGTTTTCCTCACTAACGTGTAGGTAGGTGTAGGCGGCAAGGCGATAACAGGTTCAATTTCTCTTTCTTATGGCCCCCACATTCCACTAGAGCTGCAATTTTCCCTTTTCCTCCCAATTCCGAAAACCAAAAATGTCCCCTCTCCAAAATTTCCTCTAATGCGGAAAAATAAAAATTGGGGACATCACAAAAACGATGATTTACAAATGAGGTTTCAGTTGTGTGTTTATTCACAATTTCAGTAGGGCATCCTCTCACGAGGGGTTATGAACCCACATAAACAGGGTGCACTCCCTAGGAGGGTTATTGACTCTATATATCAAAGTTGACTGGGCTGACCTTAACCATAACCTGGTATTATAATAAATAATGGCCTTAAGCCATAATTATGATTAATGTCTAACCAAATATATTAATGACCCATGTGAGATACATTAATGACACAATATAAGATGGCCATGGCCACATATGAAGACTACATTAATAGATGAACGCCATTGTAGAATCCCACTTTCATTGAACCAACTCATTTGTTATGACTGGTTATGTAAAATATGAAAACCACTTTTTTTGCAATCGAAAACTTCACGTATTTAACTCTCTAATGCTTTTTTAGCCCTGGCTCTTGTATCTTTTAAGCAAACACAACACATTTCATCTTGTGATCTCCAAGAGGTCATGGTATTTTCCCTCAAGTCTCCGTTTGAGGCTCTGAGGTTCAGAATTTCTTTGATACCATCATAAAATCAGAGAGAATCATGCAGAGTAGGTGGTTTTTATTCTTTCACAAGTAATAAATTCATAGTTAAAACATAACATGACTCCACCACGTCTGTCTAAACAATCTAAATTATTACTAATTCCCCTTTTACTTTATTTGAGCCCAAGTTATATTTAGTTTTATCGAGACTTAACTTATTTTATTTTGTAAAGGTAACAGTAGTCGTTAAATTTCTAGCCAATGAAAGTTCAAAGAATAACAGAAATGCTGAAAGTTGAAATTAAGCAGAAAATTGGCAGTATCCTCTTTAAGTTGCACAACAGGGTGAGAGCTGTAATGGTAAAATATTTTAAACTAAATAAATCACACATTTACATACATGGTAGTTAATTTGGTAGATGTTGGATGTCAACCTTCGGAATTTAGCTTGTTAACAAATGAAAAATAAGAAGTCAGTGTGCACTCTAGTTACATGGCTCTTGTGAAGTAAATATTATGTATGTTATTTGGTGGATGTTAGATGCCAACCTTCAGATTTTGATTTTTTTGACAAATGAGAAACTGGAAGTCATCCCCATGGATGTAACCTGTATCTCTGCATTGATGGTGCCTTGATATAGGCAACTAAACTTCAATTTTTTGCAGCCACGAGTCAGACCTGTTGATGAATATGGAGCTCTTGTTTACGTGGGGCGATGGGGTATCTATGGCGTGTCATTGCCTGGTAGAGTGACCTTTAGTCCAGGGAACGTGGGGTATGCTACATATGGTGCTCCACGTCCACAACAGGTATTGCTGCCTGTGCTTAAGCATGGAAGTTAAAGTGCATTTATCGAAAACAAGAAACAAAGTGTATTATCAAGAAACAATGTAAAAAGTTTCTAATTTCCTCTTTATTGCGTTTCTAAGTTTGCGGCTACATCTTCTGACTAAAATCAATATGTGTTGATCTTTTGTTTTGCAGACAAAGATCATTAGCGATGACACATGGAGGATTATTGATGCCATTCAAGAGAGAAACGTGAGAGAAATGGGAAGAAAGTTTGAACGGAAGGAACCATCGCCTGAAGTCGTGATGAGTGAACTTTTTCTATAAGTTAGTCTAACATTTTGGAATTTCTGCAGAGTCCAACGGAGGAACCATCCCCTGAAGTGAACTTTTCTATAAGTGAGTCTAACATTCTGGAATTTCTGGAATTTCTGCAGAGTCCAACAGAAGAACCATCGCCTGAGTGAACTTTTTCTATAAGTTATTCTAACATTCTGGAATTTGTTGCTGCAAATATATAATGTCAAAAGTCTACTCCATATAGCGCATCTTTAGCTTCCTAGTCATTGAATTTAGAAGTAAGGCATTAGTGGTACCAGGTAAAGGAACATACATCCACTGTACTATTTATCAAATTCAATTTTGTAGTATCTTGGTAAAGGCTCGTATCACTTCCGTTGAGGTTTGTCTGTTTTCCGAATCCAACAAGATGCTTCACATCTTGATTGTTGATGGACAATAGCCTTGGGGAAACACTTCAATGTCAAAAATGGTGACAATTTTAATCTGTACATGCTTTTTCTCATCATTAGTTCTATACAAAATATGAAGTTTTGATTAGATATTGAATCTGAATTTGCAAATGGTGGCTATGGTTCCAGTATAGGATAGAGAATTGTTAATCTTCCATGACAGATTGCAGATAATTACATTATATATCACGATCTGTGCAAAATTGTCATTCGGTACTTCAATGCAAGCAGCTATTACTTGAATGGTAAAGTTCGTATCTGTTAATACCCAATATTAATGTTTAACTTTGATATTCTGAGAAGAATGTCTGTTGTGGCTATCAAAATTCATGTATCCAAAGTAGATATCAGCAGTATATATGCTGCGAACATGTGGAGGACCAATAGAATTCTGTCTCTAGAGCTGTTTCAGATAAAGATGTTTTGGAATGAATTGGTTGCTGAATTTATATTGCCTCTAAGCTTTTCTAGTGGATCAATCTTCCAACACCTTGCAACACAACTTTCATATAAATGGAAATTCTAGTGTACTCAGTTCTATGGGAATTGGTCGCACATACCTACCACTGAATACATTGAGTTAGGGGATGTAATATGGCCATGAACAAATCTTTAATTTAATAAACTGTTGTTTTGTCATAAGGTTAAAATTGGGTAAATGTCAATGTTCCACCAAGTCCCCTGGAGGTGGGAGCGAGGAGACGAGGGAGCGCGGGAGCGGCCTATGCAAAAGCTCCCTACCAATTTTCAGGAAACGTGGGGGGACGTCGGGGTCATAAAAATTATAAAATTTAATATTTAAATGTAACTATATTTTTGCAAGGAATGTATATACAGTCATCATACACTTGCATCATGAAAGGTAAATCATAAATGATAAAATTACAAATCGATGAATGATGAATCATATAATTGAAACAAATTTAAAAGTTAAAAGTTAAAACATACATCATACAATCATGCATGCAAGTTTGTAAGTTTGTAACTATATAATCATTAATGTAACTACTAACAATGTACAATGAAAATAAAGTTTAAGATATCATATGACATATTATATCAAGATTCAAAATAGAGTTTAAAATGAAGTTTACAACTCAAGTCTGAAACATAAAACTTAAACGCAAATAAGTTATGTCTGAAACATAAAACATAAAACATAACATATGAATATCAAATGATATCATCATACTGATAAATGAGCATAAATGCTCAAGTTAATGCCCCACTAGTCTCTGCATCCAACTTCCGCACGAATATATCAAGATCAACCATGTCACCATCTGAATCAGAATCACTTGGATTCTCAAATATGCTAAGTGGCACATCAACTTTTAACACGAAACCATAAACTAAAAGGTGCGGTGAGGGGACGTGAGGGGGCGTGAGGGAAACATCCCCTAGAAGTCCCCAAGACCCCGGAGCGCGAGGGGGCGAGGAATCTAGACCCCTAGGTGGGGGGGGCGAGACCCCGTGTAACACTGGTAAATGTTATATTCTTTGCATATAGTATAGTGGTAGCGAGGGTCACATGCAGAATTGCACAAAGGGCAATAGCTCTGTTCATATACCTGCCACTGAATACATTGAGTTAGGGGATATAATATGGCCATCAACAAATCTTTAATTTAATAAATTGTTGTTTTGTCATACGGTTAAAATTGGGTAAATGTTATATTCTTTGCATATAGTATAGTGGTAGCGAGGGTCACATGTAGAATTGCACAAAGGGCAATAGCGCTGTTCAAGGCCCCAAAGGAAGGTGGTTGTCAAGTGAAAATCATCAATATGTTTTTATAGAGCATTTAATCTCTGTATGGTTTTTTCCTTTTGACTATTTTATGGAAAATGGTTTTGCAGTCCATCGTAATGTAATCCCTGTTAAGTTGTATTCTAATACAGAGTTAATGGATTGGGGATTCATATTGTATTGTAACATTGCAAAGAAATATACTACAAAAATAAGAGGTGCAAACTCTGCACATTCTTTTCAGTTTTCTCAATTAAATGTGGATGTGTCGATGTATCTTTTCTATTTTTATTAAGAATATGTATGCAACAATTAATGATACATGGCTAAAACATACAATTCATATGATCGTCTCAGTAATATTCACTATTGTTGAACTTATCCTCATTTTCTTATTATAATTATATGGGTTGTGATGAGCTGAAGTGGTAACTAGAAAACTATATAGAGGGTTAGCATGGCAAGTGCTCCTTTACAACATATTAGGGTTGTCATAAGTAGCTCACCTTGATAATCAAAGTGTTTTTTTTTTGTTTTTTGTGATTAGGCTAAGCCTAGCCAGGGCTAGCCGAAGAAGACCAATCCACTCACAATGGGATGCTTATCGCTAAAATTGTGCAAGGCCCAATCAAGCTTAAATGCCCTTTGGGAAGTTTAATTCCCTCACTAGTTTCCTCACTGGAAACTTAAATAATTATTATTATAATAAATTAAAACAATAAAAGAGTGACTTTTTACGAAGTCTCTTGAAAAGGGATCAAGACAAATTGATTTCATCCTTATAAAGAATTTCACATAGAATTTTGTGTCTATTGATGAAGACAAATTGATTTCATCCTTATAAAGAATTTCACATTGAATTTTGTGTCTATCGATGTGTAGACCATTTACAAAATTTTAAATCATTTCTCATGAGACATTTTTTATACAACTTTTCGAAATATTAATAGCAGAAGCAAATCATTTCAGTGCAAGAGTCTGAACTATTTTGTAAACGATGAAATATATAATATCCAATGAAAAAAATATAAAACAAAAGAAATCATTCGAGTGCAAGAGTCTGAGCCATGTTGTAAACAATGAAATATATAGAAAAAAATATAAAACAAAAGAACATATATTTTTAGTGCTTAGTTATTATATATTTATAATAAAATTAAAAAAGAAATAATAATGTAAGATTAGCCATTATAATCAAAAGAAATAAAGTAAAAAAAAAGGATTTTATGAGAAATTAATAATAATAATTAAAGTATACAAAAATAAGGATGAAAGATGTTGAATTGTTGAATCATTTTATAAAGTCTTAGAATCAAATTATGTTTATATTTTTATGGAGATATTTTTGGGAAACACTAAAAGCATTTGTAACTTGTCCTAAAAATTTATATAATAATAATAACATAATTTCAAGGTTAGGGCTATGCTAGACACTAAATTGGTCTATGACAAGAGACCCTTACATGCATTGATTTGACCATTAAAGTCTATGGAGTTGTACATAGACTACCTTTTTCCAATTTCTAAGCGTGTGACTTCGTAAGAGAAAACAATGTTGACCATTAAGCTCACTCATATTATGATGGACTTTCTAAATTACAATTTACAAATGTTATTAATTATGAGTCTATTTAAAAATTAAGATTTCAAATTAAATGGTGTGTTGAACATGTACATGTCAATGGTTCCAAGCAACAAAGTACATACCAATGGATAAATGTTTTTTGAGTCTTTATTATCATTGTAATCCCAAATTCCGCAGTTTTACTGTAAAAATGATTCTAGTACATCTATGAAGCCATGTAACAACACATTGGTAAGTTTTTTATTCTGAACAAAGGATTTCACTCTAGGGAGTTTTTTAACCTCCCTAAATTATTTGTTTCTAAACATGAAATAATTAGCAAAAGTTTTTCTCCCAAGCATCCCCCAAAGCTAGAGGAGAATTCTCTAATAAGGTCTTAGGTGAGTATTAGTGTTATCAATTCTATGTATTTTTATCATACTAGATCATTTGTCTTGTGTTGCAGAATTTGGTTGAGTCTCAGAGGTTCCGTCTATTCTAAAATTCCTCTTCTATGGGTAAATATTGTGATATCTTGATGTAAAACATATTTTGGTGAATAATTACTCACAGACACCATTGCCAAAAATATTTTATAGGGTAGAAAAAATATGTGTAATCCCCTTGGGTCTTTTATTTAATTTTCTGGCAAAAATAGAAACAAAATTAGCCAGAAATTGTCAAAAAATAAAATGAGATAAAAACTAATCTCTCCCAGTGGAAAAATTATCAAAAAAATATCGAGCCTATTTTTCAAAGGGAAAAATTCAAGTAAAAAATAAAGAGCCTCATTTCCAAGGCAAAAGGACCTGTTCAGAAATTTGTTGGACTAGGAAGAATATTTTTCCAACAAATCGAATTGATTTGGTCCAGGTGGTTAATTATTTTGCACACGTTACGACAATTCTATTTTTTGAAGATTCTCCAAGGGACCAGATGCACCTAGAAATTTGATTTTGGCCTATCTAGCTCATTTCTCAAGGGGATCGAATATTTTGGAGATTTGTGTCGCAGTTATCAAGAGATAAAATTGATTTGGCAAGGATCAAAGCCTTGGATCAAGTCAAGCTAGCTGTTTTTTCCACTTTGAGGGATCTAAAGCTCTCATTTTTCTATATAAGGAAGCCTAAGGCTCCTCATTTGAGCAAGATGAATTGTCTGGGCCTTGTAATGAAAAATCAAAAGCAAGTTGTGAGTCAAGCTGCTAGATGTAATTTTATTTTGCACTAATAAAATTAAAGACTTTGAGGGTTTATCTTGTGATCGTGTTTCTTTTTTGCTTCTTGTGGTAATATTGTTTTGAATCATGCTCTAATGCTCTACTAAATATAATTGCTTAAGTTATTATTTCATTTTCTAGTAGTTGGATTGTCTCTTTGCATTAGGTATTGGGTTTAGAAAAGCATTCTAGCTCACTCGATCTAGCAGGTATCTCTAGGTCTTGAGGGTTTTAACGTGTATCTGGCCCCTTATTATCTAATAACGTTATTTCAAGTGTATAGAGAATTTGGTATTCAGATCACGGGCGTGAGCATAATTCTTCGGTTGGACCAACCAACTCTCGAAACAAGAGGTTTAAAATCCCATTGTGTTAAATCTTCCAAAGATTTATCTAATGATTTGTGTGCAGCAATTTGGCCATGGCATAAAATTAAAAAAAATCTCTTCGTCAAATTATTTTCAAATTTAATCGTGCAATAAGGTTACATATGCTTATCAAGAGCTTGTATTTTTTATTTGTAAATATCTGTGAGTAATTTTGTAAATTATTTCATTTTTCCAGTGTAAATAATTAGAGGGGTTTTAATTTCAAAATTGAATTTTATTTATAAATATTAATGGATGGCTAGTTCTTATTGACTTCCAAGTGCCATAGCTTCAATATTAGAGGCCAAATTCGAATTTTGAATCAAGCCCTCACCTAGCCTAGCGACTAGGTTTTGGGCACTTAATCACCATTGAAGGAAGTCATCCAACCCAAGGAAGCAGGTTGCAAGGATTTTAGGCCTAGAGCCTTAAGAAGCTTAGACCCATCACTCCAAGCCTCTAGATCATCAACGCTCAACCATTCTTAGAGGTCGCTAGCCCTGTGGGGGGTTATTTCACTTCCAAATAAGGGTTTCTTCAAGGATTTCAAATTCTAAAAATTATTTGCAAATTTTTCTGGCTAAGTTGCATAGGTCTGACTTGTTTTTGGTGGCAAGTTAGTAGAATTAAATTTGTTTTGGGCCCTAAAAACACTTATTTGGAGCCTATTTGGGGTAGTCACGAGCCTAGAAAGGTTAGTAGCCCTAGCCGTTGGCCTAAAAAGCCTTAAGTGAACTGGTCGCAAGCGCTACGGGGACTAATAAACCTAGCTGCAGACATTTGGAGGCTAATCAAGTGCATTTTGGTTGATTTTTTGGGTAATCTATTTGTGTTTGCAGGCTAAGGGTTTTGGTTGGCTAAGGGTCATTTTCAAGTGTCAATTATTCCTCTCTTACCTAATCGTGGGCCTATTAGGCCTCTCTAGCCCTAGTCGCAAGCTTTTCCAAGGGATTTCATGGTTGCGTCTTGGTTATATCGCTAACTCCTTGTGGTTGCGGTTCTAACATGAGGATTTGAAGGAGTTTTCACATTGATTTCAAGCCAATACATTGTGATCTGGGCCCCAATATTGGTGCATCAGTGTTTGAGACTAGGTCGCGGGCCTCCAAGGTCTCAAATCCTCTTCATTGTGACCTATTTTCTCTTTGTCATATGCTTCAGATCTAAAGAAAATGTTGCATACCTTATAACAAGATAAACTCATAACAATAAGCCCTAAGCACTATACACATCATATAACAATCTCAAGAACAATCACAAGTGTTTTGGCTCTTGTCTCATACATCTTTGGTGAGTAGTCTTGATTTTTGAGGATTGATCTAATTTCTACAATTGATTGATTGCATTGTTTCAATGGTCGTCTGATTTGAAGTTGCAGTAGTGCTTCTAGAGTCTAGCATAAGTACTATTGGCATCAAAATTATTCTTGTGCATTGGATCTTCTCCATTTGTATTTGTTAGTTGATATTGGTGTCTTGAGGATTATTATACGTTGGCAATAAACTACAATCTAATTTTTTGTTGATAGTGGCATTTTTGAAGTATTTGACAATCATTGAATATTGGCATTAGTCTCTCTCTTAAGGATAACCTTACTAACTCTCTCTCTCTCTCCTCTCTTTGCTAGTCATTGTGCATCATATAGTTACATTGCTAGTCTCTAATTGCATAAGTTTCTCCCTTTGCAAAATTGCATTGCATGGTCAAAATAATTTTTTGTTGCAAGTCATTTACTTATATCTTTATTAGCAATCTCATCTTATCGCTTGCCATTGTGCTCTTGCAATTTTGTGTACCTATCTTGTTCTAATATGCAAATCTAACAATTGAAAGAGAATTCCTCATAAGCATACATAAGTGATAAGGATATATTGCTATCATTAAATAACATTAAGATACATTGTTATGAATATAATTCATATAAAAATAATAAATATAAATATAATAATAGTAAATAATAAATGTAAATATAATAATAGTAAATAATAACTAATGGTTAGTTAGTTAGTAATGAAAAAGCATGCCTTAGAGACATGACCATTCATGGAAGGGTACCTGCCTAGGGTATATAAGTAGACCCTCATTCTCATTTGTAATCATCTCATATCTTACATCAATTCAATATACAATAACCAATATACATTTACATGTCTTACAATGGACATTTACGTCTTTGAAGTATTCTAAAGATTTCCGCTGCATATATGAATTTTGGTCATTGCATTGGTATCAAATCCACGTTGGTTGATTCCGGCCTTTGGCCATCAACTCTTCGTCAACCTTGTTGTCATCATAATTGAAGCATTCGCTACACTAAATTTTGGAGTTTCTTTGTTTCGCTAGGCCTTCTGCCAATAAAATTTTTAAAAAGGTAATAAAAAAAATTAAAAGAGAAGGAAAGTTCAAAAAGGGAAATAAATTAAGAGGATTTAAAAAAAAAATAGTTCCAAAAGAAAATAAAAATAAAAAGGGTTCTACATTATTGATAAAAAGTGCATCATAAAAAACCATATGTAAGAGAAGAAAGAGTAGATAAGGTTATCTTGATTCTTCATTAAGTGGTTTACAAGCTTGTGGTTTTAAAAACCCATGGTAATGAAAGAGTAGATAATATTATCTTGATTCTTCATTAAGCAGTTTACAAGCTCGTGGTTTTAAAAACCCATGGTAATTTCCCATGGTATTTTCAACGTAAAAGAAGAACAAAAGAAATACAAAACCTCTTTATGTGAATGGTAAGTTTTACTTTTTACGTGGAGAAAATTAATAGAGTCAAAGGCGCATAAGTGGACATATATTTTATATTATACCCCAATGAGGTAAATAACCATGTTTCACTAGGTTGTAACTCTGAGGTCCCTATATTACTAGTTTAGTCCCTTATTGTTATTCGTGTAGCCCCCTTATTGTTATTGTTGTACCCCTGTATCCCCTATATTGTTATTATTGTGCCCTTACATTGTTATTGTTAGGTCGGCTAGGACTATATTGTGGGCCCATAAACTCCTATATATAGAAGGAGGTTTTGGTCATTTGTATCATCCAAGAATTGTTCATTTATGTAATGTATTGGAGGTTGCCCCCTCAAAGTGGCTGATTTATAAGGCGTTGATGTCTATTCTCTTCTATTTTTGGAGCTGGTTTCATAACATTTAGTATCAGAGCTTTGGATTCTAGGGTTTCGCTACTTCAAACAGATCATCGTGGCATTTTAGCTATAACGTTTTTCCTACGAAGGTTCAGAAGCTGAAATTTTTAGAGCGCGAAGCCGAAATCCTACGGAACATCATCACCATATTTCAAAGCTTGGGTCGCAATATTTTCGGAGATATGATTTGTGGAAGTTAGGGAATTTTGCAGGCTCCTGAATTTAACCTAAATAGGTCATCACGGAATTTTCGCTATAATTTTTCTCTACGAGGGTTCAGAAGCTGAAATTTTCACAGAGTGAAGCCAAAATCCTGAGAACCTCCTATAAAAATTTCATATCTTGGTTCGCAATATTTTTTGCGATATGATCTGTGGAAGGTAGGATTGTTTCAAGCTCCCGAATTTCATCTCAAAGAGGTGACCATGGGAAAAACGTCATAACTCTCTCTCTGAGCGTCGAATTGGGATTCTGTAAAAAGTGGACGCAAGTACACAGATTTTAGTTTTTGCCATATCAATTTTAGAGCCGAAGGAGGAAACAGTGACATGGAAATTTGTACGAGTTTGCTCTACTGAACGAGTCCATAATTAGGTCATCATGGGAGATTGGGCATAACTTCGTCTTGAAGAATCCAAATCAGGTCAGACCTATGGCATTCGAAAGAAGATTCAGAGGGCTACTTTAGGGCCAAATTTCAGTTATTGAAGATCTGAAATCACAGAGATAATTCAGTTTCAATATCGAGATCCTCAAAAGCAAGAAAAAGGTGTGTATTTTTTTTCAAATTACATAAGTCTCGTTTGAAAAAAAAAAACTAGTTTGAATTCATTCTAAGGGCATATTGAAGAACAGATATCAGTATTGGGTTCTAAAATTCCCCCTAAAAAGAATTCAACACCCATTAAGCCTTCAGAAGGCTCTACTATGACTCATGAAGACGAAGAAACACAACATGAGATATCAAAATTACAAGAGCAAGTGCACCAAATTTCTCTATCGCAAAGAGCAACAAAAAATGAAATGGAAGTTTTGAAGAAAGACGTGGAAACTAATATGGATGGTTTGAAGAAAGGCCTGGAAGCTAAGATGAATGATTTGGAAGCTAAGATGGATGTCATGGAAGTGGGCATGGAAGCTAAGATGGATGGCATGGAAGCTACGATCAATGAAAAAATGAAAGATAACATGGAAAACATGAAGAATGATCTAAAAGTAGACATCGAAGGTTTGGCAAAGTTGATACAAGAGTTTTTTCCTAATGGCGAAAAGATAGTAGAGGAAACTCATGATCATAACAAAATAAATGTTAATCATGATTTCATAAACTCTAATGTTGGACAGAAGAACCACCATATTCCAAAGATGGATATGAGGAAGTTTGATGGCAAGGATCCCGTAACATGGATACTACAGATGGAGCAATATTTTGATCTCAATAATGTGAAAAACACACAAAAGGTATGCATTGCAACTTTACATTTAGAACAAAATACATTGTATGGTATTAATGGCTTTGCTCCTGTAAAAAAAATTGTCACTTGGTCAATTTTTATGGAGGAAATGATAGCACATTATGAGGATATAAAAAGCAACACTGTTACACATTCTTTTGTCACCATGACATTTTAACTGTCTATATGGGTTCATCATTACATATATAATGCTCCCTTAGAGGTCTACAAACCCTAAAGTTCCTAAACCAAGTCTTGGATTTGGAGAAAAGCTCATAAAAGTCATAAAAAACCTAACTCCGCACTTTTCCTAGCCATTACCTGCGGTACCGCACCTTTTGTAAAGAAAAACTGCGGTACCTACTGCACGTTTTGTTCATTAAAACTGTGGACCCCTGTAAAAGGTAAAATGAGCGAGAAAGTAAATTCTAGAAGCCCATCTGGTCGAATATTCTCCCAGCTGGAAGCTTCTAGAAGGCATTATCCAATCGAAGCCTTACTCCCTCCATTTATCATGAACATTCATTCCTTCATAAAAGGAGCCTATTCCTTGGATTTTGGAACTTAATCCCTTGATAAGGGGACTCTATCCCTTCCATTTTGGAGTTGTAACCACTTTCCTTCTCCTATAAATTGAAGCTTTGGTTCAGTCTCAAGGGTACATGCTAATATATGTAAAACTTCTCTATCTATTTTGTATACACTTAGTACTCGCTTTGTACTTGGTAGCTACGATAGAGAAGGGAATTGCTGAAGAATATACTCTTTTTGCTAGCTGCGAGAATGATAACATACTCGTAGTTAGGCTGGTTCAAAGAGTGGAAGGGCTTGTCAGACCAAAGGAAAATGCTTGTTCCGGACCTCGGAAGGATCTGTACGACATCAAGGCGAACGCGGTTGTAATATTCCTTCTTTTATTTAAAGATAATACAATTGGATCCTGTTTTCTCAATAAGTTGTTTATGTGTTTACTTGAATGACTTATTTCTTAAATTCCTTAATCATTAAGATAGATTTGTGATTTGTGAATTAGTATATATTGCAGGTGCTTTTGATTCTCTTCCATGTCTTTGCTTGCAGGCCTTTAGAGATGACTTCTTGGAGTGATGGGAAAGAAGAATTCAACTAGCATTGGATCACAGGTAGGTCCTTTCTTCATTATAGAAAATTCTAAATTACATATAATCTAGAGAAAGCAGTTGACATTTGTTTTGTTTGTTTCTAGCTATCCTTGTGATACTAGGGAGATCTTTCTTGTCCGCAAGAACGATTTATCTGCCGAACAAACACCTTCTTTAGCCAATTGATAAATCTCAAACAAAGGGTTCAGTGGTGGAGCACATTAAGGACTTCCAAAAATTGAATATAAGGGTAACTGATATTCCAGAGGAACACATGATTGATGTCTTCATAGGGAATTTAAAGGATAACATCCAACATGAAGTTGGCGTTTGAGAACCTGATTCATTGGAAAAGGCATTCAGGTTGGCAAGAAAAATTGAATGTAAAATTATGGCGACAAGGAAGCCTAGCACTCACATATATAAAGATGGAAGTGTTGCTACTCTTAGACTTCCGCAACCTACAAGGTTGACACCACAACAATTGAAAGAAAAAAGAGCAAAAGGGCTTTGCTATAGTTGTGATAGCAAATAGACTAAAGGTCATAAGTGTGCTGAGAATAAATTATTTTACATAAATTGTGAAGAGGAAGAAGAAAATGAACAAGAATCTTCAAAAGAAGAGGATATACACCATGAACCAACCCTAGAAGAGGAAGAAATGAGTCTGACCATATCGTGTAATGCATTGGTAGGAATTACTACTCCTCAAACTCTCAAGATAGAAGGAGATATCAAGAAGAAAAAGGTAATAATGATGATTGATTCGGGTAGTACCCATAATTTTATTCATTGTAAGGTGGCCAAGGAATTGAATTGTTTCCTATACCCAGCACCAGAATGTCAAGTGATGGTTGCAAATGGAGGAACTATAAATTGCTCTAGAAAATGCCATAATATCAAACTAACCATGGGGGAATATGTATTGAATAGTCCAATGCTTTCCATTCCTATGGGAGGTGTTGATGTTGTACTATGAGTACAATGGTTACAATCTTTGGCAACGATATATTTTAATTTTCAAGAACTTTTCTTGAAAAATTTTTCAGAAGGAAAGGAAGACGAATTACGGGGTATCGCTGGGAAGCCGGGAAAGATAATAAGCTATAATGTCATGACAAAGCTTCTGAATAAAGAACAACGATGCGTAATTTCACAATTATTCTCACTAGAAGTTCCAACATCAAAATCATCTATTTCTACAGATCTCCAAAAAGTCTTGGACAAGCATTCCAAGGTGTTTGAAACTCCCAAAGGAATCCCACCTGTTCGTGATCATGATCATGCTATTCATTTGAATCCAAGAAGTGTTCCTCCAAACATCTTATAGATATCCTTATGTCCAAAAGAGCGAAATTGAACGTATGATTGCAGAAATGTTAGAGGCTGGTATAATTCAACCTAGTCAAAGTTCTTTCTCTGCTCTAGTAGTATTGGTGCACAAGGAGGATGGATCATGGTGCATGTGTTCAGATTATAGGGAGCTCAATAAACTCACCATTAAAGATAAATTTCCCATTCCTGTGATTGATGAATTATTGGATGAATTACATGGAGCAATTTATTTTACTAAGTTGGATCTTTGTTCAGGATATCATCAAATTAGAATGCAGACTGAAGATATTCCAATGACAACATTTCGAATCCATGAGGGTCATTATGAATTTTTGGTCATGCCTTTTGGCCTTTCCAGTGCACTTTCTACATTTCAAAGGTTGATGAATTCCATTTTCAAACCTTTCCTCAGAAAATTTGTGCTAGTATTTTTTGATGATATACTAATCTACAATAGGTCTTGGAAGGATCATGTTCAACATGTTTACAGGGTGCTCAAACTATTGCAGGAGAAACAATTATATGCAAAAACATCCAAATGTTTCTTTGGAGTACAAGAGGTGGAATATCTGGGTCATATTGTATCTCACGAGGGTGTTAAAGTAGACCCTAACAAAATTAAAGCCATTAAGGAATGGAAAGTCCCACAACCATAAAGAAGTTGCGAGGATTTCTCGGGTTAACAAGGTATTATCGCAAGTTTGTTAAGAATTATGGGAGAATAGCAGCACCTCTAACAACATTATTGAAGAAAGATGCATTTTCATGGACTCCCGAAGCAACTAAGGCCTTTGAACATCTTAAAGAGGCAATGTGCCTAGCACTAGTCTTAGCTACGCCAGACTTCACAAAAACCTTTATTGTGGAATGTGATGCCTCAGGAAATGGAATTGGTGTTGTTTTAATGCAAGAAGAAAGACCCATTGCTTTTGAAAGTCATCCAATCAAAGGAAAGTATTTACAGAAAGCTATTTATGAGAAGGAAATGTTAGCAATACTACATGCACTAAAGAAATGACGAACTTACCTAATGGGAAGACACTTCAAGGTAAAAAATGATCATGATAGCCTTAAACACTTTTTGGAACAAAGACTATCTTCAGAAGAGCAGCAAAAATGGGTCACAAAGATGTTGGGTTATAAATTTTAATTAATCTACAAAAAGTGGAAACTAAATGTTGTTGCAGATGCACTCTCAAGAAAGAATGAAGAGGTGGAAGCATTGCTTTGTGCCATTTTTATTATCCAACCAGATTGGATAACCAAAGCAAGGGATGAATAGAAGAAGGACACAAAAGTGTGGACACTCATTCAAAAGTTGCAGCAAGATCCTAGTACATGTGATACATTTAGTTGGAAAAATGATTCCTTATGGTACAAAGATTGCTTATATCTTTGTAAGAATTCCCAACTAAAACAAAATATTCTTTTGGAATTGCACACTTCTCCTTTAGGAGGACACTCAAGATTTTAAAAAACTTACTATAGGGTGAAGAAATAATTTTTTTGGGATGGCCTTAAATCTTATATTCAAAAGTTTGTGGCATAATGTTTGGTTTTCCAGAAAAATAAAGTTGAGACAATTAAGACCTCGGGTCTTCTACAACCTTTATCCATTACAAGTCAACGCTGGGAGGAGATTTCAATGGATTTTATCACAGGATTGCCTAAGTCCGAAGGAAAGAGTGCAATCATGGTGGTAGTTGATAGACTTACAAAGTATGCACACTTTTGTGCATTAACTCATCCATTTAAAGCAAGTACAGTTGCTACTACATTTATGGACACAATTCAAAAGCTACATGTAAACCCAAAGGTTATTGTGAGTGACAGAGATCCCATTTTTACTGGAAATTTTTGGACGGAGTTATTTTCTTGTTTGGGTACTCAATTAGCTCATTGTTCATCTTATCATCCTCAATCCGATGGTCAAACTGAGATAGTGAATAAATGTTTGGAAGGATATCTTCATTTCTTTTTATCTGATAAACAAACACAATGGGTCAAGTGGTTACCTCTCGCTGAATGGTGGTATAACACTTCCTTCCATACTGCAGCAAAAATGACCCCATTTATGGCACTTTGTAAATATCATCCACCATCCATCACATCATCTTTAAGAGAAAATTCTAAGGTTCAAGCAGTGGAAGATCACATCGAGCATCAACAAGAAGTTCTCCAACTCTTAAAGGATAACCTCAATTTGGCACAAAATCGAATGAAACAACAAGCAGATCAACATCGCAGTGAGAGAAGTTTTGATGTAGGAGACTAGGTATTTTTACGACTACAACCATACAAACAAATGTCCCTCAAGAAAGCTAAGAAGGATAATAAATTATCGCCAAAGTACTATGTTCCTTACAAGGTGTTGCAAAAGATTGGTACTATGGCATACAAATTGGAGCTTCCTGCTTCTTCGCGAGTGCACCCAGTTTTCCATGTTTTATGCTTAAATAAGGTTATAGGTGAAAATCTTCCAGTTCAAACAATATTGCCAGAACTTGATGAGGAAGGAAAAATCATATTGGAACCTGAAGCGGTCACGGAAATAAGAATTCGACAGCTACACTGAAGTACCTCCTGTACGAGTTGATTCATAACCTTGAGGTCCTGCTCCCTGTACCTGACATCCTTTATGAGGAGAAGTTTGTGACTCTCTCTCATCATACTCTCGTGATCTCTGATAGGCCATCTCCTCCTCTAAATTCACATCACTCCTAATCACCACTCTCCATTTATAAGGAATGAAGATTTGATAGGCCTTTGAGGTCTTGTTGTAACCCATAAAGATACCCTTCTTTGCCATGGGTCCAACTTTGTCCTCTGCTCCTTGGGGATATAAGAATATGTGAGACATCCAAAGATACAAAGATGTCCCACATGAGGAAGATGTATCACATGAGGATTCTGTCCAGTGAAGGCCTCTTCTGGAGTCATATTCCCCAATACTCTATGAGGACTCTTGTTCTTAAGATAAACAACAGTATTGCAGGCTTCAACCCACAAAAACAAAGGCAATCCCTGATCATGACATCGCTCTAGCAGCCCCAACAATAGCTTTTTTATTCCTTTCAGACACCCCATTCTGTTGGGGGTTGTAAGGAACTGTGAAATCTCTCCTAATGCCCTCCTGTGCACATAAGTCATAAAAGCCACCATTGGTGTACTCACCACCATTGTCTGACCTCAAGACCTGAATCTTCTTGCCTATCTTATTTTCCACAAGAGCTTTGAACTTTTTAAAGCGACTGAAGACCTCACCCTTGGTCTTCAGGAAATATATCCAAGTCCTCCTAGAGTATTCATCAATGAATATAACATAATAGTCATAACCACCCAAGGACACATGAGACATACGACCACTAACATCAATATGAATCAAGTCTAGTATACCTGTAGATTTTTTGTTGCTCACTGGAAATGGTAACTTGGTGTACTTGCCCAAAGCACACCCTCTACATATCTCATAATGCTCGACACTAAAATCAGGAACTCCAGTAGTGATCTCCCTCAGAACTCTCAAAGATCCATGATGCATATGTGCCATCCTCCAGTGCCATAACTCACACACGTCTCTACTGTTGATGGTACTAGTGTGAGTGCTACCAAATGTGCTACTCACCAATGCTCCTGTTGACTGAAAACTGAACCTGTATAGTTTCCTAGAGCGTACTTCAATCACTTTGGTTGAAGTGATGGAAGCTCCCCTAGGATGCATCAATACCTGCCCTTTTGATAAGGTGATTTCAAACCCCTTCTCCTCTATAGTAGACACTGAAATCAAGTTCTTCTTCATCCCCAGAAGATACAAAAAATCCATGACCTTCAATGGAGGCAAAGAATCCCTCTCAAAGGTCACAGTCCCCACACCAACATCTCTCATACTGCGATCATCTCCTAGTACAATATCAATATCAAGTGCCTTCTCTGCAAGCTCTGAAAATAACTCCTGTGCATCTGTCATATGGCAGGAAGCCCTGTTGTCTATGTACCACACATTGAATGATGTACTCCTACTAGATGTAGAAGTAATACATGAAAAATTCCTTTCAAACCGTGAAGCAAATTGCTTCACCTCTGCTGAAGCTACAATACCCTTCTTCCCCTTGTTTTTCTTCTCAGGACACATAGCAGCATAGTGTCCCATCTTCTGACATGCCCAACATTTGACTTTGGACATATCTGTATCTTCTTCTTCTTCTTTTCCTTTCCCTTAGCCCCATCTAATGAGGCCCCTTTCTTGGCCTTCCCTTTGTTCTTCCCCCTGGCTGTCAAGGCTACAGCCTCCTCTTCTGCTATCGTCACCCCACCACTTCCAGTCTTGGTATATCTCATGTGGCACATAATAATCCTCGAATCTGTCCCAATTGGGAAGATTCTCCCTAGAGGTAATAGTATCTCCAAATACCTCCCAAGACTTAGGGAATCCCGCTACGACTATCATGACTAACTCTGTGGGTGCAACTACCTCACCAATAGTAGTTAAATCATCACGTACCTGTTTAACCTTGCCAAGATAATGAACTACACTTTCAGCCTTTGTCATCTTGATGTTCTTCAATTTTTCTTTGAGTACCATCTTCCTGCTCTCATTGGTACTCTAATAGAGAGTGGTTAGAGGTTTCCACATCTGATATGCATATGTGTTTCCTCTTACCTGAAAAACTACATGATCCTTCAGACTGTCCATCAAAATCATTTTTTCCTTTGCATTATTTTTTGTGAATTCAACAAGTTCATCTAGAGAAGTAGGAGGTACAACCTCTTGCCGCACTATGTCCCAAACTGCTTCCTCCTTAAACATTGTTTGAATCATGTCCTTCCAAACATCATAGTTGGATATCCCATCCAGTCTGTCCTCTATACTTAAGAACATGGCCATGACTAATGTCCAAAGTTTACAAAACCAAGAAAATGGAGAAATGAAATTTCCAGCACACCTTGTTGTCCCAAAAGTTCAATCTGCGTGAAATTTCACCTTGCTGTCCCAACATATCAGTTTGATGTCCAAAAATTCAGTTTGTTGTCCAAACCATTATTTGCAGTCCCAAACTACTGTCTGTTGTTCAAACTGCAATTTTCAGCATGTAGCTATGATACCATGTTGAAATTTGATGACTAAAAAGATTCCTGCAATCCCAACCCGGTTTTAATTTCACCTTATCACTCCCATTCTGTTAAATTCCCTTTCCCATAAACTTGCATTCAACATATAGAATTTTGGAAATGAAAATTTCAGATTAAAACACATGGGACTATCAACAAATGGTGAAAATAAATATGGACATAAATAGACCAACAACACATAAAAAAATACACATAGATTTTTGGTCAACTTAGACCCAGGAAAAACTCCTTCAATCTTCTCCGGGGAAAACCTGTTAGAGAACTCTTCAAATTTATTTATCTTTCAAGTTCAGGAAAAATGCATTTGTAGACAAAACAAAACAACAATATACAACTTATCTCTTCAGTCCAAAACTCCTTGAAAATCGTGCCCACTTTGCCTCAATTTTTGTGCCCACTTGAAGCTGAAACAATATTGTACGAACGCGGACTGTACTGTATGGATTCTGTACGAACTGCACAAATTTTTTTTCCAATTTTTTTTTTTCTCAAAAATAACCCTCGAACTGTGTTAAGCTCACAACATTAAATTTTTTTCGAACTGTACCTTGTGTTGTCTTCTATGCCTTGCTTTCTGTGCCCAGCTTTGCCTAGAAATCACTCCTTCGGCTTGTTGCAACAAATTTCTCTTTCAGAACGTTTCTCCAGCTCTCAACCTCCTTTCTCCAATCTGGTCATGAAGAATGAATGAATGTCGTCTCTCTTTTCTTCTCCCCCTTTTGTTTCCCTAAATGAATTTTGGGCAACCCTAAGATCCAATGCCTCAGATTCATTTAGATCAAGGGATGAGAATAAATGTGCATTTCATTCTCACTTTCTATTTTTTTAACTCACCCATTAAATAAGGTACCCACATTGTACTTTATGTCTAAAGTCACTTTTCACTTCATAATTTAATATTGACTTTACCACTTATAAAGTCACTTTCAATTTATAATTTAATATTGACTTTACCACTTATAAAGTCACTTTCACTTTATAAAGTCACACTTAGGAAACAAATTATTTTGGACGCTTTTCCCTAGGTAGAGACTAACCCATGGGAAACCACTTGTCCAAGATACATTAAAAATCAACAAGAAAAAGAAAACAAAAATTTGTGCCTAAAAACCCTTAATAAAAAATTATTAGAGAAAATAAAAATTTTAAAAGATAAAGAGGATGATACTAAGGACAAAGTCAATGATTAAGAAAATGGTGAAATTTCATGTCTACGAAATCATAACCAAGTCTTACTTACACAAATAAAGAAGCTTAAAAGTGGCAATAAATCAATAAATGACAAGTTAGAACAACTTCAAGAAATAGTATCGAAGTCTCTGTTCGTCTCAGTCCAAGTTGAAGATAAGGAAACGAATACCGATCTAATCAAAATTGTAACTCAAGCAGAGGATAAGCCTACTGAAGTGAATACATACTCAGAAATTGCAGTTTAGACGATGGACATTCGAAATGATGATTCAGCGGCCAACTCAACAACAACAATGCCTGAAGGAAATCAAGTAACAACCACTAACATGATAAGTGAAAGTCCAACCAAAAGAACTATTTATCGACATCTGAATCATAAGAGCAGACTTTCCAATCAATCTATGTACTAGTATCACTCAGAACATAAACAGAAAATTTATGTTCCCAAGAATATTGAAGTTTGCAAAATCTAATCTTGCGATAACTATTCATCACAAATTTCCATGGATTAGAAGATTCCACAAAAGATTAATCTAGGCTGGTCTGATCCCTTCTCAATACGACAATTTTTTCTATCACTGAGAGCATCATATCATCTTTTATCAACAAAGATGAAATTTCAGAGATGAGAAGATGTTCTCAGTAAGATTTGAGGACAATGATTCTTGAAGAGAGGCAATGTTATGAATATAATTTGTTGAAATTGTGATGTTTTATGTTGTTACAATCACTTAAGTCCATGACTTATTTATGTTGTAAAATAAGTTAAGTAATTGTAGATAGAACATAAACCATATAAACTATATTCCCAATGAAATACAACCAAGAACTCAATGAGACACATAAAATTTAAGTCAATGACCAGGGAAAACCCACAAGGGAAAAGCCCAACTAGATTCTTCTTCTATTAGAAATCAAATTTTCAAAATATATACAAAGTACAATGACAGAATGAAGAAGCTCACCCAAATCTAAAGAATAGCTTTGATAGCAGTAGCTGATGCAAACAATGAATCACTTTGGCTCTCCAAGATCTGTTCGTACTCTCCAAGTCTCTCTCTCTCTCTCTCAGAATCTCCTTCAAGTCTCTCCAACTCACTCTCAAGTTCGAATTCACAATGCACAAGTAAATGAGGTGAGATGATATGACACACACACACACACACAGATATATAGGAGGGGGAGTGAATTATTGACATAAAGGAGGAGCAATACACATGCCTTGAGGAGTTACATATGCCAAAATAGGATTGTAACTTATGCCATAAAGGAGAGGAGTGTAACTTATGCATTTAGAAGAGAAGTTTAACTTATGCATATAAGAGGTGTAAGAGGAATATTTTTATGACTAGTCATTAAAGTGTGTAAGAGAGTGTAAGAAGTGTTCAAGATTATTAAAGAGAGAGAGTAATGAATCCATTAAGAGAGAGAAAGTAGCATATGCATTAATTGAGGGGAGTTACATATGACATGATTGAGAGACTTGAATTTCTTTTTAATCATAATAATAATAATAATAATAATGATGCTGATTATTAAGTCGAAATTGAACTATTAGGATTGATTGATGATCAGAAGGGGTTTTTCACCAAAAATACTTGATTACCAATTGATTCAAGGTGATTTACTATTTTTGGAAATTCATACTTAAGACTTAAGACTTTCTATTTTTAGAAATTCTATTTTTAGACTTTCTATTTTTAGAAATTCTATTTTTTGGGCTTTCTATTTTTAGAAATTCATCCCTAAGCTATCAATTTTCAACACTCCCTCTCAGTTAGGGAGGAATTTATTTCTACAAAAAAATATCTTTGCTTTCTCTGCTCATCTCTATTCATCTATTCTCTGTATCATCTGCAGCAATGATGTCTCACTCTAATGAATGAGAATCGTCATAGGGGAGATTCATCCATCACCCTATATTCACTTGGGGGCAATGCCACTTGCCAACATATGACAAGGATCTCGCACAACCAAATCTCATGTCAGCTTGGTGGGATCCACTTGTCAACATATGACAAGGATCTCACACATCCAAGGCTCATATCTGCTTTGGGGGTTCCAATTTTCAACACATGACAAGGATCTCGCACATCTAAAGCTCATCACTGCTTGGGGGGATCCACTTTTCAACACATGACAAGGATCTCGCACATCCAAGTCTCATAAATTCTTGGGGGGATTCACTTGTAAACACATGACAAGGATCTTGCACATCCAAATCTCATTAAATTTTAAGTGGAAAAACACCTGCATCCTAGATAAATCACACAAACAAGTCTCACTACACCTATTGGCCAGATAGGTGGCTCTTCCTACGTCCCAGACTGTGGGTCAGATTCATACTGAGGACTACTCTTGTGGCACACACTACACAAGGGGCCCCTCATCCTCAAGATATTTCCGGCATCATTCCCTAACCCTATGAGCTATGACAGGGGGAAAGGCAGCTCATTGTTCTCGATTAGGTGTGACCGCTTCCCGGAAGGGTCATGTCCATAAGTCCAAGTTTCTCTCTAAAAACCACGAACTTTCCTTTCAGTAAAGGCTTGGTAAGAATTCCAACTATCTGATCATCAGTCACAATATGATGGAGCCTCACTACTCCTTTCTGCACCATATCCCGGTTGTAGTGATATTTGATCTCAATGTGCTTAGATTTGTCATGGAACATAGGATTTTCTGCAAGACAAACCCACTCTTATTGTCACAATATATAATTATTGTGTCTGTAAATTGCTCAAATAGCTCTCCAAATAGCTTCTTCATCCATACTGCCTCACAACTAGCCATGCTAGTAGCAATGTACTCAACTTCAGCTATACACAGTGCAACAGACTTATGCTTTCCTCTCATCCAAGAGATCTTGGTGGATCCCTTGTTAAAGAAACACCTAGAAGTACTCTTCTATCATCAAAGTTACCAGCCCAATCAACATCAGTATAACCATGAAGTCTTACATTTTTAGCAGTATATCAATCCAAGTTTGATGGTCCCATGTAGGTATATCAACACATGCTTTGGAACAATCTATTGTGCATGTGATCGCTTAATCAGATATTGGCTCAGAGTATTGAATGCAAAACATATGTCCAGTTAGTGTTCACTATGAACATCAATGCCCCAATCAGTTGATGATACTCAGAAGGATATTCCAAATCAGGACCTAAACTTCACCAAATAGATTCTTGAGACTAATTTCCATTGGAGAATTCATGGACTTGCATTATGTCATACCAAATGATTCCAGTTTCTTGACAACATGTTTTCTTTGAGAAAGGAAAATTTCACCAAGTCTTTTCCATACTTCAAGACCCTAAAATTAATGCATCAAATGAAGATATTTCATTTCAAATTCAAAATCTAACTCCCTCTTACACTAGTGGATAAGAGGTTCACCACTAGTCAGAAATAAATCATAAACCTACAATACCAAAATCAAAAGGCATACATTGGACTGTGTTGAAGTAAATATTTGGATCAACATTACTTCTAGTAAAACCAAGCTTCATCAATAAGCTACCAATGAAGGCATACCAAGCTCTTGGATCTTGCTTAAAACCATAGAGGTATTTCTTTAGTATGAACACATGAGTTTTCTGGTCATCTACTTCAAATGCTTATGGTTGCTCCACAAATACTTCTTCCTTGAGGAAGCCATACATAAAAGAAATCTTCTCATTCATTTGGTGAGGGGACCATCCTTGGCTAGCAGCTAGAGCCACAATAGATCAGATGGTTGTATAATGGGTAACGGGTGCAAATATTTCATCATAATCTATTCCCTCTTTCTGAGCGAAACCTTTGGCCACAAATCAAGCTTTTTTATTTTTCAATATTTCCATTAGCACCATGTTTAATTTTATATATCCATGTAAAATATACTACAAATTTACCTTGTTGTCTTGGAATCACTTCCCATATATCATTATGAATGATGGACTCATATTCTTCAGTCATTGCATTTTTCCACACTTGATACTTCTTCAAAAGTGCATGGTTCAAACCTGAATAATGTTGCTCATGGTTACCACATATTCCTGGAACCAGTATGGTTTCTTTCTTTCTCTGAAGGTTCCTCAAAGAGAAGCATGCTTATCAACATCATGTAAAGTGTCATGAAATCATAATAATCTTTTTCTAGCACATGGAGAAGGATCCAAGGAGTCCATGGGATCCACAAGTTCATTAGAAATATCACGTTCAAGCTTGGGATCTTCTTGTGTATCCAAGACGTCATTCTGTCTTTATACATTATTAGGAGGAGTGTCTATGGATTTTCAAAGAGCTGCATCTTCATCAAATGTCATATCTTTACTAAACTCTATATTTATTTGCCTAGGTAAATATATTCTATAAGCTTTATAATTTTCACAATAACCAACAACGATACCTTTCTTACCTAAAGCTTCCAACTTGGTACTCTTTTCCTTTGGCACATGAAATTTGACAGGGAAATCAAAGATCCTTAACTGCCCATTTTTTTATGGGTTATATAGTACGGTGGTCTTGTTGGTCGGCTTAATTGTTAGATTAAACCTCTCAATATTAATTATAAATCCAAGAGTCGTAAATGCGAGTTGTACTGCGTATTGGCTCAGCTTAATGGTCAGAGTATAAATATGTTCCTTTGTAATGATAAACTAAACACTAGAATGAAACACACATTTGCTCGCAAATAAACAGTCTTGAAAATGAAACATACTGAACTAATTCCTATCAAGCAAACTCCATACTGCAATTAAACTATAAGGAAATTCAAAGAAATTCTAAATCATGTGACATTCTCACAATCACATTCTACTTTTAAATCTCCTATGATAACTTGAAAACTTTAATCTATTAACTCCTCTCACTAAATTGTTGGGTATGTGTTATATTCTTTCCACGATTGGCCCCACGCGCTGTATGTTGCGTCGAGCGTAGCTGGGGGGTCACGAGGGGCGAAGCAGTCCCCACCGTTGGGGTCCGGTGCGGACCCACTCATAGGCGGATCCGCCCATGGTTTTGTGCATGGTTTTGCACATGGTTTTGGGGTTCGATGGTTTTCGGCCCCTGGTATTTTTGTAGATCCGGTCAAGGGAACTACGGTTATGTTCTAATCCAGGGTTAATGGATTGGGGTTTATGTATGCTCCGGCATGTATATATATGTGTTGTAACACTAAAAGGAATATAATGAAAAATCAAGCTGGTCGTCCCGATTTGGGATCCAGGGGAAAATCTCTGTGTTTATCTGTTTTATGTTTTATGCTCTTGCTATTGTTTATTTTCTGTTATAAGAATCGTGTGTAGATATTTCTGTTCAGGGTTAAAACCTACATAAATTGAAACTAAACTGGAGATAACAAAAAGAACACACATTATCCTAATAATAAATTCAAACCTTAAAATAACTAGAACTACTCTTTGTAACAAGTTTAAGATTCCAAAATAACAAAAGAAACAATCCTAACTATTGCTAAAAGAAAACTATTTCACTTCATGTAAAATAACACTTAAAAATCCTATTAAAAATCACATTATAAATAAACTATAATAAACCTTCTATTTAAAAATTTTAATCTAAATGAAAGAAATTATTCAAAAACAAACCTACTTCAGAATCAAATCATCACACTACATTTAAACTTGATATCTCTACCTAATCAAATCCACACTCAAACTTGCTCACATAAGGAAATTATTACACTACGAAAAGAAGAATAAAAAATAAATCTAATTATTATTATTAAATCAAATGAATAAACAAATTAATCATTCAAAGAAATCACATAATGCAAAATGTTGATTTAATATTTTAAATGGACAAGGCTAACTTACTCAAATTCCAAAACATTACATTCTATTCTATTTCATATTTAAACTTAGAAATTGGATGCGCCCATTGTGTTCGATTTTAACAAGAGAAATATAATATAACTCTATATTAAAAATCAAGCACATATTAACATATTATGTAATGAGTAATAATTGTTTAGTCCATTAATGGGCACGTTGCAAAGATGACTAAAATGCTTGAAGACTCAACCACACATTCACACATTCATATAGAAATCGAAAACTATGCACACACATACTTATCTCTTGCTGATTGATAAGCTTAGCTCCAGATGTGGTGGGCCCTACCACGTCTGGAGTAAGTGTTTGTGCTCAACTTAGTGTTCCTAAATTGAGTTCATTAATTGTCAACCAGGGCTAGTAAACTACTGAAGTGTGGTGCACTATATGTGCCTAGGTATTTGTTTCTCACTACGTTGTGTTTAGTGTTTTATGATGTTTTTGGTTTTATGGTTTTATGTTTGAAAAGGGAAAGAACTAAGTGCTGGTGAAAAGAAGCTATTGGTTATATTAAAACAGAACAAAGCCTAAACTATGGATGGCAAACAACAAATGCAAAGCTTGATAATGACTTCATTGCAAGGAAGTAAATCACAACATGAGCTTGAAATTATCCAATTCATTCATTAAAGATGTGTTGGAAGAGCTTGAGAAATGGACAAGTTAAGTGTAAATGAAGTTCTCCTAAATAAACAATCAACTCACAATATTACAAAAAAATGATTATTTGTAACACAGTAAGGTTTCTATTCTAGATTAACCTATGATGCTAAAGTTACCCTATTCTGCAACTTGACTTATCACTACTAGGCCTTATTCAGAAGTTTAGAGATTTTCTAGAATAATGTTTGGGAAAAAGGCTATAGGTGAATTTGTAAAGGATTTGCAGAATAATCAAAGCCTTAAACTGATATTATTGACCCCTGTTCATGTGATGATGTATCAATATAAATTCAGAACAAAAGTAAGTTGTAAATAATGAAGGCCGAGAGACTAATTTTTGACAACTAGTACTACTTGAAATTCAATGGATAACACTAGGCTAGAATGCGGTCTATCAATTTTAAAATACAGTGACTACAACTAAATTAGAATGCCATTATCAAACTTGAAATGTAGTGACAGAGCTGAACTAAATGCAGTCAACCTCCGGAGTGTTATAACTAAATTAACATGCAACTAGTCTATGGAATTCTACAGCCCATCTCGTTCAATATGAATGATATTTTGGAAGAGTTTGTAAAAACAAGTCTGGCTGTATTATTCAATGCAATTGAACATAAACATAATATTTGAAAGCAAATACAACTAGGATCTAAGATACCACAGCTGTTTCTTATTCATTGTTAATGATGTTTTGGAAGAGTTTGTAGGAGTAAGACCGGCTATGACACTTAGTGTAAACAAGCATAAATCATAAAATTCGAAAGGAAATGCAACTAAAATCTACAACACCACAGCTATGCCTTATTCATCGTGATGATATTTTGGAAGAGTTTATAAGAGTAAATCTAGTTGTGATGATTAATGTAAACAAGTATGAAACATAAACTTCAGAAACCTGCTTAAGCTAGAAATGAAAACGAGACTAAAATACTTATCTAAGCCGTATGAAAAAAGCTGCTCAGGTAGCAGGGGCCCTCTACCACCGGAGTAGCACACAAAATCTACTTCAAGATTAACTTAGCGCTTTCAATAAATTGATGCTTTTTTCATTAAAAGAGAAATTACTTAAAAACAGAGTGTTTTCGGACTTCTGAAATCTAGCAATTAAACACAAAATCTAACCTTGTCTCTCGGTTTCCCGAGCCATATTTATAACAAAATTACATAACTGTCTTGAGATAACCTAGGGATAATTGTCTTTCCAAATTAAAATCAAACTATAACTCTGATGGTGGTCTCGTAATATGATTAAGGACATCTGGACTGTCCTTGTGCTATTAGGAGTCTATCTCCTAGTTTGAGTTCCCACGTGCATAACCACCTACAGAATTCCGTTCAAACTTCGTGGAGAGCAACAAATGATGAGGGAATGATGTGGAATACGACCATATGTGTTTTTCTCTGAGATGACACCTAGAACCTGCGTAGACATGAAGACAGTTGCAGAATCGGCAACTAGCTACAGAATGTCTGCATTCTGTAGCTAGATCTAGTTCAAAAAGTACTACAATGACAAAATCATAAAAACATAACAAGTTAGTCATGATATACATTCTTAAAGCAATTTTAATTAATTCTATTGATCTTTTGAGCCTATAATTAATAATGGACAAAGGAAATGGAGTGGAATGTGGTGGAAGAAAGAACATCTTTGGAGCTCAACATACCCCCACTGCAAGGTTCTTGCATGTCCTCATGCAACTATTCCATGAACTCTGAGACCTCTGCAAGGACATCCAACCCTCTTCTTTTGCTTTGCTTGGCAGTCAAAGGCCTTCTGGGCTTCCTTATGACTAACTTGAATCTCAAATTTGTGAGTGCCCTGGTTAACTTTTTATTTTTCTTCTTCAATTTTTTACTGGCCTTGTACAACTTTTGCATTTGTAGAGATAGAGTTGAATTCATATCAGTTTTTAGTTTAACCTGCTCTCTCAGAATTTCATTCTCATTCTTGATATGCCTGTTGAGTATTTCTAACTCATATTTATCTCTCCTTAGGATATCAACTGCAGATTTTGGTGGAATAGGAGTTCTGTCTCTATTTTCTGAAGCTATTTTCTCTAATGTCTCAACATAGTTGTAAATTTCTTGTTGTGCTGGATCTATTTCAGGAGCTCCTTCATCAAAATCCTCCTCAGTAGGTGTTTCTTCATCCTCTATGTTTATGACTCCAGTTTTTTCTTTAGTATCCCTCTAAGTCTGTGGCTCCGTCTTGGTTGAGATGGTCCTTCTCCTTTCTCTCTGGAAAATTTTCTTATTATCCTCTCTTTCTTAAGCTGCTTCCTAATCTGAGCCAATTTCTCAGAAATCATTTCTTCACTGCCTTCTTGTATTGTTTTACCAGTTTTAGTTTTGGAGGTTTTCCATCTTCTGCTTCTTTTTGTAGGTTTGTCTTCAGGTGGAGGTTCCTTGGGTTCTTCAAAGTGATTTCTCACTAAGAACTCTTCCCAATTATCTCCCATTTTCCTCAAATGATGTTCAATCAAAATTTTGACTAAACCATGGTGGTATAAGGTTGTCTCTAAAAATTGAACTCTCTTTTGAACACTTGAGGCCATTTTCTTTAAACTATGAAGCAAGAAAAAGGGAAAATTGAGTTCTTCTTCTAAGAAATGCATTATCAACCGAGTATGATAAACATAGAAGGTACCATATCTTCCTTCACAAGTGATGAATTTTTGCAAGATAAGCAACATGTTCCTCCATTTGTTCTTTAGTGCGGAGCTAGGGATACCCTTTTTAAAAATGGAAACATCCATACCTGGTGACTTGAGTATCTGCTTCCATGCCTCGTTATGAAATTCTATATTCTTGAACCACCTTTCTCCTTGTTTGGGAAATTATGTTGCTTCTGCAATGGAGGCTTCTGTAATGGTGAATTTAATATCTCCTATCTCGACCTCAGCGCCATTGAAGGACCGTGCAAATGTTTTAGTCACCTCTTTGTGAAAACCACTGAATTTTTCAAATAATTACAACCACCTTGCTTGTTGTAACATTTCTTTGATTTGAGGATAACCTTCCAAGTACTTAGTTCCAACCAGTTCGGTCCTCACTATGAGACCCATAACTTCTCTTTCCAACCTTCAAATTGTTGCTCCTCTGTTCACGGTGACAATGGCTGTTACAGAGATGTTTTTGCCCCATAGTTGTTTCCTCTGTTTTACAGACTGAAATGGTTAAGAGTTGGCTACGGGAAAGAATGATATGGAGTGATTACGGAATGAATATAATGAAGTGAGGATGATGTATAGATATCACGGAATAAAAGACCGCGGAGATATTTTGTAACGAATTCAAAATCATCATTAAATGCTTTGGCCTAGTGACGTGACTAATCCAATCACTTCAACACTTTAACCGTTTAGATTTTTAAATGATGATCGGATATGGGATTTGAAATGGTGGAATAGAAGGAGTTTTATCCAAAGTTTCTACGAGAGGTTTGTTAGGCATGATCAAAAAAATTAATTAAAACAACTTTTTGAATTATTCATAACTTAACTATACTAAAATTTTTCGTGATATGTCATTATAATCAGAACTTTTACCTTTGTCTTTCCTATTATTTTTGTGATCTTTATATGCTTTGTTCTCCCCTGAAAATCATTACTTTTTGAGTCTTCATAACTCCCTTGATTTTGCTTGTTGTCAAGGATATGCAGGATCATTTTAGTGTAGATCAGGTGATTACTGGACAGTGCTTTCAGGATCTCTGGCTGCAAAATGTCTGTCTGGCTGTAGAAAGTCTGACTGGCTGCAGAATGTCTAACTGATTGCAGAATGTACCTGTAGAAGACTTGAAACATGAAATGGAATGGTTTGGAGCATGAATAGAATGTTGTATGGAATGAGCGAAGATGGATAATAAAATATGGTGTAATGGAATATGAATGAAGTGAATAATGGAGTGGAATGGATCACAACTTATGAAATGGAGTGAAGTATGAGAAGTGGCCTGCAATTCATGATATGTATTATTCAATTGCAGAAAAACATTAAACTTAAAAATCTGTCTGCTAATTATAATAATGTGGGTGTAAAGAGAAGATTAGGAAGTTTTAGTTTATCCATGATTTGTCTACTCATGATATTGATTGCTGCTCCTAAATCAATGAGTGTGTTTTGGATCTCAATTCCATTGATGTGAATTTTAACAACTGGATTTCCTAGGTCTAGATACTTTGGAATAGCAATCTTACCCATCATAATGTCTGCTATTTTTCCTGTCAGTTGAATTTTCTTTGTCTCTCTTATTCTTTTTCTTGTTTTCTTCATGCTCAACTCCTTTATTGTCTTTGCTAAAATTGGAATTTCCTTGATAACTTGTAATAATGGAATCTTAATACAAACATTTCTCAGCTCATCTAGGAAATCATAATTAGGCACCATAATTTGTTTTTCTACACCTCTATCAATTTGTAATCTTTCTGGAAAAGGAGGTGTAGGAGTGGATGTTGATGGCTGCTCTAATACAGGAGTTGAAATTATTGGTTCTTTTTGTTTTGGTTTTTCAATGTTTGGGTCCTGAAAAGATGTGTCTTCTTCAAGACTTTTATTTTCCCTTAGAGAATCTTCCTCAGAGTTGTCTTGTTCTTGTATGATCACAGAAGGTTTCCTCTTTTCAAGTATTCTTCCAGACATAAGTTGAACATCACTAAGGTCTAGAGGAGTAATTAAATAAGTTGGAAACTGTTGGCCTTCTGTCATGTATATATTCTAAGGATTTTTATTGTTGGGGTTTGGTATGGGTTGAGCAGACAACTGATTTTATTTCTGAGGAAATGGTAATGGGAGTGGTTGATTTTGATGTTGTGGGTTCTGAAGATTCTATTGAGGATTTTGAGGAGAAAATGTGGGTATGGTGGATATTGATAGTACTGGGAGTATCTTCCATAGGGATTTTGTGCTCCTTGTGCCCAAGCTTGAGATTGATTTTTAAATTGGGGCCAAGGTTATTGCCAAGAATTCCAATTTAGTGGAGGTTGATTATACAATTGATCATGGAATCCTTGTGTTTGAGGTCCTTGCCAAGGCCTTCTAGAGACAAAATTGAGAGATTCTGTGGAATTTGTAGGAGTTTCCTCTTGAAAGATAGCTTTAAGACTAGGAAGTGAAGGACATCTCTTGGTTTCATGTTTTTCTGAACAAATTACACAGGTCTCTACAAATTTTTCATCCAAAGGACATTCTCTCAAGGCATGCTTCTTTCTACATTTGGGACAAAAGATTGCTAAGGCATCAGATTCAGCTTTTTGCTTGTTTTGTAGCTTAAGGGTGTCTATTTGTTCACTAAGACTCCCTAAGATGTCATATTTGAATTCATCAAGCATATGCCCTATCTCTGCCCTACTTACTGTCCCAGAAGCAGACTTACTTTCCCTTGCAAGAGCAGGGTCTCTTGGACCTTTTACAGTTTTGGATTTCTCTCTTGAAATGTTGATACATAACTCAGATATTTCAAGTAATGTGAGCTAAGATATGTCCCATTTTCCCATCATGTTAAGGATATCCAACCATTCATCCCTAATTGTCTTCAACAAGAGAGCTTTTAAGGTGTCTTGATCTAAGTTCTCCATTTTTGCTCTTTTGATGTTGTAATGAAATCTCTCCAATAAATCTTCCAGGTTTTCATCTTCTTTTTGTATCATCTTGAACACTTCCTCCTTATGATTGACTGGCATACAATAATCCAAATACCTCTCTAGAAATGATTGTTTCATATCTTCCCATGTCCTAATAGAACTGTTGATCAAACTCATAAACCACTTCAATGCTGCTCCTTTCAATGTTGAAGGAAATAGTTTAAGTTTTCGAGCATCTTGTAAGTAGTCATAAGTTCTACATTTAGGTTTAAATTCAAAACTTAGGTTTAAATTTAAAGAGGAAGGTTTCAGGATCTTCAGTTTTAAGTCCATAGAAGTTTGGAAGGACAGAGGGTGAAATTTTTTTCATAGTTGTATTGGTTTCTTCATCTACTATGGGAAACCCAAAAGAGCTTCCCATTTCTCTTCTACCTCTTCCTCTACCTCCTTCTCCTTCTGCACCTCTACCTCCTTCTCCTCTACCTCTACCTCTACCCCCTCCAAATAATGTGTGTTCTCCATTAAAGATTCCTCCTCCCCCTTCTTCTGCCATAGTTGATTCTTTTGTGAAAGTGGAAAAGTTTGTGTCTCCAGCATGGGTCCTTGAATCTTCTTCTAAGACAGGTTTAGTGGATGAAGTGGAAGGTATTTCTAATGGAATATCTGATCTTAAGTCTTCTGGAAGTCTAGGATCAGTAAAGGATGGAATGTGGGTCTGAGTTGGAGGTGTGCTGGCTCTTGGTCTAGGTGAAACAAGAGGTATTCTAGGAAAACTTCTGCTTCTACTTCTTATGAATCTACCCCTTGAGTCTCTCTCTCTACGCATATCTTTGTTTTTGGGAGTTAAGAAACAAGGCTACCTAGTTACACTTCCCCGGCAACGGCGCCAAAATGTTTGTGCTCAACTTAGTGTTCCTAAATTGAGTTCATTAATTGTCAACCAGGGCTAGTAAACTGCTGAAGTGTGGTGCACTATATGTGCCTAGGTATTTGTTTCTCACTATGTTGTGTTTAGTGTTTTATGATGTTTTTGGTTTTATGGTTTTATGTTTGAAAAGGGAAAGAACTAAGTGCTGGTGAAAAGAAGCTATTGGTTATTTAAAACAGAACAAAGCCTAAACTATGGATGAAAAACAACAAATGCAAAGCTTGATAATGACTTCATTGCAAAAATAAATCACAACATGAGCTTGAACTTATCCAATTCATTCATTAAAGGTGTGTTGGAAGAGCTTGAGAAATGGACAAGTTAAGTGTAAATGAAGTTCTCCTAAATAAACAATCAACTCACAATATTACAAAATGATTATTTGTAACACAGTAAAGTTTCTATTCTAGATTAACCTATGATGCTGAAGTTACCCTATTCTGCAACTTGACTTATCACTTCTAGGCCTTATTCATAAGTTTTGAGATTTTCTAAAATAATGCTTGGGAAAAAGGCTATAGGTGAATTTGTAAAATATTTGCAGAATGATCAAAGCCTTAAACTGATATTACTGACCCCTGTTCATGTGATGATGTATCAATATAAATTCAGAACAAAAGTAAGTTGTAAATAATGAAGGTCGAGAGACTAATTTTGACAACTAGTACTACTTGAAATACAATGGATAACACTAGGCTAGAACGCGGTCTATCAATCTTAAAATACAGTGACTACAACTAACTAGAATGCCATTATCAAACTTGAAATGTAGTGACAGAGCTGAACTAAATGCAATCAACCTCCGGAGTGTTATAACTAAATTAACATGCAACTAGTCTATGGAATTCTACAGCCCATCTCGTTCAATATGAATTATATTTTGGAAGAGTTTGTAAAAACAAGTCTGGCTGTATTATTCAATGCAATTGAACATAAACATAAGATTTGAAAGCAAATACAACTAGGATCTAAGATACCACAACTGTTTCTTATTCATTGTTAATGATGTTTTGGAAGAGTTTGTAGGAGTAAGACCGGCTATGACACTTAGTGTAAACAAGCATAAATCATAAAATTCGAAAGGAAATGCAACTAAAATCTACAACACCACAGTTATGCCTTATTCATCGTGATGATATTTTGGAAGAGTTTATAAGAGTAGGTCTAGCTGTGATGATTAATGTAAACAAGTATGAAACATAAACTTCAGAAACTTGCTTAAGCTAGAAATGAAAAACGAGACTAAAATACTTATCTAAGCCGTATGAACAAAGCTGCTCAGGTAGCAAGGGCCCTCTACCACCGGAGTAGCACGCAAAATATACTTCAAGATTGACTCAGCGCTTTCAATAAAGTGATGCTTTTTTCATTAAAAGAGAAATTACCTAAAAACAGAGTGTTTTCGAACTTCTGAAATCTAGCAATTAAACACAAAATCTAACCTTGTCCCTCGGTTTCCCGAGCCATATTTATAACAAAATTACATAACTGTCTTGAGATAACCTAGGGATAATTGTCTTTCCAAATTAAAATCAAACTAGAACTCTGATGGTGGTCTCGTAATATGATTAAGGACATCTGGACTGTCCCTGTCCTATTAGGAGTCTATCTCCTAGTTTGAGTTCCCACGTGCATAACCACCTACAGAATTCTGTTCAAACTTCGTGGAGAGCAAAAAATGATGAGGGAATGATGTGGAATACGACCATATGTGTTTTTCTCTGAGATGACACCTGGAACCTGCGTAGACATGAAGACAGTTGCAGAATCGGCAACTAGCTACAGAATGTCTACATTCTGTAGCTAGATCTAGTTCAAAAAGTACTACAATGAAAAAATCATAAAAACATAGCAAGTTAGTCATGATATACATTCGTAAAGCAATTTTAATTAATTCTATTGATCATTTGAGCCTGTAATTAATAATGGACAAAGGAAATGGAGTGGAATGTGGTGGAAGAAAGAACATCTTTGGAGCTCAATAGTAAGCTCGCTTGCTGCAACTGAGGAAAGATTTAAAACATCAAATGCAAAATATAAAATGAATCATAGCAACAATGCTACTGCTCACATCATAAAGCGGATTTATACAAATATTTAAAACAACATTTGAAAAATTGATTACACAAAACACAACAATCCCCCTATCTCTATTACACTCTGGCAAATTTAATTCTTTTCTACATCGGAGAAATCGACTTCACATGAGAAACTATGGCTCTACGCATCTCAGAAACTTCACTCCTCTAATTTACGGACTCATGCCCATTACATCTCAAAAATCGATTGCTTCTTTGATTTAATGCTGGCTCCTTCATTCTAATGGATCGACCCCCTCTTATCTAATGCGCACAACGTTCTCCCATTCTAATGGGCCGACTCTTGTATCACTCTATTCGATCGAATCCTTCATTCTAATGCACAACTACTACATATCTCCCTTTGCTCTCCATTACGACACTTATATTTACACATTTTAATTACAAATTGGATTTCACCCAGTAATTAGAAAATAGGAGAATTGGTTTTAACAATTTTGCCGGAATAAGAATTAGCTTTGAACAGAATGCCAAATTGGAGAAATCGCTCCCCTTTTTGTGGGATTTTGCTGTTGTTGGAAGGTGAAATCTTGGCTTCTGGAAGAAATTGAACTTCGTATAGTTGGTGGAAGAAAGGCGTAGCTGGCTGAGGCATCACACAACTGGATGAGATATGGGACACAATAAGTGACTCCTTGAAGCATCAGCTAGCACCAACAAGAACACCTTCTGAAGTTTGCTTGTTCCTCCATAGTATTACAACGACAGATTTTCCTCCTCCGAACAGCGAATGGACAGGCTTCTCACGGCCAAAGAGACATTTTATTGAAGATGCAATTGAAGAAGGCTTGGGTTTTTTTGGATTTCTCATCATCCGAATCAGAAGAAGAGGAGTCATGTTTAGGAAGTTTATCGGTGACCTTCTCCAGCACATTGTCCAAAAAATATGTTGCCTCCTCTGGATGTTCTCCCATTTCGACTAATGAACCTCTCCGACCCACACAATTGACGGAATGTTACAGAGACTGAGCATCCAACGACTTCAAGTGGCCCTGAAGAGATATGATGATAATTTTCCCGGATTCAATGCCTCAGGGATCTTCTGCCTTCAGTTTACTGAGACCAAACTCTAGTGATGGTTGTTTTAATCTACAATGGCACTTTCTTCAAGATTTCCTCCTACACTTGCCCTCAGCTTTCCCACTACACTCTCGAATGAAGAATACGACTCACCATACTTTCCCAAAATATAATAAATCACTCCTATCTGTGCTTCAATGCATGCTATTGCACTCTGCTGACTAGGAGCATTATCCACAAATAATAATATAACAATGATACAACCAAAATTACACGTCCACCAAGGCCAGAAATGCCTTTTGAACCATATAAATTTTGAACCAATTTGAAGTAGACACTTGATAGATTACTCGTCATCCTTGTAAGGGTATTCTTCAGGAACTTGCTCTAGAAGTTTCAACTTCAATTCATATGCATCATCCCCATAAAGCATATCCCGAACCCATCTTACTTCAGTTTTCATAGAGACCATTTCAAGTGCTCCACGTATGACACCACATAAGACATTACAATAATAAAGGCCTTGATAAGTCTCAGGTAACTCAACAAAGTATACAAGAGGATTATCGTCAAGGATAAGACTGCATTCAGTCCCATCTGCATCCCAATTAGCTACGCTTGTTGTCACCCCCAGGAACATTTTGAAGCCTACCTTTGCAATAGCTTCTGTTGTCTCTTTAAAATGAACACATATTGTAATATTTGATTTAGCCGAATGCCAATGATATAACCCATTTGATCAAGCTATTTATTAACTTCTTTGACCTCTTCAAAATCAGTTAGCAGCTAGCGCACAATAGCTCCATAGGTGAGAGTGAAGAGCTCCAGATTCATGCGTTCAACATTTGCAAATACTGCATCGCCTGATCTAGGTACGAGAGGAGCCATGATAACCTGTATTATAATTCCTTTCTTCTTCCTTCTGCTGCTGTTATGCATTTGGTGAATTGTACTAAAATGTATTCTTACACCGAGCCTTCCTGCAACCAAGAAAACCTATTATTAACGATATTATTACACAAACACTTATTCAAATTAATTAATAACAAGAATTTACAATTTAATTCTAAATCCTTTGATTAATAATATAATGGATAAATAATGATTAAAATACTAGGTGCGATCATGTATCTATTTGATAAAAGTCATAAAAATTTGGACAAAGATGCAGCTCAACATCCCCCCACATTGAACTTCTTGCACGTCCTCGTGCAAGCAAAAGCTAGAAGATGATGAAATAAGGTAGGGAAAATGTCAGCGAGAGTTTAGCTTGATATTGTAATGCATTTATTAACCCACAACATTATTATTATGGCACCATCTAAAACCATGTGAGATGATAAAACAAGATCAGGTACCAAAAGTAATATTTATGGAGAAAATATTGTTGCACAAATTTGTTACCTTGTCCCAAATTTTGTTTTTGCCCAAAGTCTTATGATAAAAGTCAAATTTTACTAAAGAGGTGCAATTTGAAAAATACTAACACAATATTCCTGCACCTACGATAATAATATTGTACCTAGGTCATGCAACACATATTTAGAGGCCATTACAATCAATACACATTGATGGAAACCAACACCTTGTGAGTAGTCATAATTGAGTAATTTATCACTCTGAATACCATGAAAATTAAGGTGAGTTATGATACCAGTTAGCAACCTCTTTATTGAACACTCTAAATTACATTGTCATCCGGATTCAAAAATAAATTTCCTCTTAATCTAGTACAATGGATTACCTTCACTAAGGGTACCACATCATTCAAAGATTCTTGATTTTTGAAAGATACAACTCAAAGCATCATCTTCAAATCGTCTTAAAACCATTATTCAAGAAAAAGGACGAGTTTCAAGGAAAGAGAAGGATAACCAAGAAAATCATAGTATGTATTTAACTTTAATACCACATACATGGCCCTACTGCCTGCAGGTGTCCATAACCTCGACAAGGATGTCTTTTAACCTAGCGAAATGTCAGTATCCCACTTACTAGATATAAATTCAAAGTTAGCTTATTTGACTTTTTAGATGAAGGCCACTGTCCTCGCTTGGTAAGCAGCTGATAGTAGTGCCACTCACAAGAAGTAACATGGATGAACAGGTCGGCTCCTGATGAGACCTCCTGTCTTCCAGCTTTTTGGCTGAAAGTCATCACTTTGGCTTGGTGACCAGGAGCAGTAATGTCGGGAATGATAGGTCTCATGATCATGGTAGGTCGACTCATCAGAAGACCTCCTATCCTTCCCTAAATATTTTTAAGCTTTGATTATGATTAACCTTAAAGGTTACTTAATAAGTGGGGAGACATATATACTCCTTAAGAGTACAGGATGGCATGAAATTTTTTTAATGAATAATCATTGCTGGCTAATTCCTCTACCCTAAAGACTTGTTAAAGATATCCCAGATAATGATTAAAAGATTCTTTGAGTTAAGAGTGCTAGTGTTCTCCCGAATAGCTCATTATGATATTTTCAAGAGTGGTCCACTATAGGGGTTTTCCAATAGTACCTTCTAAGGGAAACTGAAAATATATATCCTAGATGACAACTTACTAGAGTGATTAATCATGGTTACTTTTGCAAAATCATGAGGTATTAGAGCGAATTTTACTCAACAAGATCTATCAAAATGTGTGTGTTAACAACTGATGTGGATCAAAAGTAGTTTTAACAGGAATTATTTAAAATTCGAAACCCTAATATCATTATAACAACTTTATTCATTTATTCTCCTACCCTATTTTACCCTAAGAGGCTAAAGACTCTTGTTTAAGTATAGGAGTACTTCCAATGAAGCCATGCACGTAACAAAACAATGATTATACTCATGCTTAGTTTTAAAGAATAGACTTCAAGACATACGAAAGCATGGGAAATCAATTGCTTTAATTGATATGGTACCAAGAGTTTCCGAATGCTGAGGAAATAATATGGCTCAATGACTGCTTGAAACCAGGATTCAATGGAATCCATATATTTATGATTTTCCAACTGATGCAAATCTTCCACAGTTTGATAGTCACTCTCCTGGAGGCACAAAGAAACTGGTAAAAGAGAAAAGATAAATCCCTCAAGTTCAGGCTCAAATATCTACTTTTCAAACTGACAAGAATGGTTGAGAGAGATTCTAGGGTTTTGAGTTTCAACAACATTTTTAGAACAAGTTCCAATGAAAGATTTCTCCTCTTGTGTTCTTTGAATTATATCTTCTCGGGGCGAATTCTCTATAGTAATGGGGGAAGTTTCCGACTTCATTCCTTTTCCAAACATGGAAGATGTAGCATTTTGTTCAACAAGGGAATCAACAGAAAGAATACGTTTTTGAAACTGTTGTGCAACCTAATGGTTCAAATTAGGGTTTAGGATGTGGTTTGGGCTAGGGTTTTGGTTAATGCTTGGACTAAGGTTTGGATTTGGATTGGGATAAGTGTAGGTTTTAACCCTGAACAGAAATTATCTACACACGAATCTTATAACAGAAAATAAACAATAGCGAGAGCATAAAACATAAAACAGATAAACACAGAGATTTTTCCCTAGATCCCAAATCGGGACGACCAGCTTGATTTTTCATTATATTCCTTTTAGTGTTACAACACATATATATACATGCTGAAGCATACATAAACCCCAATCCATTAACCTTGGATTAGAACATAACCGTAGTTCCCTTGATCAAATCTACAAAATACCAGGGGTCGAAAACCATCGTACCCCAAAAGACCATGTTCAAACTCATGCAAAAAACATGGGTGGGTCCACCTATGAGTGGGACCGCACACCAAAAAAATTTTCACCGGGGCGCTGCCCCGGACCCCGACAGGGGGGGGCTGCTGCCCCCCCTATGATTCCCCTGCTATGCTCAGCACAACGTATAGCGCGTGGGGCTAGTCGTGGAAATAATATAACACACACCCAACAATTAGGTCTAGGGTTTGAATGAGGGCTAGGTTTAGGGTTTGGATTAGGGTTAGGTCTAGGGTATGGATTAGGGTTTGAATTAGGAGTAGGGTATGGATTAGGGTTAGGGTATCGTTGCACATATTGTTGGGACCATGGAGGAGGATAAATTAATGGTTCATTGGAAAGAAATTATGGTTGTTTTTAGCGCTCATATGAATTAATTTGCATGGGAGATTGCCCTAGAGAGAAGGATCCAAACGATTCTTGAGACCATGGAGATATCTAGCTCGAGGATGAGGGCATAAGCGAGGGCCACTATGACCATGAAGTAGGATATTCAATTGGAGGAGGATCAGAAGTTTGCCATGAAATTCCAGGATTATAAACATGCTGAGGAACCTTCTCAGGAAAATAATAATTATTATAAGTATCAAATGGTGTTGGGTTTTGAGCTATACTTGGCAGTTGATTCGATTCCTTACTTGATTCCCTGAGTACCTTTCATAATCGTGGCAGTGATGGGCAATGTTCGGTTGCATGATCATCCTTGCAGATTTTGCAAACTTTTAGATCGCTTAATGGACACTTTCCATGACAATGTTTCTTTCTACAGTTGGCACATAGGATAAGCAGTGGTTCTTCGTCCTTCTCTTGTTCCTGCAAATCATCCAATTTTGAAATCGAAGATTTAATTATATTAAATTTATGTTCAAGCAAGATATTGAATTTTTCACTTGTGAATTCTTCATCGGATGACTTGTCTATCTCTGTAGCAGCATGAAAACTCCTTATTGAATGATTCCTCAAAATACCATTTTCTTGTCTTCAACGAGAAAACTGGTACATTCTGTCATCACATGAATTAGTACACAAGGGTTCATACAACACCCCGAAAATGATATATCGTTGAAGATTGGATTCTGAAGATATATGAATTTTAAAAGATTTTGACTGAAATACAACTCACCAAACTTGCATGAAAGGAAAATGACGAATCAAAGTGCTATTTAATCTATTAAAAGAAAAACAATTTGGAAATTAAATGTCTAAAGCCTGCTTCTACTTTTACACATATGCAAGATAAGGAAATAAAAGTTCAAGAGATAAGCAAGATGCCCAGACTTTGGAGCAACCCCAAAATAGTGGATGTGTGGCTCTTCACTCATGTCTTACCTTACACTCTCCGCCCTCTGACGTCCTGCAATACCCTTGAAACTCTGTAACAAAAATTTTACCTGACCCAAAATACAACTCCCCGGCAATGGTGCCAAAATGTTGGTTGGCTTAATTGTCAGATTAAACCTCTCAATATTAATTATCAATCCAGGAGTTGTAAACGCGAGTTGTACTGCGTATTGGCTCAGCTTAATGGTTAGAGTATAAAGATGTTTCTTTGTAATGATAAACTAAACACTGGAATGAAACACACATTTGCTCACAAATAAACAATCTTGAAAATGAAACTTACTGAACTAATTCCTATCAAGAAAAATCCATATTGAAATTAAACTATAAGGAAATTCAAAGAAATTCTAAATCATATGACATTCTCACAATCACATTCTACTTTTAAATCTCCTATGATAACTTGAAAATTTTAATCTATCAACTCCTCTCACTAACTTGAAACTAAACTGGAGATAACAAAAGGAACACACATTATCCTAATAATAAATTCAAACCTTAAACTAACTAGAAATACTCTTTGTAACAAGTTTAAGATTCCAAAATAACAAAAGAAACAATCCTAACTATTTCTAAAAGAATGTAGAAATTTGCTGAATAATGATTAATTATCCACCGAGACTATCCTGATCACATACAATTCGAATTTATATGCAACACATAATCTCTTCCACTCAGATCATCACACATGCGGAAATAAAACAAGCGATAGCACATCAAATCATCATACACATTAACACGGTATGTATGGGGAAAGCTTATAGCTGAAAACCCCGCAGCTATTGTGTATATTATAATGGAGAAATCATGTAACAAACTCAGTACAATACTCCTCACAAGTACTCAGTACTTTCTCATAAAGTTACACACAAACTAGCTTGGTTTTGAACAGGTTACTGGTTCAAAAATCACCACTAATTGCCTTGCCTCTATTGCGCAATCATGGCCTGTCTAAATAGAGATCCAAGGTTCGAATCTCCTTGGATTGACAGCGCAATCATCATGGGAAATTCCTCCAAGTGTGGTGCAAATCTCATGCACAACTGATGTCGCCACTGATAGCTAACTCCACCCTTTCATCTACCTCTTTCCCTGGTCTCCACTGAACTGATCATGCACTGTAGTGAACTGATGTGTTCTTGAGTTGAATAATGAGTTACTAATTAATGAATTAAATAATATTTAATTCACTCCACTCATTACTAGTTGATTAGCTAGTTAAACTAATCTCAACTAGTTCAACCAAGTTAAACCGAACACAACTCCACTAGCTGTCTCATTAACTCCACAAAAATTCTGCCACTGAAGTCCTAACTGAAGTCAACCATGCATGTGCTCACCAAACCCTTAGGAATAGCGTAATTCCTTTGTCAGATGAATGAGCCACTTCCAAGGCTCGAACTGAAGTGCTCCAAGAGAGTAAACTGAAGTTTATAGTCCAAATATTATTAAGGGTAAATAATATTTGACTTCCCTATTTTTAGGATAGGCAGTCTAAATATAGACTTCGACCTATAGGTCAAAAAATAGAGGTCCATCTATTTTTACCAACATGACCAATACTCCAAGAATAACATACTGCAACCCTTGGACCATGCTCCATATGTCTAAAAATAGACATAGTCTAAAAATAGACATAGTCTAAAAATAGACTTTGCGCCAGAATTTGCCTGCGGGCCCACTTAGTGAAGGCGACTTCATTTCACTAAGCTCCATCATCTTGCTGCATTTTCAAAAAAGAATACTATTTCACTTCATGTAAAATAACACTTAAAAATCCTATTAAAAATCACATTACAAATAATATATAATAAACCTTCTATTTAAATATTTTAATCTAAATGAAAGAAATTGTTCAAAGACAAACCTACTTCAAAATCAAATCATCACACTACATTTAAACTTGATATCTCTACCTAATCAAATCCACACTCAAACTTTCTCACATAAGGAAATTATTACACTACGAAAAGAAGAATAAAAAAATAAATCTAATTATTAATATTAAATCAAATGAATAAACAAATTAAATGAACATTAAATCTGCAAACATTCAAAGAAATCACATAATGCAAAATTTTGATTTAATATTTTAAATGGACAAGGCTAACTTACTCAAATTCCAAAACATTACATTCTATTCTATTCCATATTTAAACTCAGAAATTGGATGCGCCCATTGTGTTCGATTTTAACAAGAGAAATATAATATAACTCTATATTAAAAATCAAGCACATATTAACATATTATGTAATGAGTAATAATTGTTTAGTCCATTAAGGAGCATGTTGCAAAGATGACTAAAATGCTTGAAGATTCAACCACACATTCACACATTCATACAAAAATTGAAAACTACGCACACATCTACTGATCTCTTGCTGATTGATAAAATTAGCTCCAGAGGTGGTGGGCCCTACCACGCCTAGAGTAAGCTCGTAGCTTGCTGCAACTGAGGAAAGATTTAAAACATCAAATGCAAAATAAAAAATGAATTATAGCAACAATGCTACTGCTCACAACATAAAGCGGATTTATACAAATATTTAAAACAGCATTTGATCGATTACACAAATCACAAAGATCCCCCTATCTCTATTACACTCTGGAAAATTTAATTCCGGTTCTACATCTGAGAAATCGACTTCACATGAGAAACTCTGGCTCTACACATCTCAAAAACTTCACTCCTCTAATTGACGGACTCACGCCCATTACATCTCAGAAATCGATTGCTTCTTTGATCTAATGCCGACTCCTTCATTCTAATGGATCGACCCCCTCTTATCTAATGTGCAGCTTCCTCATTCTAATGCACACAACGTTCTCCCATTCTAATGGGTTGAATCCTCTATCACTCTATTCGATCGACTCCTTCATTCTAATGCACAGCTACTACATATCTCCCTTCACTCTCCATTACGGCACTTATATATACACATTTTAATTACAAACTGGATTTCACCCAGTAATTAGAATATAGGACAATTGGTTTTAACAATTCTGCCGGAATAAGAATTAACTTTGAACAGAATGCCAAATTGGAGAAATTCTCCCCTTTTTGTGGGATTTTTCTGTTGCTAGAAGGTGAAATCTTGGCTTCTAGAAGAAATTGAACTTCGTATAGCTGGTGGAAGCAAGGCGTAGTTGGCTGAGGCATCGTGCACAACTGGATGAGATATGGCACGCAATATGTGACTCCTCGAAGCATCAGCTAGCACCAACAATAACACTTGCTGAAGTTTGCTTGTTCCGCGATAGTATTACATCGGCATATTTGCCTCCTCCGAACAATGAATGGACGGGCTTCTCGCGGCCAAAGAGATGTTTTAATGAAGATGCAATTGAAGAAGGCTCAGTTTTTTTTGGGTTTCTCATCATCCGAATCAGAAGAAGAGGAGTCCTACCCAGGAAGTTTATCGGTGACCTTCTCCAGCACACTATCCAGAAAAGAGGCTGCCTCCTCTAGATGTTATCCCATTTCGACTAATGAACCTCTCCGACCCACAAAATTGACAGAATGTTACAGAGACTGAGCGTCCAACAGCTTCAAGTGGCCCTAAATAGATACGATGATAATTTTTCTGGATTCAACGCCTCAAGGATCTTCTGCCTTCAGTTTACTGAGATCAAACTCCAGTGATGGCCTTTTTAATCTACAATGGCACTTTCTTCAAGATTTCCTCCTACACTTGCCCTCAGCTTTCCCACTGCACTCTCAAATGAAGAATACGACTCACCATACTTTCCAAAAATATAATATATCACTCCTATCTATGCTTCAATGCCAGTTATTGCACTCTGCTGACCAGGAGTATCAAACAAAAATAATAATATAACAATGATACAACCAAAATTACACGTCCACCAAGGGCAGAAATGCTTTTGAACCATGTAAATTTTGAACCAATTTGAAGCAGACACGTGACAGATTACTCGTCATCCTTGTAACAATATTCTTCAGGAACTTGCTCTAGAAGTTTCAACTTCAATTCATATGCATCATCCCCATAAAGCATATCCCGAACCCATCTTAATTCAGTTTTCATAGAGACCATTTCAAGTGCTCCACATATGACACCACATAAGAAATTACAATAATAAAGGTCTTGATAAGTCTCGGGTAACTCAACAAAGTATACAAGAGGATTATCCTCAAGGATAAGACTGCATTCAGTCCCATCTGCATTCCAATTAGCTATGCTTGCTGTCACCCCTAGGAACATTTTGAAGCCTACCTTTGCAATAGCTTCTGTTGTCTCTTTAAAATCAACACATCTCGTAATATTTGATTTAGCCAAATGCCAATGTTATAACCCATTTGATGAAGCTGTTTATTAACTTCTTTGACCTCTTCAAAATTATTTAGCAGCTGGTGCACAATAGCTCCATAGGTGAGAGTGAAGAGCTCCGCATTCACACGTTTAACATTTGCAAATACTGCATCGCCTGATCTAGGTACGAGGGGAGCCATGATAACCTATATTATACTTCCTTTCTTCTCCCTTCTATTGTTGTTATGAATTTGGTGAATTGTACTCAAATTATTCCTGCACCGAGCCTTCCTGCAACCAAGAAAACCTATTATTAACGATATTATTACACAAACACTTATTCAAATTAATTAATAACAAGAATTTACAATTTAATTCTAAATGCCTCTGATTAATAATATAATGGATAAATAATGATTAAAATACTAGGTGCGATCATGTATCTATTTGATAAAAGTCGTAAAAATTTGGACAAAGATGCAGCTCAACAGGTCTCTTTCCGGATTCCAACTTCTTTGCAGAAGTCTTGAGCTCTTGTCCACTTCATGTCCACTCAATTCATGGGATGAATCGACACCTTCCTTAATCTTGATACAAAGGACTTGGTTCCCACATTCATCAAATGTACTTGTTGATCCCAGAACAAGAGCAAGAGAATTATTAGCAGAGTAAATAAACATAATGAAACTATACCTAGTGATGAGGTAGGTATTTCTTCCTTTTCTAGATGTGAGAGTTGATATTTCATTACTTCCACTATCTTCCTCTTAGAGTTTACTCTTCCTGCACTATTTTGCACCATGATGATATTCAGGATTTGATTTTCTTGATCGCATTCTCATCAAGAAGTTAGTGAAAGAATCATTCAAATACTCATGCAGGAAAAATAATCAATGATCTATAAAGATAAATATAAATAAGAACAATGACAAAAAGAAACAACATAAGAATTGAAAATACTTTGGGATTGAAGGAAGTTCTTAGCTCCCTCTTGATCCGACCTCTATAGGATACCAATTTCTATAAGTCATACTTCATTGGCAGAAGAAATGCATCTTCTTGATCACCACTTGGCAAACTCCATCATGATCCACTCTAATCCAAGGTATTTCAGAAACCGTATTTCTGACATGAGGTAATGCTTTATAATGAAGATGATTGAACTTTTGGTGTCACAATTTATATTGATAATTACTTATGATGAATCAGTGCATGGATTAGTCTTCCATTGATTTTATACAGATATTCAAATCTTAATCCCAGAGTGAAGGCATGTAATAATAATTATACATATTGACTTCATTGTCTGCAATGATATTAGTTATAATCCATTTTTGCAAAAGCAAAAGTCATGATTCTAACCTACAACCACTATTGTTAGTAAACTTTAATATCAAAATTACCAAAACCTGTAAGATTATGACTATTCTCTTATAATGTGAGAGAGTCAAAATCCCCCTATCTTCAACATTTAATTTCTATCAATTATTCTTTCGTAACCTTTTATGCATTGTACTTCTTTTCAAGACAAAACTTTCTTGCACATGCATAAACATAAATAAAACTACTCTTTACTTTTGCAAACATTAACAAGTATCAAAACCACAATTATTAAATGCATGCAACAAATTAATTACTATTTGAAAAATTATTATCATATCTTGGGTTCCTTGAAATCTTGGAAAAATAGTAGCAGTAAAATTTCAACAACAAAATTTCAACAGTGAAATTTCAGTAGTAGAATTTCAGCTATAAAATTCAGTGGTAATATTTCAGCTGTAAATTTTAGCAACAAAATTTCAGGAGTAAAATTTCAACAAATTCAACTATAAAATTCAGCAGTAAGGTTTAGTTGTAAATTTCAACAATAAAAGAGGATTTACTTCAATGGAAAAAAGTGCAACAAGTAGAAGGAACAACAAGAGATATTTCAAAAAAAAAAATAGTTGCAAATGGAGTAGAAAACAAGAGACATTTTAGCAGAAAAATATTTGCCAATGGAGTGGACAACAAGATATATTTCAGCAAAAAGAGATCTACAAATGGAGCTTGTATTATTGAGTTTTTTTTCACCAAATCTCTGATACCATGTTGAAATTTTGATGTTCTATGTTGTTACAATCACATAAATCCATAACTTCTTTATGTTGTAAAATAAGTTAAGTAATTGAAGATAGAATATAAACCATATAAACTATATGCACAATGAAAGACAACCAAGAACTCAATGAGACAGAGAGAAGTTAGGTGAATGACCAGGGAAAAACCCACAAGGGAAAAACCCAACCAAATTCTTCTTCTATTAGAAATAAATTGTTCAGCAGAGATACAAAGTACAACGAGAGAATGAAGAAGCTCACCGAAATCTAAATAATAGCTTTGATAGCAGTCGCTGATGCAAACATTGAATCACTTTGGCGCTCCAACATCTGCTCATACTCTCCAAGTCTCTCCCTCTCTCACAATCTCCTTCAAGTCTCTCCAACTCTCTCTCAATATCGAATTAAAAATGCACAAGTAAGTGAGGTGAGATGATATGAGACACATATATATAGGAGGGTCAATGAATTATTGACTTAAAGGAGGAGCAATGCGCATGCCTTGAGGAGTTACATATGCCAAAATATGATTGTAACTTATGCCATAAAGGAGAGGAGTATAATTTATGCATTTAGAAGAGAAGTGTAACTTATGCATTAAAGAAGTGTAAGAGGAATCTTTTTATGACGACTCATTAAAGTGTGTAAGAGAGTGTAAGAAGTGTGCAAGAGCATTAAAGAGAGAGAGGAATAAATCCATTAAGAGAGAGAAAGTAACATATGCATTAATAGAGGGGAGTTACATATGACATGATTGAGTCTCATGATTGAGAGACTTGAATTTATTTTTAATACTAATAATAATAATGATGATGATTAAGTCGAAATTGAACTATTAAGATTGGTTGATGATAAAAAGGGATTTTCCATAAAAAATACTTGATTACCAATTGATGCAAAGTGATTTACCATTTTTGGAAAGTCATACTTGAGAATTGAGACTTTATATTTTAGAAATTCTATTTTTTAGACTTTCTATTTTTAGAAATTCTATTTTTAGGATTTCTATTTTAGAAATCCTATTTTTTGGACTTTTTATTTTTAGAAATTCATCTCTGAGCTGCCAATTTTGAACATAATTCATATAAAAATAATAAATATAATAATATTAAATAATAACTAATGGTTAGGTAGTTAGTAATGAAGAAGCATGTCTTAGAGACATGACCATGCATAGAAGGGCACCTACCTAGGGTATATAAGCATGCCCTCATTCTCATTTGTAATCATCTCATATCTGACATCAATTCAATATAAAGTTACATGTCTTACTATGGGAATTTATGTCTTTGAAGTATTCTAAAGATTTCCGCTGTGTATACGACTTTTGTTCGTTACAAGCTTCTCTAATTGGTTCTTGTGAGCTTGATTGGTAACTGATATTTGAAATTGGTTATAAGTGATCTGATCTTGTTGTCATTTGAGCACTTTTCTCATTGTTATAAATTTCATTGAGGCATCTCTAATTGGCTCATCCCTTGCATCCTCATTCTAGAGTAGAATTGCATAATTAAAATTTACCTTCAAGCATAATCTTGGTTGATAGAGATTTAGGGCCACCTTCTTCATCTGATTTGAGAGGTTAGACCCCCACTCATGGTTAACACATGTGACCTTTCAGTTCTCTTGTGGACAATCCATTGCAGGAACAAATTCACTTTGGTGGTTAGAGGTTCTGGGGAGGTACCATTAATGAGACCATAGCCTCCTTCCCCAACACTTCTCTCTATAACTTTGTTAGTGGATAGCTTCAAAATAACTGAGGAGAAGGATTTGCTGTAATAGGCATATAACTTAAAAATAACGAAGATCTTGCATCCCACATTTGGATTATATATTGCATATCATCCTTGCAACATTTTTCTATCTGGTGACTTGACATATTAATCATTGTTGTGCAAGTATTTCATAAATTTGAAGGAATTGGTCTATCACTGATATATCTCAATAATCTAATTGGTTTTTCTCATTAATCTCAATTGTAATATATAAAATTTCTAGGATATTCATTTGTATCTCCAAAACCTATTGATTTTCAACAGATTCCCCATCATTTTTCCTTTAGGTACTACCCCCCTTAGCCTACCTTAGGAGATAACATAAATGGAGTGAGAAGGGATCAGAGTGACAACCCCTTCTATGATAGTTGTCGCATTGGGTGTACAATTTAGGCAACAACATGGTGCATGATAAATAAGAGAAATAATGATGAAATGGTGTTAAAGGTGCCTTAGTTTTGTAGCATATAATTTTTTTTTTGACCTCATCTTAACCTGGTCCAATCATCTCAATTAGGGAATTATTTTATTTAGAATTATAGTATTTTTAAGTTAACCAATTCAATTAATTTTTTTCGTTAGATTTTATATTGTGTGTTGTCTTTTCCATGGATGAAGGTTTTTTTTGGACATTAAGATGCATGATGTTAACTTTTCCATTTAAGACACTTAGATTTTCTAAACCATGTTAAACAAATTATGTATTCTAAAAATTATGAATTCCTCCTAAGAGATAAACAATTAAAAAATTGAAACTACTTAAAATCGCATTATGTAATTAATGCTAAAATTTGTAAACACTTGCTGGATATATATATATGGTAAATTTGTTTATCAATTTTTTATTTATTTTTTAACTTCTAAAAATTAAAATAGTTTATAGAAATATAGTAAAATACTAATTGTTGAAAACTAAATGAAAAATCCTATATTAATTGGATTCTTAGATCCTTGGAAGAGTGGGTACAATAAGTTGGACACAAGCATGACAACAGTTGAATTTAATTTGATTTGATACATGCAAACATACGCTATATGTATCGATTACTATATATGCCACTAACTGGGAAATCATAAGAAACCTCTTCTACTCTTCTACTTAACTAAGAAACAAGAAACACCATGCAAACTATTTAGTGCATGCAAGCTTCCATGAGAAATTTTTGAGGTAAAAATGGGTCTTATTCCCCACCACTATTGGGTGACCCCTATAGGAGAAATTTTCTCCTATATTTGTCTTCAGCTAGCAGCTGACAACCCCTTGTAGCCACCAGATAGCTCAATGTCACCATTCTATGCCACCTGAGTTAGCCATTATGTGCCCTCATCCATCTGTTATGATCGTATGTTTGAAGGTGGGCCTTCCAACCCTGAAGGTATGTCTTTTCATTATGTAATTTTGTGTTTATGCTTGCTTTTATTGGACACATTTGGACATGGAATAGTGGGGGGGTTTAGCGGAAATAATGGGCTTGGATTGTACTCTTATTCCCCTATCCCAACTTAGTGGTTAATCTTGTATCCTAGCCTCGTGGGATCTCCTCTATTGGATACTAGCTTTAAAAGTGGAACTACATGGGAAACCTTGATTTTGGTTATGTGGTCTCATTTCCCAACATGATATATCTCACTCCCCTTTGCTCATTATAATCCATTTTCACACTTTTCCCATTTCGGCCCACATTTGTCCATTGGGTCCATAATGAGTTAGCCTCCCCCTCGCTTTTTCCACACTTTGGGTTGTTGAGAAATATAACTAGTATGAGTATTCATAATTGTATTTGAGTCATGATGCAATGTATTTTTCAAAAGAAAGAAAAAGAAAATTATTTGTAAAGGAAAAAATTATTTATGAGCATGGGTTTCATGCTTTGTTTATTTTGATTCTAGGTGAAAGCACCCATTGTGTGCTTCTAAGGTTTGTATCATGAGTCTTAGTCCTTGTCATCATGTAATAGAACATTCTTGGGCTTTTTATATCAAGAAAAAAATTTATAATTGAGTAAAAAATGTAATTTGTGCCTCCTCCACCAAGTTGGCCCCAAGAGAAGACAAGTCAGCCTAAAAAGGGATGATCCAGCCACTATATATAACAATGAACTTGACCTCATTTTCTCACTCACTCATCAAGTTTGATTCAAAGTTGCAAGAGGAAGAAAATAAGTGTGAAGTACTTAGAACAAGAAGAATAAGCATAGAGAATGAGAATGGGACACTTGTCAAGTAACAAAAATCTGAAAATTCTCTCTTTTATGTCATATGTATGAGCTTCTAGGTCGCAGGAAGGGTTCGAAGTTGCAAGATTGCAATAAGGCTGAAATTATAATGCAATAGGGCCGAAATTTTAGTTGATGCAATATTGAAGAAGCTAATTGAAAGGACTATCTTGGGAGGATGACTTGGTGAATTTGAGGAGGCCTTTGTCTTGGTCAAGGGTCTTGGTTGTGTCATTTGATTTGGTCATAAAGGAAGACAGGAAATTTTGGGTTTTCCTCCAGGAGAGGGGTTTTACCTTGAATCAGAGCCTACATCCTAGAACATTAATATTAATATTTATGTTTTGGTAGTTTCTTGATGATAAGAAGATAAAATAATACAAAGAAATTGAATAAGAACTAAAATAAGATAACTAAATATCATAAGTAATTATCAAGATAAAAAACTATTTCTTCCTTTTCTGATTTTCCAACATGGTTTCAATGCTAAGGTGAAGTAGAAGAAGAAAAAGGTAGGTTTAATATCACTTGGTAAAGGTTCAAGAAATCATTTAAGGAAAAATAAGAAGAAGTTTTGGACTCTTGAAATGTTTAATGAAGGAAGTAAGTCTTGAAAGACCGTAGACTTAGGCTAGAAGGGTTAAGAAAGTGTAGGTGTCGAGAAAGCACTCTTTAGGCATCATTTGTCATCATTTGAAGGAATCTGAATAACATAGATAAAATCAAAGGTCCTGTGAAGAATATTTTGAAGGAAAAACTAAAGGAAGTATAACTTGGGAAGAAGTCACTTTTAAGAAAGGGTAAATAAGGCTACTACAAGGTACATATAACATTTGTGATTTTTTTGTTTAAAGGTTTATATATAAATATGCATTAGGGTTTTTCTAGTGTTTGTAATCTTATATTTGAATAATTTTTAATATCTAGGATTATAAACCCTATATGGATATTAAATTAGAGATCCCTACTAAAAAAAAAGGGCCTAACCCTATTATATGTTTTCTCTCATAGAAACCCTAGCATTTGGTCTCTAGGGTTTTTAGGTAGTATAGGGAGAAATAACAATCCCTAGTGAGGGTAGAATTGGATTTGAGATTCAAACCCATGAAAATTAGGGTTTGGAACTGGAAACCATAGGAATTTTTCCTCTCCAAAGATTCCATAGATTAATGAAATGATATTCATGCTTTCATACTTGTATATTTTTCTTGGTGGTACTTGTCAGTAAATGTTGCAGTTACTTAATAAGTAGATATGATGATATTATGAAGAATATGATGAATAAAACTTGTTAATCAAGTTAGATCTGTGGGCACTTTGACCCATATGGAGATGGATCATGAAGCTAATATCATTGTCACAATATGGGACACTATAAGAACCAATTTCCTGAAAATTCGAAGAGAAAGAAGAGAGAAAGAGACCAACCTACAGTTGCAGTTAATGAAGGTACACCAAAGAATACCAAAACTAAGAACTTTGAAGTCAAAGACTTATTATATTAAGTCTTTAGGGATATTATCCCTTGTATATCATTTGATTATAGTATAGGTTATTGTTTTTAGGTCTTGCAAAGTTTCCCTTATGTTTAACTCTACGATCAATCTTTATTTTTGATTTCTAGGGTTTATAGATCTAATATGTTTTGTTAAAAATTTCTTGAGTTGTTTTTATTAGTTGAAGAAATCCCTCACAAAATTATAATGATGCAAGATCAAGAGGGAGCTTCTAACTTTTTACAAAAGATAAGTATTCCTTATATCCTTCATTAGTTTGTTGATTCCCTCCATACATATTTGGCTTTATTTTTTATGCTTGATTATAATCATTTCCTTGTGTTTTCTTTAAGAGAAGGATTGCAGGTATAATCTAAATAAGAAAGGATTATGGTTAGATTCAAAGGGATCCTCCAAAAGAAAGACTTGAAAAAATTTGTTGCAAAGAAATCCCTTCAAGATCTGTAAAGAGAGAAAATCAAGGTGTGTTTAGGATCAAAATATTTGCAGCAAGTCCTTATCATAAAATAAGGTATGATCATTTTGTCTTTGAAAATTGCTTTATGATAATAACTCTCTCATGTCTAGTGTTTTGGTATAGAATTATAAAGATTCTATTGTTAAGGTGCATTAGAGGAATTTTGAGGTCTAAAAGGGGCCTCCTATGCAAACTATAAAATAAGAGTGGAAATAATAAATAAGATTAGATTACATCATCAAATTTTAAAGGGAAAAAAGGAAAAAAGTAAATTTTCAACTCATGTTTTCAACTTATCTCCTTATGTGTTTACTCAAATTTTGAGCGGGGATACTCGTTGGATGCAGAATTTGATTCCTCATCCTAGGAGTACCCACGTTGCATACTTTTGAAAGGACCCTGCTAAATGAAAAATGAGAAATACATGAAAAGTGTGATTGTCATCACATTTTTTCATGTATTTCTCATTTTTCATGTTGCAGGGTCCATCAAAAGTATGCAACATGGGTACTCATTGGATGAGGAATTAAATTTTGCATCCAACGAGTACTCCCACTCAAAATTTGAGTAAAACCTTAGGTAGATAAGTTGAAAATACGAGTTGAAAAAATAGTTTTATTATTTTATTAATTTTTAATCTTTTTACTTTTTTACTCCAAAAATGGTCAATCATCCCCCATGGTTTACATCATCATTTTGAATCACGTTGGTTCTTATAAAGTTTATTTTGGTTGAACATTTTTCTTAGAAGACCCATTTTAGACCTCAAAAGTTCTCTAATAAGTTTAGATTAAATTAACCCTTGTACCAACTATCTTTTGCTATTTGTTCATTTTGGTGAAAACCCTAGTCTTTTGAATTTTAAGGTTTGTTAGCCTATTAGAGGAAATTTCAGCCTAAAAGTGGCCTCCTATGGAAAAATAATAAAATAATAGTTAAACTAATAAAATAAGAGTTATGAATTTGGAGGGAAAAGAAAAGAAAAAATTAATTGTATTTTTGGCTTATCTCTTTATAGGTTTACTCAAATTTCAGGTGTAGACACTCATTGGATGAAAAATTAAATTCCACATCCAATGAGTAGCCATTATGCATACTTTTGAGAGGATCCACACTGATAAAAAAAATAAGATACATTAAAAAATCGTGTTGAACACAATTTTTTAATGTATCTTCATTTTTTATTAATGTGGGTCTTCTCAAAAGCATGCATAATGGGTACTCATTGGATGTCTAATTTAATTGCACATCCAAGGAGTGTTTATACTTGAAATTTGAGTAAACCTATACGGAGATCATCCAAAATACAATTTAAAAAAATAGTTTTTCTACTTTTCCTCCAAAATATTTACATGTACCTCTTTTTAAATTTAAAGGATTTTAATTGGTTTACATATTATGACGTGGAAATTACGTGAAAATTTCATGGGCACTTTTAGGCTGAAATTTCGTCTAATGGGGCTCATGATATAAACCTTATCCTTTTAGGGTTTGTTGATGACATCTAAAACATATGATGAAACCCTAGCTTATTAGGGTTTAATGAATTAGGTTTTATGAAAAAACCCTTATAATATTTAATGTAAGATCCTAGGAATGAAACCCTAGGTGTATATGTTTTTGTATGGTTGAAACCCTAACTTGGTCTAGTTGTTGTATATTTAATATCAAAGTTTTGATATGGTATCTAGGGTTTGTGAAAAAACCCTAGCAATGGTTATTGTAAGAATCTAGGGCATGAAAGTGTAGCCCTAGTTGATTTATATATAGGTCTCTATGATTTGATTATCTAAGTTTTGATAACCTTAGATGCTCTCTTTGTGATAACATGCTAACCCTATATTGATAAAAAAAATTTGTAAATTCCGGAGGGACTATTCACATTAATTGACAAAAATAGTGTTACAGAGAAGAGCCAACTTGGCTACAGTCCATGGACCTGCATTTTACTATAAGGATCCCACACCCAGGGAGAAGGTATACAGGGAAAGAGAAGATAGGTGGGGAGATCAAAATTTCTGTCCTCAACAAAATCTGAGCGCGCAGGCTCGAGACAACTAAAAATGAGCTCACGGGCTCGAAATAAACAGAAAAGGAAAACAATTTCATAACAGAGAAAACCAGCAGGAGTTACATCCCTGTAGGAGCCGCAGAGTCATCCTCGCCAAAGCCATCATCGTCAATGTTGATCGGCCTCTTGGGGGTGTCAACCAGCCAATCTATAGGGAAGCGCCGAGAAGGACCCGCATGCGGAGGAGAGGGCTTCGAGGGGCCCGCTTCAGTTTTGACATCCGCGCTATGGTGTAGCCTGAATCGATTCTTCAGAAGCTCATAATGCGATGAGCTGCTCTCCACAAAGCGCAGGTGATGCACAGTGCAGACGAAGGTTTCAAATTTCTGAGAGAGGGACTATATCTTCTTTTCAAGATTCCTACTGATTTTGTTTTTCTCCTGCAGTGCAAGAGAGAGGAGATTTTTAGTATGCCAATGTAGGTCAACCACCCTTGTAAAGAGGTTCTCCCTGCTGCGAGTCAGACCAGGGTTTGGGATCCACTGGAACTCCTCATCCACTGCTGAGCTTCCACCTCTGCATCCAGACCCTCGAAGAATTCCTACAATGGTGCTAGGGTGACTTCTCTTAGCTCGGGTCATGGGAGGTCTAGCAAGGTTCTCCCATTGGGAGGCACGGTTGTGACGAGGGGGACGAGGTGGAAGGGGGTGTCTTCGGCGGGGATCCATGGCAGAAGCCTTGAAAAGAACGAGACAGAGCGTCTGCAGGGAGACAAGGCAAAACATAACAGAGGAGATGGGGAAATTACTTTGCCAGACTGAAGCGGAATGAGAGAAAAGCTTGCGGAGTGGGAGATAAATAGGGTGAGGCGAATGGAAACAAGCTGCCTTCCCAAGACTAAGACGCATGGCAGGCCAGAAAACTGGGGCGTGTGAAATCATTGCATTATGCTGGATGATAGACCCGCCTGATCTGAGCCTAGATCGGTCCTCTGTGAGATCGCCTGCCAGAGTCATGATTCAGTACATGATCAATATGGTTGTCATGAAACGACGGCTGGCAAAGGGTGCCAGCCTTGATTAGATAATTCCTGCTTATTTAATTTCAATTAGCCTTTATATCGTTGTACGCGATGGAGGTCCAATCCTTGGACACTAGGTTTTCATGCGTGCTGATCCCCTGGTTGGCCAGGTAATCGGCCAGGCCATTAGCCTTTCTCCTCATCACATGGAAGGAGATTCATTTTTCCACGTTGATGTTATCACTTATCCGCTGGAGTGATCTGTTAAGGCACCAACTGGTTGAGATTTTCTCCAATTTTTTCCCCTGCTGAATTTTTCTACAAGCTTGGGTAGCGATGTGAGAATCCCCCTCCACCAAGAGAGGCCAGAAGTTGTTCTGCTTGGCTATGTAAAGACATTTAGCCAAAGCATGAAACTCAGCCACATTATTGGTGTTGTGACCTAAATTGCCATAATAGATCCACTTGATGATGCCCTGAGCATTTCGAAACACTCCTCCAAATCCAGCCAAGCCCGGATTGTTCTTGGAGGCCCCATCATAGTTTAACTTGAGGAGAGGAGGGTCTGGAGGATACCAGACATTCAGAGGTGAGGGAGTAATCGCTGCAGAGAAGGGAGAGAAAGCACTGCTAGGAATGGGAAGATCAAGGAGGGTTAAAATCATTTTTTCTACCACAGAAGGCGGGTTGGGGGCATCAAGGATCTTTGAAATTGAGGCTGATTCTCTCATGATGATATTTATGCTGAATATGCTCTGCTCCTCCGAGGAAGCCACATGCCTGAATATCTGAGAGTTACGTTCCTTCCATATTGCCCAACAAATAATGCCAGGGAGCAGATTCCAGGCTAAAGTGACAAGAGGCTGCCTGGAGAAATCAGAGCTCCGATTTTCCAAGGTATTATGGATGGAAAGAAGATCATGGTATGAGGATTTGAAGACTAAAAGGAACCAAGACCTTATGTTAGAGGCGAAAGGGAAAGTGTTGAAAAGATGGTTTATCGATTCATATTTTGACATGCAGAGACTGCAAATCAAGGGGCCCTAAAAACCTTTTTTTTGAAGGTTGTCCCAAGTAAGGGTTTTCCTGTGCGTCATTAGCCAGATGAAGAGGCTGATCTTTGGAAAATTCTTTCTATTCCACAATATTTTCCATTTAATATCCTCTTGAATATAGGTTAGGTTTTGTAAAAGGTTGTAAGCTTCTTTTATGCTGAAAGTTCCTGTCGTGTTTGCTCCCCATCGAAGAATTTCAGGGCCTTCCTCTTTTTGAATCTGCCTCTTGCTAAGCTCTTGCATGAGAGTGTGAGAAGAATGATGGAGATGGACAGGGAGGAGGACAGTGAGATTTTTCCACTCCCTCCAACCTATAATATTGTCATTCTCCCAGTAGTACCTGAATTTTCTTTTGTTTTTCTCCTCCAGGTACTCTTTTAGGGGTTTGTAGGTTTCTATATCCAAACTTGGGCTCTGCTCCCAAGCATCATCCCCGAAAAGAGCATGTTGACCATTGCCGATTTCCTAGAAACAATTTTGTTGAATAAGAAGTCTGTTTTCCCAGGCCTTATTCCACATCGGTGATCCTTTGAGAGTGCCAGAAAGCCAAACGAGAGAATCCCATGGAGTCGTTGGAGCATATTTAGCCTTCCAGAGGAGAGCCTAGTTGGTCGAGGCATTTTTCAACCATTTCCACCAAGTTTTAGCTCCCATGGCCCTGCCAAGGAGATCAGGATCTTTGAGACCAAGCCCCCCTGCATTATTTGGAGAGCACACCTTGTCCCAGGCGACCAGAGCCCGTCTGCCATTGATGGCTTTACCTTTCCATAGGAAATCTCTTTGGATAGCTCTGAGTTAGTTGGAGACCGATTTTGGAGCTGCTATAGCCGAGAAAAGATAGATTGGCATGGCTTGGAGGACCGACTTGACAAGGGTTAATCTTCCAGCCAGATTAAGAGACCTAAAGGTCTAGTTTGAAATCTTATTTTTGAGCTTGGATATGAGAGATTCCCAATTAGAAAAGGCCAGGGGCTTATCGGTAAGGGGAACACCCAGATATTTGGAAGGGAAAGAGCTTATTTGAAAACCCATGACCTGAGAAATATGTAATTGGATGGAAGTTGGGGTATTTAAGAAGAATATTTTAGATTTTGAGTGGTTGACATCGAGATTAGAGGCTAAATCAAAGTCATTGAGTATTTTTTGAAAGGCACGGGCTTCCTTAAGCGATGGGCAACCCATAAGGAGAGTATTGTCAACAATTTCTAATGGGATGATGGTGGTAGCTGAGGATAAAGCTTAAGGCCAGAGATCAGGCCATTTTCCGAGGCTGTGGAGAATGATTTGCCTAAACCCTCCGCCAAGACGATGAAAAGGAAGGGAGAGAGGGGGTCTCCATGTCTTATGCCACGAGAGGGATTAATGATAGCAGTGGGAGAGCCATTGAGAAGAATGGAGAAAAAGGCACTCTAGACTAGGGCCATGATCCAAGCTATAATCGCTTTGTTGAAGCCAAACGCCACAAGCATGTGGTGAATATAGTTCCAGTTAATTTTATCGAAGGCCTTGGACATGTCTAACTGGATCAACATCCCCGATTTCCTTTGATATTTGAGCATATGAATGATTTCTTGAGAAAAAATGATACTGTCCATTATTTGCCTTCCCTCTACATAGCTTGTTTGATCCGCTGAGATAAGGAGAGGCAGAAGAGATTTTAACCGATTGGAAATTATTTTGGAAATGATTTTGTAGATGACATTACAGAGGGCAATGGGTCTGAATTGATCCAGGGTGTTGGCTCTATCCGATTTGGGGATGAGAGTCAAGAAGGTGGCATTGAGAGAAGGGCAAATTGATTTCTTCATCCAAGACTCCTCCACCAAATCATACACCGAATCTTTAATAATATCCCAACAAGCCTTGTAGAAGTCGATGGTGAATCCATCGGGACCTGGAGCTTTTCCATTCAACATTGCTTGAACCGCCTCTTCCAACTCCTCCATAGTTATCTTCTTTAACATCATTTGGTTATGTTCTTTGGATAATATTGAAGGAACGTGCTTTGCAATTTTTTTTATATGATCTGCATTATTGTGATTACTTTCCTTAAGGATACTTGAGAAATGCCCGTGAAGCACTTCCTCAATTTGCTGTTGAGTATCCAACATCTGCCCCCGTTCATTCATGTGATTAAGGATTTTGTTGACCTTCCTATGCTAAATCATTGATTTGTGGAAAAAGGAGGTATTGCGCTCCCCCTCTTTGAGCCATTGGATGTGAGATTTCTGTCTCCAAAGAATCTCTTCTTGAGTAGCCCTTTGGTCCCATTCTTGCTGAATCTCCAATTCGATTTGCTTTGTTTCCTCAGTTAAACCGTTCTGAATGATATTTTGTTGGAGAAGCTTCAACTTGTTCTCTATGAATTTTTTCTCAATGGTAATATCCCTAAAGGTTTCTTTATTCCACTTTTTAAGCTCTTGTTTTACAAACTTGAGTTTTTGATGGAAGCTCTTCATTTTTATATTTTTTGGGGGAAGATCTTCAGACCACCATTCTTTTATTTTGTCTTTAAAATCAGTGTGGGACAACCATAAGGCTTCAAACCTAAAGGGAGCATTTTTGGGTCATAATGAAATCTGAAAAGATAGCACAACCGGCCAATGATCCGATCCCACCTGTGGAGCAATGGAGGCCTCTGTTTCCAGAGAGGATAGGAAAAGCTCTTCAGAGAGAAAAAATCTATCCAAACGAGAGGCGATCTGGTGCTCCCCCCCTCTCCTATTGTTCCAAGTATGAACCCCATTTTTTGTGGGGGTGTCTATGAACTTAAAATCATCAATTACATTTTGGAAAGCATTGGAGTCCAAGTCCAGGCGACGGAGACCACCTTTTTTCTCCTCCAGATTTAGAATTATATTGAAGTCCCCAGCTAGAATATTCATCTGGTAGTTGAAAGAATGTAGGTAGAGTTTCAATTGAGTGATCCAATCAAGTCTCTCTTTAACAGAATGGGGACCATAAACATTTGTGATGCAAAGTTTCTCTTTAGTTCCTATGACCTGAAGAATGGTTGTTAGGGCATGCTTGGAAGCAAAAGAGTCTAAAAAGTGGAACTTTGAGTCCTTCCAAAAGGTGGCAATGCCTCCTGCCATGCCTTGAGCAGCGATGGCGATATGGCTATACTGTTTTCTAAAGCAGGGTTGCTGTATTGTTCGCATATCAGCCAGATTTATTTTTGTCTCTTGCAGTAAAAGAATATCAACTTTTCCCGAGATTACTTTTGATTTGAGAATCCTTCGTTTTGAGGGGCTATTAAGTCCTCTAATGTTCCATGTTGTACAATTCATGATAAAATATTTGGAGAGAGAGTGAGAGCCTATACCTTGCTAGCATTAATGAGGGATAATCCTAGTTCAGTTAAGTGTTGATGTTCTGTTTTTTGCCCCTTTCTCTTCTGCTGAGCCTTGGTTATTTGAGTGTTGACTTTAAGATTCGCCTTGACGCCTCCACCTTGCTTCTTCCCCCTTTTGTTTTGATTTTCTCTTTGTGTTTGGAGAGTCCGTTGAAGATTGTATGCTTGTTCAATCTTTTTGAGCCAGTCCTCTGGTATGTCTTCAAAACCATTGGCGGTCCATTTCTTTGATAGTTTTTGTAGATCCATTCCTTCCAGTATTTATTCTAAGGCCTTGTCCTCCAAATTAGGTGGGTCTTGTGAATAGTCCATTTCGGATACCTCCAGAGTGACTTGTTCCTGCGAAGCTAGATCAGTGTTGTTTTCCATGTCTGTATCCAGGTATTTGTGATTTTCTGAGGTTTGTTCTGCACTATTGCTTGGTTGTCCCTTCTCTGATGTTGTGGAAGTGAGAAGTTCATATCTGTCATGTGTGGTTTCTTTGGATGTGTCCTTTCCCACTGTCTGCCGTCGCGCCTGCTTATTTTTTTGAAGAACTTTGGTGAAGCCCTAATCATCTCTGGCTTCTGCTGAGTCCTCTTTTTGTGGTGGTTTGTTCTGTGGGCAGTCTCTAAATAAGTGACCGTGTTCGTGGAATTTCCTGCATCGGAAAGGGATGTGCTCATAATCCATCGGTTGAAGCCATATCTCATCTCTAAAGTTCAGGCTAATGGCTTTGGGCAGAGCTCTTGAAACGTCTATGTAGGTGCATTTTCTAGCATATGAGATGTAGTGGCCATTGCGAGTACCTTCTGACATTTTGATGTATTCCCCTAGGCCATTACCAATAGCTTGAAGCACCGATGGTGCACAGTAGTCCATTGGGAGCGAGTAAATTCTGGTCCAGATTGGCACTCTTGTGAAATCTTCTTGTTCAGGCATGAATTTTTCCTTCCAAAATGACATGTAAAGGCCAGCAGAGTTAAAAAAGTATGGCCCTCCCTCAAAAATGCGATCCTTGTCTTCTAGCAGGGCGAACACCACTGTGAAAAAGCCCTTCGAGCCAAGCTGCAGTTCAATGGCCCCTTTTGGGTTCCATTTTTCCTGTATCCATCCTTTTAGAGCTCTTTCTAAAGGCCAAATCCCCATAAAATTTCAGATAATAGCATGTTATTTCATATAATCTCTATATACCTCTATGTCCGGTTCTTGTATTATTATCTCTGGAATTTTTACAGTCTTCGGGTGACAGGATTTTACTGTCTGTCCTTTGTCCTGGTCTGCTTTTGTGATCCCTGATTTTGGGTCCTCCAGAATCCTAGGAGTGGAAGGGATTCCAACCACAGTCCCCGCGTTCTGAAGTCCTTCCTTGTCAGGGCCTAGGAGCTTGGAAGCATTGTCGATAGCCTGAAGCTGTATTCTATTGCTAATATCCAGATCCGATCTAGGACCAGCTGAAGAGGTCATTAAGTGGGTAAAGAAGGAAGAGCTAGGGGTGTGAGAGGAGCCCAACACCTTCTCTTTGAAATAAGGAACGCCCTTCTTGACCGTCGGATCCATGACAGGCCCGCTTAGAGAGTGCCCTATGGAGAGTAGAGGGAAGCTAGCTGCAAGGACAGAGTCCGCAGAAGCCATCAGCGTTGACAGAGGAAGCTAGGGTTAGGTTTTTGACAGATTTATAGAGTTGTTTCTTCTTTATTTGATCAACACATATGATATCATTGAATGTTGGATTAACTCAAGAGATTTTAAAACTAAAGGGATTATTCATATTATACCATATATTGATAAAGTTAATTTCATGCTTTTCTACATATATATTTTTGTGCCAAATTGTACTTGTTAATGAGATTTGTGGGCACATAGTTGCAAAGAGATATGCCTACATCATACTTAATAATGACCTTATGATGATGATGATGAGCATGATGGAAAGAGGAAGATACAAGAACCGTGATGACTTTGAAGTTTACATTAATAATTGAATGATGACCTTGTTTCCACATGAAGAAATGTAGGTTTGGAAGTTTGAAGTTCTCTGATGATATGATGATGCAAAAGAAAAATCATGTGTAGCTCGAAGAATAAAGTTGTTGATCTCCTTAATTTGAGAGGGAGCTTGATGAACAAAAGTGTAAATCCACCATAGTTAAGAGAAAGAACATGATCTTGGAAAATATAAATAAGGAAAAGAATCAGAGAGTAGATAAGGCACCACTGATGATGTGATATGAATAAGATTCCGTTATTTTAAGAAGTGTTGAATTTGAGTTTAGTGTTGTTGAAGAAATTGAAGAAGGAAGCTTCTGTCAAGATTTGTTTGGATATGGAGATGACCTAAGCAGCATCAGGATACTAGAGGATCCAAAATATTGTGATAGCATATCGATAATAAGAACCATTATATTGGAAGTAATTAGGGTCATGAAGCTACAATATGTTCAAGTGAATGAACAAGTAGTTGATGTGTTGATCTCTCCCTGAGAAGTTCAAAGAATGTTTGGATTAATGGATATATCTGCTTTGGTTAAAAGGGATATTTGAGTACCTGTTGGTGTTTGGATGTGAAAAAATACTCAAACCCTTTTTCCACATAAATTATCAACCTGGGCATTATTTATTTCAAGACTAACGTGCATAGTATATGCAAGAGAAATCACATAACCTGCTATTGAATCACAAGCTTAAATCAATGAATAGACAACTACTATGACAACAATTGAAATGGATTGTAGAATTAAAAAGCCATTCACATCAATTACAGGATTATATTGGAACAACAGTTACAAAAGCAAACTGAAATATGAAATCAACAAAAATAAAGCTAACACAGCACCTGATCAGAAGAGTGGGCCCAACTCTCTGATCAGGGCTTCAGAAAACTCACAGCTTACAAGTGGAACAACAAAATACAGTGCATTCAATTAATTGGAAAGTGCTATGTTACAAAATATGTGTCTTTCTTGCTTAACCCCGATTCACAGCTCGAAGGCCTTCTTTATACAAACATTCAAGAAATCGTATATTTACTTCAACAACTAAATGTCTACAATTATACATGTTGTTATAGTAGCAACCTAGTTTCCAAAAAGAAACCATGATAAGACTGAAATAGTGTTGGGGTAAGATGGAGTCTATTGCAATGTTGCAGCAGGTTGAGATACCGCTAGGAATCAGGAATTGCTCCATGGCTCGTAGCTGTAACCCCTTTACATTTTCCAAATCTATGAAAATATCGGAGTTAATACTTGAAAAGGTAAAACCTCCATGACTATTACTTCATTAATCAAATATTCCATGAAAGATAATGGGAAGGGGTTTACCTCATGTGTTTTAGAAAAATTAAATGATACAAATAGATAGAAAGGTGGGTGAAAATGGGAGAGAAAAGTATACAGATTTGGTACCCAACATCTCCCCCCAACGAGTCTATCTGCATGTCCTCATGCAGTCCGTTGTCTCTTCAGATTTGGGTTGGACTAACTGTGGCTGACATGAAGCTGTGTGAGATCATATTCTTCGGCTATCTCTGTTCCATGAGGTTTATAACATTCCTTCAGAACAACATAATTCCACCAATCTGGTTCAACATTGTATGCAGGAGTATATTGCTCTGCTGGTAGCCAAATAAGGGAAAAATGGAACCTCAACCCCATCCACCTAACCCCACAAGTCTGAATGCATGCCACAAAATGTGGCGCCCTTTCTAGTGCTTGTGAAAAGTTAGATGCTCCAAAATTATCTTAACTTCTGACGACTGGAGATGAAAACATCCACCTTCTTTGACAACTGTCTAGCGCTTCATTTCGGAAAGTTATTATTTGTCTGACACATAAGTTAGCACACCATTTTTGGGTAGTCAACATTTTTCCTCTATGGCCCTCGATCTGTAGAAAAGTAAAATGCTTGTTATAGATATTGGCTTCCTGGCCATGCTCCCTCCTCATCATTAGGGGCCTCATGACTTGGTTTTCCTCAAACGTGTCATGGGCCTTTCTCCATTTAATCTGATTGATGGTGTACAAGGAAAAGGCTCTTAAATGAATTTCCCCCACAAATGGAACGGGGTTGAAGGCCTGATCGTGCCTTAAGAAATAACCATGCATATAAAGCTCACACATTAAGTGTTGTCCTATAATATCATGAATTTTCAAGATACGAAGAAATTGGATTGGATCCTCAATATCGTGACAAATTTCCTTATATATACTCTCAAGACAAAAGAAAAGAAATTGTTAATGAAGGAATAAGTCATAGCTATGTGCAGGAGCTCTACAGGCCATTACCTGTTGCACTAGGGAAAACATCGTCTTCTTATCTGATTGCAACAACTGTACTTGTTCTTCTAACTCTTCTATCTTGGCCTTTTGTTTTTCTTGTCTCTGCCGCACTTTATCCAGTTGGTCTATGTATCTTGTAACGATATAGCAGCCTGTTCTTGAACCCACATCGTCTCATTTTTATGTCCATTTTGTAGCAAACTGCCATCTCTGGATTTAAGCAGCCAGGAGGAATTCCTGACCTTCAAACAACTATTCAATCGAACCAGTTTGTGTAGCTGCGTAGGAGACCTCAATTTTTGGTTTCATTGCCTTCCACTTGTAGACTTTTACCTTATTTTTCAACCAGGAAACTTGCCTCTTCATCTCCTGAACCTCCTTCTTCAATTGCATGGTTTCATTGAACTACAGCTGATAGTTTTTCTTGAGGGATAATCTTCTTTTCTCACACTGTTCAATCCATTACTGTTTAACAATAAATTCATCTCCCAGGCTCGTAACAGGCTCAGGAGGTGGTGGAATACTATCAACATTGTCAACGGGTTCCTCTGCTAGGTCTTTCTGGCCGGGCTCCCTGTCTTTAGGGGCATTTTATTCTACATTTACCTCAGGGAATTTTGTTTCTTGTTTAGCGCTTCCATCGAACATCCTGTGTTCCGGTGTTTCCATAGGAATTATGTCTCCCTTGTGAGCCTCTGGTTGCTCCTGCTGAAATTCAGCAATTACTAGGCCAATATTGTCCATGTCCTTCCCTGGGTCGACGAACTTAAGCATTGGTGGAAAAAATATTTCCTCCATTAATTGTTGGGACGAGTAGAATCCCCTCGCCCCTCTAGGGATCATAGACTGGAACGGAGAATGGGGAATAGCTTCATCGTCCTTATTTCCAACTTGGGTTAGACTCCCATGCACTACTACTTTGGTTGGAGTCAACATTGGTTCTTGTGGAACAACATCGATTCTGAGGACCATTTCCTTTCTATCCTCCTGCCCTTTGTGCATTATTTCCTCCTCTGCAGTTGATACTGGTTCTTGTGGGACAATATCGACTTCGCAGGTCATTTCTCCTCTGTCTTCCTGTTCTGGCTGAATCGGGGGTGGTTCTTATGTAACACCCCCACTTATTTCAATATTTGTATTTTCTTGGGCATGTGATGTTTTTTCTTGCAAAACAACGTCACTTTCCATCCCTTTGTCTGATGTTCCACCTTCCTTTTCTTCATTGACGAAAGTTGATGACTATAAAACAGTCTCAACCTCGTGCACTATATCCATAATTTCTTCATCTATGGGTTCTTCAAGTGAGGATGGTTCTTGAGTGGCAACCTTGGATGTATTGCCAATTGTCTCCTCTATTCCCATTTCTTCAGGTTCTTCCTGATCAACCTCCATCTCCACTTCTTCAGGTTCCTCCTGATAAACCTCCATCTCCATTTATTCGGGTTCCTCCTGATCAATTTCATATGAATGTTCTTCTTCTGCCAAACCAACCGGAGAGACCGGTTCTTCTTCTTCTTCTCTAGCATTAATTATGGCTTCTATATCTTCTTATGATGATCCACAGAGTTTCGCCCAAGAAACTTGAAATCTGACTATTTCATGCATGACCAGTAAGCAAACTAGTCCATGATTGGAGAGAACTGCTGGCATCCGGCGCGAACACAGAGCGGATTGTGCCATGTGCTGTAAATATTTTAATAGAAAGAAGGGCATGTTTAAGGAATGCACCTGAGCCTGTGGAAATCGAAGGCGAGTTAAAACTTTAAAATGATATTTAAACAGAGTTGTGGCCCGACCCTCGCAAGTTATGTATTTCATTACAAAATCTGTGACTTCGTTCCATGGATACGGTATAGACTTGCACTCATACCCTCTGCCCAATTGAACAATGCTTTCCCCGGCCTCCAAGAATAGTTTAGGAAACTCTGGGAGAGGAATTCTTCGAGCAAACCACTGTTGCCCTTGCTATCTCAGCCCACTAACTTCCACACTTACTTCTTCTGTGACAGGAATTTCCAGTCCTTTGACCCATGAGCGATTCCTGTCCAAATTAAGTGCAAACTCGATTTTAGTACCCCTATCAAATCCCTGCAATCTATCGAAGTAGGTATCCCATCCTGCATTGATGAAAATTTTCCATACCTCTGGATTACTGTGGACCGAAACTGTATTTTTAGGTTCATGCCGCACAGCCAGTCCGCCCATACTGTGGAGACTGTAGCAACACTCTAGAATAGTAGATCGTTGGTGAGAGTGGTGGATACCAAATTTGGAAAAACAACATGGTGAAAATGAAGGGTAGTAACGGTAAATACAGATGGTAATTTTCGGGAAACGAGGAAAATCATGAAAAAGTATGGTAAGTGTGATTAATGGGATAGTAATTGTTTAATATGAGGTGGAAAGGATTGATCAAACCTTATCACATGCGTATTGTGGATCCCAATACATATTTAATGATTATACAAAGTATGGTGTACCACACACGGAGTTGTAATAATGACTTTTGAAATCATCATTACGTCGTCGTTAAGTTATGATGGCACCCCCCCCACAACTTAAAAGTTGTCATCTGTGGTATTAATGTCTTCACATGGAATATTTAATTAAATCCATAAAATTCACGTGGAGACGTACCTGACCACCTACCTAGAGGGAGTGGCGGTTGGTAGAATAACGATGCAGTAATGATGAAAATGGAGTAACACCAGTGCGAGTAACAACATCTGGAGTAACAACATCGCGAGTAGTAGCATCAGAGTAACAACATGATGAGTAGTAGCATCCAGAGTAACATCATATAGAGTAACATCATGACGAGTAGCAGGATCCGGAGTAACAACATCTGGAGTAACATCATGACAAATAGCAGCATCCGGAGTAACAACATCTGGAGTGACAACATGACGAGTAGCAGCATCTGGAGTAACAACATGATGAGTATCAGCATCCGGAGTAACAACATGACGAGTATCAGCATTTGGAGTAACAACAACCTGAGTAACAACATGACGAGTAGCAGCATCTAGAGTAACAACATCCTGAGTAACATCATGACGAGTAGCAGCATCTAGAGTAACATAATCTAGAGTAACAACATGATGAGTAGCAGCATCCGTAGTAACAACAACCAAGGAGTAACAACATCGAGTAGCAGCAGCCAAGGAGTAACAGCATCATGAGTAGCAGAAAACGAGTAATAGCATCGAGTAGCAGAAATCAAGGAGTAACAACATCATGAGTAGCAGCAACCGAGTAACAACATCATGAGTAGCAGCAATTGAGTAACAACATCATGAGTAGCAGCAACCAAGTAACAACATCATGAGTAGCAGCAACCGAGTAACAACAACCAAGTAACAACATCATGAGTAGCCGCACCCAAGGAGTAACAGCGTAATTTTTTTTTTAAACTTTTAAGACATTACTCCTTAGTAGTAACTCCTCCAAAAAGACAACAAAATAAATAGTAATAATATAATTCTTTATTCTTTATTCTTTTTATTTATTATATTTTTTTTCTTTTTTTTTAGAGCGAGGATGCAGAAAAATAGTTCTCTGCACTGATAACCTTCAATCCAGATTTCTTAGAGAGATGTTTGATGAAAGCATCCTTGGAGGCTGGGCAGTGGTATAATCTCAAGAGATTTCCATTTGCTATTAATGAAGCATGTGTGTCATCAATTGTGACTATTCTGACTGCTCCATTATCAAATATAGCGTCCACCTCGTAGGGTCCCATCCAGCGAGTGCAGATATTTCCCTTAAAATCCTTAAAACGGGAGTCATAAAGTAATGCCCAGTCTCCCCTATGAAAAACCTTGTTTTTGATAAAATTATCATGTCATTTCACTCTCTGATGCTGAATAGAAATAGTCCTCTGGACAACCATTGAAAGAATTTCATCTAGTTCATTAAGCTGGGCCAGTCGGTGTTTCTGGGCATCTAACAAATCCAAACCAACTTCAATAAGTTGTTTTGAGCATACTGATTGCAAATTCTAATGGAAACAATAGGGATTTCCCATAAACCAACTCAAATGGTAAAAACCCATTTGTGTTACGCTATGTTGTTCTGTATGCCCTTAGAGCTTCGGAAAGCTTCTGAGCCCAATCCCGATGATGGTATGCCACAGTTTTTGTCAAGATATTTTCCAATGTCTTGTTTGTGCTTTCCACTTGTCCATTCACCCAGGGGTGGTATGGAGATTTCACCCTATGCTTGACCCCATATTTCTGCATAAGCTTTGCTATCATGTGTGATGTAAATTGTGCTCCTCCATCTGAAACAATCTATCTTGGAGTACTGTAACGAGCAAAAATTTATTCAAATAGAAAATCTGAGACCACCTGCTCTGTTTCTTTCGCAACAGCTTTGGCTTCTACCCACTTATTCACATAATCAGTACAGACCAAAATGTGAACCTTTTGCTGGGAGGGTGAGTTGAAGGGTCCAACGAAGTCGATAGCGCATTTCTCAAAAGATTTTTGGACTACCTGTGCCTGCAAAGGCATTTCATTAGCTCGACCGGGTTGCCCCATGTGCTAGCAACTATCACACCTCCTGACATAATTCTGCGCATCCCGAAAGATAGAAGACTAGTAATATCCCATTTTTAGAACCTTATGGCCTGTTCTTTTATCTGCAAAATTCCCCCCACAAGGGCCATCATGGGTAGCCTTTAGTAGTTCATAAATATCATCCTCAGAGACACAACGCCGGATCTGCTTATCAGCTCCTGTATGAAATAGGTACACTTCCATCCAAGAATATCGGGCACTATGATGAATAATTTTTCGTTGTTCCCTGTATGAAAAATGATGGGGCACCTTCCCTATAGCAAGATAGTTAGCAATATCTGCATACCACATAGGATTAGTAGAAATTGCAAAGAGATGCTCATTGGGAAAACTATCTTTTATAGGTGTGCATTCATCATTGTTATCCATTCTAGACAGAAAATCAACAACTACATTATCTTTTCCTGGTTTGTCTACTATTGTGATATCAAATTCTTGAAGCAATAGCAACCATATTGTAATACGGCCAGGAGTGATAGGTTTATTCATCAAATACCTTATTGCTACATGATCAGTATGTACAAAAGTAGGATACCCGGTGATGTAGCTCCAGAACTTGTTAATAGCATAGATGACAGCCAATAATCCTTTCTCTGTCACCGTGTAATTCAATTCAGTGGGAATTATATTCTTGCTGACATAGTAAACTGCATACAGTGTTTTGTCTACCTGTTGTCCTAAAATTGTTCCTACTATTGTCTGAGAAGCATCAACATGTATGTGAAATGGTAATGCCAAATCAGGTCCTCAGAGGATTGGAGCCTTACAAACCAACCCCTTGATTTTCATGAAAGCTCTCTCACAGTCTTCAGTCCACAAGAATTCTGCATCTTTTGTTAGCAAGTGAAAAAGTGGATGTGCTATTTTAGCAAAATTTTCTATTAAGACTCTGTAATAACCAGCACAACCAATAAAGCTACGTACCTGTGTGGGTATTTTGGGTACCGAGAAGTGTAATATTACCTCTACTTTGGCTGGATCAACTCGAATTCCAGCAGCTGAGAGAAAATGTCCCAATACTATTCCTTCTTCCCTCATCATGTGGCATTTGACTATACTCAAAGATACATGGGTCTGCTTACATCTTTTGAGTATTTTATCTAGATTCACAGGTCTAACACCCCATCTACTGGCTTCTAGATCTAATCCAACGGATGAATCTCGGAAACTGTCTCAGCGACTGCATAGCCCTGCGTGGCTCTGCACTGGCTTGGCGTCAGCCTGTTTGGCTCTGCGCTGGCTATGCTAGATGTCTCTCTGCCTCTCTCTACTGATGATTCTTCGGCTGAGAAAATCTCTCTCTGGAAGCTACTTTGCCCCTCTCTGTGCTGGAATCACTTAGATCTGATCTTTGTCTGAGCACTTTCTTCGTCAGAAGAATTTAATCACTAGATTCACTTAGTGTGTCTTTCCAAATGAATCTCAAGCCTTCCTTTATAGTCTTCGCGTTGAGAAATCAATGGTCGAGATTAGATCTATAATCAATAGCTAAGATTATAAGATGACTTGATCTTCTCTTTCTAGATCATTCTCACTCTATTTTATTAATACCTTTTAATTATTTAATTTTTGTAAGTTAGACTTAGGGTCCCCATTAAAATAATTAATTTTTATAATAAAACATGAACTGAGTGGAATTTTCACAAACAGTTTCTGGATTCTTTGGAATACCAGTGTCTAAGCCTCTCCACGAAATTTGGGGCTTAGAGCACTTCCGATGCTACCAAAAATCAACACTCCCTCTTAGCGAGGAAAGTGCTCTAACAATATGTCTACTACATAATTCTCTGACCCTAAAGAATCCTTTGTGATGCTAATGTCTGAAAAGTTGTCCAACAACCTCTGTGTTGTTGATGTCTGAAAAGTTGTCCACCAACCTTTGCGCTGCTGCTGCAACTGTACTGTTGCCCGTGACACTGCCACCACCACTTCTGCATCTGTACTATAGCTCCCTCTCAAGTGTTGCATTTGCTATGCTGCTAACACTGCCACTGCAACTCAGCTGTTGAGAGAAGAAGTTGAAATCAACCAAAGACTGAACAAGTGTTCAGTGGATGCACCTCAGGGCTGAAGACTGTGATTGTTAATAACTACTGCGTTGTCCCTCTGATGCATTTTGTTGGTGTTGCTCTGCACTGCTTTGCACTACATTGCACTCTTGCGCACTGCGTTGCTACTGCTACATTGTTTCTGATCCAGATGTAGGCACTGATACCTACTGTAATCCTTGCTCCATCACTCCTCGGCTCCTACAGAAGACTCTTCCTTCTCGCTACTGCAAATATGGGCTCCCATAGCAAGGTTATGATCCATGAAGTGGGCTCCTCAAGGACCCCGCCCAACTGAATTTCAGAGTGAACTATAGTTCAATATCACCCCACTTCTCACTTGGAGAAGCATGGGCACTCATGACGAACTCATCCTGCTCGATATTTGTAGCTGCAACTTTTGGATCGTGCTTCTCATCCTTGTCCTTTTTCTTCAAAGGAAAATGTGATGCAAAGTAGCCCATCTCACCACATCTAAAGAATTTCACCTTTGAGACATTCTCCTCCTCCTCCAGATGCTTAAATATTCTTCTGCTGCTACTGTCAAGCTTGCAATTGACTAAATCTCTCCTAATCTCTTCCTCCTAAAGTGTTGACCACATTTGCTCCCAACTAGGAAGCGTAGCCCTACCCTAAATGCTTTGGACAAAAACTTTCCACTCCTTCGTGACTGTGTTAAGGGCTAGCCTCACTATAGTTGCCGAAGATGGGGTGGATCCCACGGCTGCCAACTGGTCTTGAATCTCTTGAAGTCTCATAAGGAACAAATCAATGCACTCCCCCTTCTGCATCTGGATCATTCGGAGCTTCTGCTCCAAGTACATCTTATGTTGCTCGAAAGTTCCTTCGTACAACAAGGACAAGGCCTCCCACATCTCCATGGTAGTGTTCTTGCCAGCTACATGAGAGATTATGTGATCCTTGACACCATCAAGGACCAGTCTCTTGGTCTTTTCCATATCAGATATGTACTTCTTAAGATGATCTAGATTTGAAGGTACACCAACCACATTCACCACGAACATCTTGAGATCATAGTCATCCATAAGGAATTTGATCATTTCCTTCTAGATTACGTAGTTGGAGGAACCCTCCAACCGGTCTTGGTCTCTAAGACCATGAGATGCCATCTTAGTCGAAAACTCTCGAACTAATCCCTCTTCTTCCCCCTTTCTGCAGTACTAGGCAAGCTTACGCACTCCTTGTGGAGCTCATAGATTTGTTGCTCAGATCTTGGAAAAATGTTGAATTCCTTAGCCAGGAACTCACTGAGGAAGAATTCCTTGTTATGTGCTATTTTATTTCTTCTGATGCTTCTCTACCTAGAAACTACTTGCAGAAAAATTGCATCCCTTTGGCTATGTGTGAAGGCTCCGCGCTGCTCTCTCTGCCTTGGAAAAATCTCGAACCGAAAGTCCTACCTCTCTGTCGACTCAATCAGAGAGTGATAACCTCTAAAAATTAGCCCTCCTGGCTATAATTACGCAATACCTCTGCATATTTGATATGTTGTTGTTGGAGAAATTCAACCTTCACTTCAGTGCTCAGATCTGGTCTTCCTGTTTCATATCAAATGCTCTGATACCATGTGAAAATTCCTACATCTGATAATATTAGGAATCCTACTGCAACTATCTGAGTTTACTTCTCCTATTATGTAAATTATATTTAGAGAATTAATTCAGAATGCATCATGAGTTATTGAAGTAAGCTACTAAAGCAGACTGCACTTAATTAAATCAGTCTAAAACAAGGAAGTTGAGCAAGAAATCAATCATACATAGGACACCTTCATTTTGGACTAAGTCCCCAGAAAAACCCAATGTGGGAAAATCGGCGCAGCAGATCTGAGGGTTTGTATTATTAAGCAATAACAATTTCTGAATACATCATTGAATACCTCAAGGGTTATTTAGTTACAGAGAGAGAAATACTGGGAAAAAAAATTGTGAGTTTTACCTCACTCAATCACTGGAAAATCTGGTTGATCCAGACACTAGAAAAGTTGCCCATGGAGGTCTCTGTGCAGTCACTAAGTAGGCATTGTGTCACCTCCTCTAATCATTGTGTCATCCCAACATAGGATCGATCTGACTCCCAAAATCTTAGATCTTGGCCTCCCGGTCTCAAACCTCGGCTTCTAGATCTAATCCGACAGTTGAATCTTGAAAACCCACTGCGCAACCTCTGCGTAGCCCTACGTGGCTCTGTGCTGGCTCTACATCATCCTGTCTGGATCTACGTTGGCTATGCTGGACGTCTCTCTGCCTCTCTCTGTTGATGATTCTCTGGCTGAGAAAATGTTTCTTTCTAGAAGCTACGCTGCCCCTCTCTGCGCTGGAATCACCTAGATTTGATCTTCATCCGAGCACTTTCTCCATCAAAATAATTTGATCACTAGATACACTCGGTGTGACTTTCAAAATGACCCTCAAGCCTTCTTTATAGTCTTCTCGTTGAGAAATCAATGGACGATATTAGATCTCTAATCAACGACTAAGATTATAACATGACTTGATCTTCGCTTCCTAGATCATTCTCACTCTGTTTTATTAATACCTTTTAATTATTTAATTTCCCTAAGTTAGACTTAGGGTCCCAATTAAAATAATTAATTTTTATAATAAAACATGAACCGAGTGGAATTTTCACAAATGGTTTATTGGTTCTTTGGAATACAGTGTCTAAGCCTCTCCACAAAATTTGGGGCTTAGAGCACTTCCGATGCTACCAAAAATCACTACTAAGAAGTAAAAAAACTCCAAGTGTGAGGAAACTAATGTTTTAGATAAGAAAAATGAATTTTTATCTTATCTCTTCCCTCACTACTGCCTCTCCTCTGGACACATTATAAAATTGGTTGATTGATAGTGGTGCCTCAAGGCACTTCACTAGGTACAAAGAGGCTCTCTCAAATTTGATTGAAAAGGAAACCAATTTGGAGATCATACTTGGATACAATGCCCCCTATCCCATGAAAGGGACAAGGATTGGTATTCTTCATTTAAATCAAGGTCAAATCCTTTATCTACAAGATGTATTATGTGTACTTGACTTGAAGAAGAACCTAGTATATATTTCTGCGATGGAAGAAAAAGGATTCTGTTAGGTCCATATATTACTAGTATAGTTCCTTATTGTTGTTAGTGTAACCCCCTTATTGTTATTAATTTACCCTTGTAACCCCCATATTGTTATTATTGTGCCCTTAAATTATTATTGTTAGGTCGGCTAGGATTACATTGTGGCCCCATGGACTCCTATATATAGAAAGGAGGTTTTGTAATTTGAATCAGTGAAGAATTGTTCATTCATGTAATGTATTGGAGGTTGCCCCATTGAAGTGGCTTATTTATAAGGCATTGATCTCTCTTTTCTTCTCTTTTTGGAGTTGGTTTCACAACATTTGGTATTAGAGGTTTGAGATTCTAGGGTTTCGCTACTCCAAACAGGTCATCGTGGAATTTTCACTATAAATATTTTTATACAAAGGTTCAGAATCTGAAATTTTTAGAGTGCGAAGCCAAAATACTGAGGAACGTCATCACAAAATTTCAGAGCTTGGTTCACAATATTGTCGGAGATATGATCTGTGCAAGTTAGGTCATTTTGCAGGCTCCTCAATTTATCCTAAACAGGTCATCGTGGTATTTTTGTAATAACTATTTTTCTACAAAGGTTCAAAAGCTGAAATTTTTAGAGTGCGAAGCCGCAATCTTGAGGAACATCTTCGCAAAATTTCAGATATTGTTTCGCAATATTTTCGGAGATATGATCTGTGGAAGTTAGGGCTTTTTGAGGCTTATGAATTTCATCTCAAAGAGGTGATCGTGGGAAAATATTCATAGATCTCTCTCTGAGCATCGAATTGGAATGCTGTAAAAAGTGGCCACAAGCACATGGAATGTAGTTTTTGGTCTATCAATTTCAGAGACAAAGGAGGAAATAGTGACACGTTGCAAGTCATACAATTTCACTCTACTGAATTAGTACAAAATTGGGTCATTGTGGGAGATTGGACATAACTTTGCCTTGAAGAATCCAAATCAGATCAAACCTGTGGTATTTGAAAGAAGCTTCAGAGGGATACTACAAGGCTGAATTTTAGATATTGATGATTTTCAATTCTAGAGATAATTCAATTCAATATCGAGCTCCTCAAAAGCAAGTAAAAGGTGTGTATTTATTTATTTATTTTTTTTTTTTTTTGAATTGCATAAGTCTTGTTTGAAGAGTCAAGTTGAATTGATTCCAAGGGAATATCGTAGAATAGATATCAGTATTGGATTCTAAAATGGCCCCTAAAAAGAATTCAACAACCATTAAGCCTTTAGAAAGCTCTACTATGAATCATGAAGACGAAGAATGGCAACATGACATATCAAAATTACAAGAGCAAGTGCAACAAATTTCGCTCTCACAAAGAGCAACAAAAAATGACATGGAAGTTTTGAAGAAAGACATGGAAACTAAGATGGATGGTTTGAAGAAAGGCGTGGAATCTAAGATGGATGGTTTGAAGAATGGCATGGAATCTAAGATAGATGGCATGGAAGCTGGCATGGAATCTAAGATGGATTACATGGAAGCTAAGATCGATGAGAAAATGGAAAACATGAAGAATGATCTAAAAGCGGACATGGAAGGTTTGACAAAGTTGATACAAGAAATGTTTCCTAATGGTGAAAAGATAGTAGAGGAAACTCATGATGAGAACAAAATAAATGTTAATCGTGATTTCATAAAATCTAATGTTGGTGGGAAGAACCACCATATTCCCAAAATGGATATGAGGAAGTTTGATTGAAAGGATCTTGTAACATGGATACAACAGATGGAGTAATATTTTGATCTCCATAATGTGCAAAACACACAAAAGGTACGGATTGCAACTTTACATTTAGAACAAAATACATTTGTATGGTATCGATGGATTTGCTCCCGTAAAAAAATTGTCACTTGGTCAATTTTTACGGAGGAAATGATAGCACATTATGAGGATACAAAGAGCAGCACATTCTTTATCCAATTGATAAATATCAAACAAAATGGTTTAATGGGGGAGCACATTGAGGACTTCCAAAAATTGAATATAAGGGTAACTGATATTCTAGAGGAACACAGGATTGATCTCTTCATAGGTACTTTAAAGGATAACATCCAACATGAAGTTCGCGTTTTGGAACCTGATTCATTGGAGAAGGCATTTAGGTTGGAAAGAAAAATTGAATGTAAAATTATGGCGATAAGGAAGCCTCCACTCACTTCTATAAAGAGGGAAGTGTTTCTACTCCTAAGTTTCCACAACCTACAAGGTTGACACCACAACAATTGGAAGAAAAAAGAGCAAAAGGGCTTTGCTACAGTTGTGATAGCAAATACACTAAAGGTCATAAGTGTGCTGAGAAGAAATTATTTTACATAGATTATGAAGAGGAAGAAGAAAATGAACAAGAAGAGGATATACACTAGGAACCAACCCAAGAAGAGGAGGAAATGAGTCCGACCATATCGTGTAATGCATTGGCAGGAATTACCACTCCTCAAACTCTCAAGATAGAAGGACATATCAAGAAGAAAAAGGTAATAGTGTTGATTAATTCGGGTAGTACCCATAATTTTATGCATTGTAAGGTAGCCAAGGAATTGAATTGTTTCCTATACCCAACACCAGAATGTCAAGTGATGGTTGCAAATGGAGGAACTATAAATTGCTCTATAAAATGCCATAATATCAAGCTAACCATGGGGGAATATGTATTGAATAGTCCAATGATTTCCATTCCTATGGGAGGTGACGATGTTGTACTAGGAGTACAATGGTTACAATCTTTGGGGACCGTAGTTTTTAATTTTCAAGAACTTTTCTTGAATTTTTTTTCAGAAGGAAAGGAATTCGAATTATGGGTTATTGCAGGTGTCAGTAACCTATAAATATAGGATTCATAATTTTGACTTGACTGATGGTAGTCTTGTAAATATGTACATACTTTTCTTTCTGCAAGTTGTATTCCCATATTTTGTAAAAAATAAAAAATCAAAATCAAAAAGAGGGTAAAAAGTCCTAAAAGTAAGATCAAAGGACTTAGAAAAAATAATATACCCAAAAAGAAAAAAGATGAATAAAACATGAAAGTGTGCAAGTCTAAATGCCACTACTTTTACTTTTTGCAGTTGATTATGGAAGAGTGTCAATAAATGCCATAATTTGTGATGAGTTGAAAATTTTAATATTGACTTGTCATCTTTCAATTTCAAATGTTGTAGATAGTGAATAAAAAATTGTCATACAGTTTAATCATGACAATTCAGTAGTTAGGTAGAGAATAAAATAATCCAACAGTTTAATATGGATTCTTGGATGAAATAAGTGTAGAATTAGATAGTTTACTGCTTTCAAAAAATAATAAAAGGTTGTAAGGTTTCTAGTTCAAATGCACCTGATTCAAATAGAAGGAAAAAATGTTAGAAGATATGACTGGGTAGGTAGAAGAAGGTCAGAAACATCATTGTAAATATCTTTCACCAAGCTATAAATAACTAATTTCTCCTCCCCGTAGCAATTAAATATTCTAGACTATCAGTCAAAGAGGCTCAAGGCATTTCCTTAACTTCTGTTGGGACTGAACCCAAGGCTCAAAGACTGATTAGTTGAAAATGTTAAGTTTCTATATTAACCCCAGAAATTTTCATCATTTATCCCTTCATGCACTCATCACCATTTAACTTCATAAGTGAGAACTCTTTTCTTATTTAAATATTACATAAAGGTCCATTTGATTAACTTCCTCCATTTTACAAAGCATAAAACCCTCAAAAAATATGATATACTAACTAAAAGTGAATGAGTTATGAAAATGAAGATTTACTCTAATTTTCACTTTCCTTAGTTTTATTTATGAATTTTTGAGTATTCATGGTCCCTTTTCATATTAATACTTAACCTATTTTATTAACTCCCTATCAAATATCCTAGTCCTATTAATATAACTTCTTTTTATTTAATATCCCAAAAAACCCTATTATTATATGCTTTTTATGTCAAAGATATTAATCACATGTTGAAATAACATCCCTAAATTACCCCTTTGACATAAAACTACCCTAATAAAATACCTCTGCTCCCCGGTAGTTTTAGAACTTTAACTAAATCTAAAACTATATAATATAATTAAATTCGCAAAAAATCGCATTTTTACATACTCTGTATTTGGTGCAGAAAGGCAATACCAATACTCCCGTTCCCACATTACCTCTACCCAAGGTTAAAAATTTAACCTTACCCCTTTCCCGCATATCCCTTAACACGCTTAAATCATTTATAACCCGCCCCATGCACTTTACTTTATGTATAAACTCATTTTATACATAAGTTTCATTAAATAATTCAGCGCCCTCCTACTCATCCTCAACCCTCCGATCATCCTTACATTTCCAATCCAACGATCCATGCTCAACACAATCATTTGGCCTCATGCCTCATCTTCTCCATCGTGATTAAATCATAACTTCCCAATCACCAATGCTCGCCTTGATCCTACGGTCCACATCTAATGCGATAAACCATTCCTTTGTCCCACCATTCCCATCGCGTTAATTATTAATCGTTGATCATCCCTATCGAATCAACGACTGACAGTGAACCCGGGTCCCACTCTCCCTTGTCCCGCAGCTTCCCGATGCATCTCAACCGTTCGCATCGTTCAATCAAATCCAACGACGTATATTTAATATCATATCCCAAAAGTGATCAAGCAAAGTTCCTAAGAAATAACACGATAAAAGTTGTTTCGTGAAACCACCATATGCTACGTGTCTCAATTCTACTGGATCGCATTCCAAAAGGGAAAAACTGCTTACTGCTTAGGAGCAATGAGATAACCACTAATGGTTTCACCTTCAATGCAAAAACCACTCCCGCCATTTGATTTTGACCTGTAATTAATGTCCTGCATATCAATAAAACCTAAGGTTTTAACCTTACTTTTTCATTGTTTCCATATCATTTGCACCTTCGCCCTTTAGAAAACTACTCATAGACACCATTGACGAGCCTCTGCTGACCAATTTTCCCATCTGAAGCTGATTTCCCCTCTGAAATTCACCGTCGAAGACTCTCTACACCTTCTATCAAGCAACTACGACCAGTTTGAAGACTGGTACAATCCTGAACATTATCCTCGACCGCCATTATACCTTTAAAAAGGTATTTCTTTGAATTTCAAACCCACATTTCATGAATTCAAATGAAAATTGAAATCAGTCACAGTGAGAAATATAAATTGCCTAATCTGAAAGTGCCCAAACCTTAAAAAAAACAGGGGGAACCCTGTCAAAATTTTCCCAGAATTTGCTATCTCCTCCAAATTCATTTTTTCATTATTTTTGACCATCTAAAGGAAATTTTCACGGTTGAAATCTATTTGAATTACAGAAAAATCCATTAAAATCCTTTTTCCAGTCCTCTGCACATTTTAAATATGTGTTTTTATCCTAAAACCCTCGCCCAGATTCGGAATTTTTCCTAAAAGCAGCTCAATTAGCCTTCTGTTTCCAAAAGAAACTAAGAAAATAGTCTAATCTTGCTCAGTTTTATTCAAAATGACAAAGAAACAAGTCACTCCTAAGACTAGAGGTCCCAAACCTCAGAAACCTACCTCCAACAAGCTTCCAAACCCTAAACCTTCAAAAATAAATAAAGCTACTCCTGTCCTAACTGCAGATTCCACTGAAGTAGTTAGACCCTTACAGCCACCTGTCACATCTGAAGAAAATAGTTCATTAACTGATTTGGACTACCGAATCTCTGATCCTTCATTAGAATTCAATTTACTTGAAGTGCACAACTGGTGCTATAAGAAGTCTATAGAGAAAGTTGAAAATTATATACCTGTATGGGACTCAAACTTGCCTAAATATGTAGTTCCCATCACCCATCAAGCTCAAAATTTCATTAGGTTATGTCAATTACACTATATCCCTGACCAGAGATGTATGGTAAACAAAGATAGAGAGTTCATGTTTTACATAATTGCTGAAGCCATCAATGATATGCTCCAACTGAGCCACGATCCAAGAGCAGTATCATTGTCCATTGAAGATTTAACACAGCTCTATCTAGATCTAGACTTTCCTAAAAAATTCATGATCTTTCAAAACTTCTGGCCCAACCATGTTGACATTCCTAAAGTAAATCCACCCGATGACACTTTTGACTTCCCTAAGGGCTCTAGACAAATCATTTCCATGCTTTCATTCATTCTAGGCTATGCTAACAATGAGTTTACAGATGCCTCCATTCTAGGTTTCCTCTCTACCTTGTCTAGGACAACATCCAGAACTAATCTTAAATTTTTCCAAATTCATTGCTGATAATATGCATTATCAGTTAACTAAATTACCTGAGGAAGGAGTATTCAGATATTCATCCTATATGTTACATCTCTTCCTATTTTTTCAGGCAGAAAATTTCCCTATTGCATTGCAGAAGATGGATGTGGAAGGTAAACCTCTTTCAGTGATATT